>OY747717.1:6030000-6432500 GCA_963556495.2 Valencia hispanica | reverse complement strand
TATAAATGGATGGATAAATGGATGGATGGATGTATAAATGGATAAATAGATGAATGGGTGTATAAATGGATGGATAAATGGATGGATAAATTGATGTATAAACAGATGGATGGATGTATAAATGGATGGATGGATGTATAAATGGATAAATGGATGAATGGGTGTATAAATGGATGTATAAATAGATGGATGGATGTATAAATGGATAAATGGATGTATAAATGGATAGATGGATGTATAAACAGATGGATGGATGTATAAATGGATGTATAAATAGATGGATGGATGTATAAATGGATGGATGGATGTATAAATGGATGAATGGGTGTATAAATGGATGGTTGGATGGATAAATGGATGGATGGATGTATAAATATATCTATGGATAGATAGATAGATAGATAGATAGATAGATAGATAGATAGATAGATAGATAGATAGATAGATAGATAGATAGATAGATAGATAGATAGATAGATAGATAGATAGATAGATAGATAGATAGATAGATAGATAGATAGATAGATAGATAGATAGATAGATAGATAGATAGATAGATAGATAGATAGATAGATAGATAGATAGATAGATAGATAGATAGATAGATAGATAGATAGATAGATAGATAGATAGATAGATAGATAGATAGATAGATAGAGAAAGCCATTTTGTCATTGTAAAGATGCCTGTGCAATGATACAAATGAAAATGCCACAACCGAAGGTGCATAAAAAAACCCATCAAGATAAACATGCAATGAATTTTCACAATTCAACAAATTAAAATAGTTACAAATAAATAAAAATGCTGTGTAATAAATATAGAATCCATATTACAGTCCTTTTTTGAGCTGTAAACAGTGAACTCCATGTGTCACAATGTCTGGAACAATCTACAAAATTTTACTTTAGTCCACATTGGGTACAAGAAGGAAGGTTTGTGTTCCTGTGTCCTTCGAGTCTCTTTCAGACTTCTTTCTCTCTGTTTTACCATCATGTCTGTATTCAGGATGAAGTGTTTTGTTGATCTATCCTGACATACAATCTAACCAATGAACATGCTGCTGCATGAGTGATCCCCATCAAGAGGTTCCTCTTTTCTGCACCGCGCTACGCAGCATTTTCTTCCTCTCCTCCACCAGCAGCTGATCTGATCTGTCTCAGTCATTTCACTTTTATTACTCTGATCAGATTCCTCTTTTGTCAGAGGTATTACTTTCAGCTGCAGCAAAGGAGAAAGCTGCCATTTCTACATCAGGAGAAAAAGTAGATGGTCTTGTCAAAATCATCCCAGGAGTTTCTTTGTGCCGCTGCTGTTCTTGTTTTGAAAAAAAAAAAAAAGTGATATTGTTCAGACTTTGTCAACCTAATGGTTTGGGAAATAATTAATCAAACCTTTGGGACGAAATGTATTTTATTATCATGTGTTTAATTATTACAGATATAATGCCAGATAGCAAACAAATTTTACAACGCCGGCTAACTAGCCCATTTGAAATACTGATTAAGAAAGTTCCGTCAGGCATTATAATTAACAGTAATTAAGAACTTTATACCCTGTGAGTGATTTCACCATGCTGAATTTGGCCCCTGTGGCCAAACCTTTGGACACCACTGTCACTAAAGTATGTAAGACATTCTGGCTATTTAGTTTAAATGAAAGTAATCATAGGGACAATTTTTTTCAGAAAATATTAAACAAAATACCTACAATTGTATAAAAATTAAAAAACTAAAAAACACAGCCTTTTGTGAAGATTCTTATGGGTTCTGTGAACCTCTTCCTGCATAACTGTAAATTGCAACAGATCTTAATGTACAGTTGATATATGACTCATAGTATACCATGTGATTGTGAATCTGTTCTGAACCAACTGCTCTGCTTTTTCAGTGAGAGTTAGCCCTTCCAGAATATTCAGATATAGCTACTGGCAGAATGACCGTACCGTAACCCTACCTTCAGCTTGGGCAGCCGTTTGATGGTCTTCAGAGGCCGCAGCACTCGTAGGACCCTGAGGGACTTGATGGTGTTGATGTCCTTTCCCTTCGTTCCCCTGTGCAGATTGACAATGCAGTTAGTCTGGGAGATGTGCTGCAGGCGATTGTTGTTTAAATCTTTCCCTTTTGACAAGAGTTAAATGGAGTCCAGCAGGTATACTGATCATACCAGTTTGCATTTGGTTAGTGGAGCACATGCATGTGAGTGGATCATCTAATTCTAGGGAAACATGCAAGAATGTACAGTCGTGGCCAAAAGTTTTGAGAATTACATAAACATTGGAAATTGGAAAAGTTGCTGCTTAAGTTTTTGTAATAGCAATTTGCATCTACTCTAGAATGTTATGAACAGTGATCAGGTGAGTTGCATAGTCCTTCTTTGCCATGAAAATTCCACTGCATTTCATTGCTGTCATTAAAGGACCTGCTGAGATCATTTCAGTAATCATCTTGTTAACTCAGGTGAGAATGTTGACGAGCACAAGGCTGGAGATCATTATGTCAGGCTGATTGGGTTAGAATGGCAGACTTGACATGTTAAAAGGAGGGTGATGCTTGAAATCATTGTTCTTCCATTGTTAACATGGTGACCTGCAAAGAAACGCGTGCAGCCATCATTGCGTTGCATAAAAATGGCTTCACAGGCAATGATACTGTGGCTACTAAAATTGCACCTAAATCAACAATTTATAGGATTATCAAGAACTTCAAGGAAAGAGGTTCAATTCTTGTTAAGAAGGCTTCAGGGCGTCCAAGAAAGTCCAGCAAGCGCCAGGATCGTCTCCTAAAGAGGATTCAGCTGCAGGATCGGAGTGCCACCAGTGCAGAGCTTGCTCAGGAATGGCAGCAGGCAGGTGTGAGCACATCTGCACGCACAGTGAGGCGAAGACTTTTGGAAGATGGCCTGGTGTCAAGAAGGGCAGCAAAGAAGCCACTTCTCTCCAAAAAAAACCCATCAGGGACAGATTGATCTTCTGCAGAAAGTCTGGTCAATGGACTGCTGAGGACCGGGGCAAAGTCATATTCTCCCATGAAGCCTCTTTCTGATTGTTTGTGGCAGCTGGAAAAAGGCTTGTCTGGAGAAGAAAAGGTGAGCGCTACCATCAGTCCTGTGTCATGTCAGCTGTAAAGCATCCTGAGACCATTTATGTGTGGGGTTGCTTCGCATCCAAGGGAGTGGGCTCACTTACAATTTTGCCCCAAAACACAGCCATGAATAAAGAATGGTACCAAAACACCCTCCAACAGCAACTTCTTCCAACAATCCAACAACAGTTTGGTGAAGAACAATGCATTTTCCAGCACGATGGAGCACCGTGCCATAAGGCAAAAGTGATAACTAAGTGGCTCGGGGACCAAAACGTTGAAAGTTTGGGTCCATGGCCTGGAAACTCCCCAGATCTTAATCCCATTGAGAACTTGTGGTCAGTCCTCAAGAGGCGGGTGGACAAACAAAAACCCACTAATTCTGACAAACTCCAAGAAGTGATTATGAAAGATTGGGTTGCTATCAGTCAGGATTTGGCCCAGAAGTTGATTGAGAGCATGCCCAGTCGCATTGCAGAGGTCCTGAAAAAGAAGGGCCAACACTGCAAATACTGACTCTTTGCATAAATGTCATGTAATTGTCAATAAAAGCCTTTGAAACGTATAAAGTGCTTGTAATTATATTTCAGTACATCACAGAAACAACTGAAACAAAGATCTAAAAGTAGTTTCACAGCAAACTTTGTGAAAACTAATATTTGTGTCATTCTCAAAACTTTTGGCCACGACTGTAGGTTTTTTCTTTTGTCCTCCATTATACACTTCCTCCCTCTCTTCCTTTAGTTTTTTTGTCTTCAGTGGATTAACGCCCAACATTTTGGGAGGGGATAAGGTTGCTGACAGAAAATCATTTAAAAAAACTACTATAATTCTGATTTTCTAGGAAAGCAAATCAGAATTTTTAAAAAGGCAGAATTCTGAGAAAAAAGTCAGAATTCCTAAATTAAAGTAAGAATCCTGAGTTTAAAGTCGGAATTCTGACAAAAAAGGTCAGAATTCCAAGAAAAGAGAGCCATTTTTTGTCAGAACTCCGACTTAAAGGTTGAATATGGAACCCGAAAACCATAGCGACATCTAGCGAGCGCAGGTGGTAGTTTCAATAACAGAACAAGGTTTCCAGCTGTTGGGATGCCAGGTTCGCTGCTGATACGTGACCAGCCGGCACCATGTCCAGTGACGAATCGTACAGGGTTAGGACTTATTCCAACTGATGCGTTTATTTTACAACAGTATTTAACGTTAGCCTTTCTATCCATTATCTATTAGATGCATGTAATTTCTGACAGTCCTACTTTGGCTTGCTATCGTTAGCCTGCTATCATTCATTCTTTTTACTTAGCTTACTGACGCTAGAATATCTTTGGTTTGCATGTCTTCAACTGGAAGTCTTCATATTAGTTATTTAATAAATAAATAAATAAATACATACTACAAGCGCTGTTTGTCGGTTACGCTGGGTTTTATTATTCTGTGCGACCCATGCTTTCTCTGGATCTTATGATCACACAAGCTCACCCTCACCCCAGAGGTACACTTACCCCCCGGTCGCCGGTTGGAGCTACGGTTACACTAGCTAGCACCGGTAGGGGATACGGTTAACCGCCCCAGTGCTTCGCTGTGCCGAACAGACTATTCTATCAGGCAACCCGCAATGATGCCCGCTATTGGCTGGTAGAAGTAAATATAATGGCAACGTCGTGCCCGTCAAAATTTATATTTTATTTTATTTTAATTCAAATATAAGTTTGTAAGGAAATGCTGTACTTTCATTCTGCACCCCTCTAAATGCCCCCTGGAAGCATTACTTTAAAAAATATATATAGGTTTTTATTAAATTGTTCCATATTCAACCTTTAGGTCTGACTTTAATTCTGACTTTTTCAATAACAAAAAAGTCAGAATTCAGAGATTAAACTCAGAATTTTGACTTTTTCTCAGAACTCTAAAAAAAAAAAAAAGGTCAGATTTTGGGAATTTTTGTTTGACAGAACTCCGAGACTTTTTTTTGTCAGAACTCCGACTTTAATCTCAACATTCTAAGAAAAAAGTCAGAATTCTGAGAATTAGTTTATTCAGTGGCCCTAATCCACTTCCGTACAAGATGGTAGAGCAGGTGAAGCACTTTATATAATCTGAGACAAGTCAAACAATGTGGGAGATGTTTTTTTTTTTCATTTAAGAGAAAGAAGTCAAATATTATATTGTGTTTACGTATGAGTCGGAGTAACCAAAATGTAGCATAGAAATACAACATTGGTCACAGAGTTCCACAGAAAAGAGACTCATGCTTCATTTTATCACAGGAGGAAAATAATGGCCTTTGCAAAGAAAACATGTTATCAAAAGATTAAAATGCTAAACCTAAAACTGTCTACATGATTAAATAAGGAGTGTAAGAGCAGATTCAACCTTTATTTATATTGCTTGAGTGCATCCATCCCCAAGGAGCACTAAAGTATAAGTAACATCTGCTCACCATAAAACCAACAAGAATTTAGTATATCAGAACTTTAACTGTAGAGGCATTTGGTTTTTCATCCTTAGTTTTGTTTTATGCAGTTTTTGTCACCACAACCTACCAGTAAAACCAAAAAAGAAGATAGAAGAAAACCAATTATTCAGTCAAAACCAATTATTTAGTCATTGCCAAATATTAAAACAACTAGAAACCTCATTTTGTTGCACATTCTCTGGTAAAGACTGATGTTTGTAAAGAAAGGAAGATATACTCCAAATATCTTGGGTCTGGGTGTTTTCTTTTACAATAAAATGGCATGCAGCTCTCATGCTTCAATGACTTGAACATCATGGCATGCAATCTCTGGGGGTCTCTGTTCCAGTCCTGCTAATCAAGGTTTTGCGCCGTGTTCAAATGGCAAGAACAGTCGTCGAATAGCTTTCAGAAGCACCCGGCATAAACACGCTGAACAGCCACCAAACTCCTATTTTATTCGCCTAAAACTATAACAAAAGCAACAAAAAAAAAAAAATCCAAAAAAGAAAATCCGAATTGAAAATATATATTTAAATAAAACTGGCAACCTAAGCTGTAATAATTTCTCCTTTGTTTATGCATGAAAACTGCTGTTTCGTATTTTCAGAATTGTTTGACAGCTTTTATGTTTCTCTTCCCCTTTGCTCTCAGTCCTCGCCTTACACTTTCAATTCAGCCGTCTCGTATTCGGAGTTGAATCTAATTTTACGTGGGGGCAGTTTTAGAGCCCACTGGCTACCTAGGACATGATTGACAGAAGTCGGGTCGAAGTCATTTACCTCCGAACAGTGCTTCTGTTGTTGACGCCGTTGAGTAACATGATCCTGCCTCTAATGATGTAGCTAAACAAACACTGGAATGGCAGACAATCGTTCATCTGCAGTAGGTTTATTTTAGTTTTCCAGTTACAAATTATGTTTTCGTTTCAGAAGCGCTAAAATAGTATTTAGGTGCACATAAATAGAACTTAAAGGTCCTATTCGTATTGTCCTCTAGAGTTTAGAGGGTCACACTGAATTTGCCCCGCGGCCTCGAGTTTGACATGTGGTTTAGATGAACCAATGGTAGCCATGGTAAATAAACTAAAACATAAAACCACTAGTTTAAATCAACATAAGAGCCTGCATGTCTTTATTGACTCTTCTTTTAGACAACTGCGTAAAGCAGAAATCTCCTCAAGTCTACCTAATAAATGTTCCTAAACGTGATTTTATGAGTTTAGATAAAAGCCGAGAGACAGATAAAGACCTTTTTAAAGCTTTGATGGTTCTGATCGTATTAAGAAAAGCTGTTTATCAGCAGCTTGGGCTTCTGAAACCTATTTAATGGAGTTCCCAATATTGTCTCGTGACTTTAGTTGTTCAATATTGGCTCAGGAGGATAAAAACAAGCAAGGAGGGGTTGACGTTTGGTCACACTGCAGGCACCTTGGGACTGGTGATGAAAGGTTAAATAGGAGGATGGGAATGAGAATTTTTTCCAGAAAAATATGCTTTCAGAGGAAGGGGTTTGGGGGTGTAGATAGGGACAATTCCCACCTGGCCACACTTTGTTGTGATCTGATGAGGAAAAGAAATGATAAGCAAGCAGACAGCACAGAAAAATAAACAGCATAGAAAGAAATAAACACTTAAAGCACAGGTAAAACAGACAAGAAGACGTTATTTAACATTACAGGAATAAAAGACATTCAAATAGACCACTTGTTGCAATTAAACTCAGAAGCATAAAAAAAACGCAACAGACAAGTTTCATAAAATCTAAATTGAAGCGCTGCAGCAAGAGGAAATATTTATGAGCCAAGGTTGAATAAAAGACACAGATGATTATCATTTGTTGTGCGACTGCTTTCACATTGCAAGGACATCACATCATAATTTCCACAGCTTTTATACTCTCTCATTTGACTACCTAATTTCTTTTAGCAGCGAGCGCTTTTTTACCAGCTCCATGCAGATCGTATAACTCTACCCTCTACCACTGATACCCAGCATTGGCCGAATAACCTGGCAACTCTTCTCAAATCGCGTTGTGGACCCATAGAGTCTGTTTAAGCATCCAAAAATACGGTGGCCCTGAAAGGTCACAGCACGCAACTTAAGAAAACACATGCAAAAAGACAAAACACAAGCAAATTAAGAAAACATTTTTGACAACACGTGTGCAGCATTTAGAAAAACGACACAACACATTAGAAAAACGCGCTGCAAATAGACCACAACACAACGGAAGTGAAGTGTTTCCAGGGGACACTTAAATGTGATGCACATGGCCGGACATGCTTGTTGTTGACACGGATTTCGAGTCACAGCTCAGTCACTGTCTCTGTCCGTCAGTGGTGTTGGAAAACGAGATAAAAAGTAATTGTTTTTATTTATTTTACCATTGTGATCACATGATTCAGCCTATTGCAGTGATCTGCTGCTAAACTATCGTTAGCCTTTAGCCGCGTGCATCACATTTAACTGTCCCCTGGAAACACTTCCGTTGTGTTGTGGTCTATTTGCAGCACATTTTTGTAATGTCTTGTCGTTTTCTAAATGCTGCAGACGTGTTGTCAAATTGAAAATGTTCTCTCAATTTGCTTGTGTTTAGCCTTTTTGGATGTGTTTTCTTAAGCTGCGTGCTGTGACCTTTCAGGGCCACCGTACAAAAACCTCTAATCAGCTTCGTTCTCAATACTGTTTTCCTGACTGGAGGAATAAGAGCCAAAAAAACCCAAAAAACAACAACACATATTTGTCTGATTTCAATAGAAAAAGATTTGCATTAAAAAAAGTAATGAGTTTGATTGCATCCATACGAAAAGTCCTGCTTTTTATACATGGTAAACAGAAAGCACAACCTCTTTTAATTCAAGGGTCTTCATGTGTACATACTCTCGTCTTTACCAGAAACTAAAAATCATCCTCATCAGGATTTACAAAAGCTGATTTGAGAGATGAGAGAAGAACGGACAAAAGCAGTTTACTGCCGATGTGTCTACCAGAGCCAGGATCAACAATTAAACCTTGCATTGTGAATGCAGCCCATTAGACATCTCTATGAAGGAGGTAATAGTAGGAAAGATACAATGATGAACTGAAAGCGAACAGGAGATGATCGGAAAAGGACGAAATAATCATTCTCATGAATGCAAATCTCACAAATTTGTGCAAAACTGGGAAAAGGGGGAAAATCTGGAATACCTTCAAATGTTTGTGTCAAACAACATTCACTCTGTTTAGTACGAAATTCAAAAAGCTTATTTCCAAATGTGCGAAAGTTGTGGAGAAAAACAGATTCGAGTCATTTTGACAGTATTTCGGTCAATATCAAAACTTACAAGCGTTAATGATATATAAGATGCCAGATGATTTTAAAGCAGGTAATTACAGATATGCACCCTGAATGTGTGGTTATGTAACAAAAACAGAGTAAATGCCAGTTTCTCCAATTATGCCTCTGATGATAATGACAAAATGTGACATTTGCTCGAAACATTTTGGCTGCGAGACGAAGGCCGGTGCGGGGCTGTAAACTCAAGCGACACTGGGTTGATGGACGTGAAGGAAAGCGAGAGGACACAGACAGAAGAGAAGCAATAAAGAGCAGGCGTTACCCCATGAGGCTCCTGAAAGCAATCCAAGCCAGGGAACAAAGACAAAAAGAGGACATAAAAGTGGCAAAGGGAGACTCGGCAACAGAGAAAAGACGGATAGAAGCAGCAGCAGCAGTAAGACAATTAAATCTTTGTCGCAGAAAGGGTGACGGGGTCAGAATCTCAGTTTCAGCTTAGACTCCAAACAGGTCAAATACGGGACAACACCGTCAAAGCAAAAACAGTTAAACAGGTACCTGTAACAGGTCTGAGAATATGAAAAAAAATCACACGGTAACCTTAGAGAAATTATACTTTTTGTTGCAGCTTTATTAACATAGCACCCTTCATACACAAGGCAATTCAATGCACTTTACAGGACTTGAGAGGAAAAACAAAAGAAAGGCTAGCTTTAAAGGGAGCTGATAAACCTTCGAAAGTATCCAACTTTTAATTTCAGTACATGTATTCGGCAGGAAAAAACTGTGAGAAAAAAGAAATCATCATTGGTACAAGTATTGTATATCTGCTGTTAATACTTTTTTACAAACCCCAAGAGAAAAGCACTTAGTCTTCTCCAAGGAGCAAAACTCCACCGGCCAAATGTGCCGCAGCCTCCGACTCACGTTAACAGTCTCAACTATTCTGTTTATTCGTGTTCGGATGTTAAACTTATTGGGCAAAGATGGCTCGCTGTGGTATTGATTGCACTGACAGACCATCCAAGAAGTCTCTGCTCCAAAGTTTTCCATAAGTAAAATAACATTTCTGCCGTGCATTTAAGATAACGCTGCTTTGTCAAAAAGGGGTTGAAATGATCTCATTTCTTCTTTACGTTACATATCGATTATGAAAACTTGTTTTAATGGAAATTCACATAGTTTTAGTGAAAGTTATGGACCAACAAGGCTTTGTGACTAAGATACTAATAGATACTAAGATAGAGGAAGGCTGATTTTTTTTTTTTTTTTTTTTTGTCAACTAAACCATTTCTGTATTGATTGAGTTTTGGATCATTTTCCTGTTTAAAGAACCAAAGACCGTCCATTTAAACTCCACATGGCTATGTTTAGAGGTGGGTTGTAACTAGTTACATTTCCTCAGTTACATTTACTTAACATTTTGGGGGAAAAAATTAAAAATTTTAAGAGTAGTTCCGCGCTGCCGTACTTTTAACTTTTACTTGAGTAATATTATCATGACGTATCAGTACTCTTACTCGAGACAAATTTCTGGATGCTCTATCCACTGTAAGTAAATTCTCTGAATGAAGAGCAAACATATTTTAAACAAAAATACACCAGACACACACCTACAGTTTATTAAAGGAGACTTCCTGCTTCTACACAAACTTTGGTTTTCTAACGTAACTTTCTGTCTATTGAGCTTGTTAAATTTTAAGGTCAGGTGAATTTACAGTAAACAAGATAACTTGTCACTGGAAGTACTTTTTTTTAAAACTTGTATTAAGATATATTTATTCATTTTTTACTGTGAGTATCGGTATTATATTGAAATAAATTGACTTAGGAAAGTGTTTATTCTGCTTGGAATTTGTTATTTTGTAATTATGTTATTTATTTGTATAACTTTTTTTCATTTTAATCTTTAAAATACCAGAATTCGTCAATATTTTTATGTTGTTGTCTGTCACAATAAAAAATAAATCAGATGTTACTCAATACTCAAGTAGCCTTTTTGCCAAATGCTTTTTTACTCTTACTCAAGTCAGTTTTAGACGGTTACTTTTTACTTTTACTTGAGTAAAAATATGTTGAAGTAGTGCTACTCTTACTTGAGTACAATGTTTGGGTACTCTACCCACCTCTGCTTATGTTTGTGAAAGACTTTTTACTGTAATCACTCCCAAACTGGTTGGAACTGTATAATGGTTGTTATGACTTTATTTTAACCCTTTCTTTTCCTCTCCATATGGAAGGTCCAACTCGGAGTACCAGGGTAAAAGTATTTCCCAGAATACAGCCTCTTAGGAAGGCAGTACTATTTAGATAGACCCTAAAGTAATGGTGGACACTGCTTACTGGTTGAATATTATTTTTAAACACACCCCCCAATCTAGAAGTTTAAACTCCAGATTTCATAGTCTTTGTTGACTCAGGATTGTATGACCGGGATAATCTGTATTTCTGGTTGCTTCTTTGCTTGTGGTTGATGTTCCTCACGCAAACTTTAAAAAAGCTGTAGATTGTAAAGACACAAAAATCATGGTACACTTTAATCAAGAAAAATAAATAAAAATGTGCATATGAGTTTAAACAAAGATCGCCTTTTACTGAATTCTTTCCTTTCAATTCCTGAAATTAATTAGATTTGTACTATGTTCTATAAATTAAAGTAGAAAGTATAGAACTGATGGAAGTTGAAGCTGCAAATGGATTAAAAAAATAAATAAAATAGTACAAGCAGACATAGCTATGGTAAAAAAAAAATATAACCACTTGACAACACTCGGTGGATGGAATACTTCGAAGACCTCCTCAATCCCACCAGCACGCCTTCCAATCTGGAAGCAGGGTTTGGGGACTTGGGGTCGGGCTCTCCAATCTCTGGTGCTGAGGTCACCGAGGTCGTTAAAAAGCTCCTCGGTGGCAGGGCTCCGGGGGTGGATGAGATTCGACCGGAGTTCCTCAAGGCTCTGGATGTTGTGGGGCTGTGTTGGTTAACGCGGCTCTGCAATATTGCGTGGACATCGGGGGCAGTTCCCTTGGATTGGCAGACCGGGGTGGTGGTCCCCCTGTTTAAAAAGGGGGACCACAGGGTGTGTTCCAACTACAGGGGGATCACACTTCTGAGCCTCCCTGGTAAGGTCTATTCAGGGGTTCTGGAGAGGAGGGTCCGACGGATAGTCGAAACTCGGATCCAGGAGGAACAATGCGGTTTTCGTCCTGGCCGTGGAACACTGGACCAGCTCTACACCCTCAGCAGGGTCCTGGAGGGTGCGTGGGAGTTCGCCCAACCGGTCTACATGTGTTTTGTGGACTTGGAGAAGGCGTTCGACCGTGTCCCTCGGGGGGCCCTGTGGGGGGTGCTCCGGGAGTATGGGGTACCGGGCCCCTTGATACGGGCTGTTAGGTCCCTGTACGACCGGTGCCAGAGTTTGGTTCGCATTGCCGGCAGTAAGTCGGGCTTGTTTCCGGTGAGAGTTGGACTCCGCCAAGGTTGCCCTTTGTCACCGATCCTGTTCCTAACTTTTATGGACAGGATTTCTAGGCGCAGCCAAGGCGTTGCGGGGATCCGTTTTGGTGGCCTCAGGATCGGGTCTCTGCTTTTTGCAGATGATGTGGTCCTGTTGGCTTCATCGGAGCGTGATCTACAGCTTTCGCTGGAGCTGTTCGCAGCCGAGTGTGAAGCGGCTGGGATGAGAATCAGCACCTCCAAATCCGAGGCCATGGTCTTGAGCCGGAAAAGGGTGGGGTGCCTCCTCCGGGTCAGGGATGGGGTCCTTCCCCAAGTGGAGGAATTTAAGTATCTGGGGGTCTTGTTCACGAATGAGGGAAAAATGGAGCGGGAGATCGATAGACGGATTGGTGGGGCATCTGCAGTTATGCGGGCGCTCTACCGGTCTGTCGTGGTGAAGAGAGAGCTGAGCCAAAAGGCGAAGCTCTCGATTTACCGGTCGATCTACGTTCCTACCCTCATCTATGGTCACGAACTCTGGGTGGTGACCGAAAGAACGAGATCACGGATACAAGCGGCTGAAATGAGTTTCCTCCGCAGAGTGTCTGGGCTCTCCCTTAGAGATAGGGTGAGAAGCTCAGTCATCCGGAGGGGGCTCAGAGTAGAGCCGCTGCTTCTCCACATCGAGAGGAGTCAGTTGAGGTGGCTCGGGCATCTGGTCAGGATGCCTCCTGGACGCCTCCCTGGTGAGGTGTTTCAGGCACGTCTCACCGGGAGGAGGCCCAGGGGAAGGCCCAGGACACGCTGGAGGGACTATGTTTCTCGGCTGGCCTGGGAGCGCCTTGGGGTTCCTCCCGAGGAGCTGGAACAAGTGGCTGGGGAGAGGGAAGTCTGGGTCTCTTTGCTTAGGCTGCTGCCCCCGCGACCCGACCCCGGATAAGCGGAAGAAAATGGATGGATGGATGGATGGACAACACTCAGTATTAAAGTTTAGAAATGTTTAAATAATACTTTGCCCATATTTGAGAATAAAACATGCTTAAATCACTTTGGAGTTGTTTTGATAGTTCGACAGCCTAATCTCAGCTGTACTTGAATGCAGCACGGGCAGCTATTGAGAAAATCCCTTCTCATTCAGTCGACTTGCATTTTATCCAAAATAAGGAGTTGGGGCTGATTGGATGCTACTGGTAGCCATGTTGGATGTCAGCTGGTTTTTCTCTAGTATCAGTGATGTTTACATTCAGCTGAACATTGTTTCAGGTGAGTCATTTAGTTCAGTGCACAGCGTGTTATGAACCTTATAGCTGTTGAAGGATGCGTTCGCTGACAAAGTTCTGGTTTGGTCCATCTTCTGTTTTCTACTCTAGCTGTATGAGAAACTATTAATGTGCCCAAATAGCAGATAGGAATGTAAGAAAATATCGATATACCGATATATCGTGATACTTTATGTCACTGTCTTGTTATGATATTCAAAAGCAATGTATCGATTTAAAAAAAAACAATTTGAATGGAACCAAATTTTTATTGTTATGTTTACGTTCAGCTTGACATTGTTTCAGGTGAGTCATTCAGTTCAGTGCAGAGCGTGTTATGGACCTTATTGCTGTTGAAAGATGCATTCTACAGTAGCTGAATGAGAAACCATTTATGTTCCCAAATAGCAGAGATTAGTGATAGCTGGGAGTCCTTTCTGTTTTAGTGTCACTTTTTAAAGTTGCGCCGCACAACATTGCAATGTGCTCTTATGGTAAATGGCAAATGGCCTGTACTTGTATAGCGCTTTGTTTTGTCCCTGAGGACCCCAAAGCGCTTCACATTACTACATTCAGACATTCGCACAATGGTGATGGCCAGCTACATTGGGGCACACTGTGAGAAACAAGGTTGCCAAACAAGTAGGCAGAAGGGTGAAGTGTCTTGCCCAAAGACACAACGACTGGGGCTCGAACCGGCAACCCTCCGGTTACAAGACGAACATTTTTTAACATGAATACATGCACCGCTACATCCTTCCTCTGACATAAAAGTGCATTAAATTCCTTTTCAAATTGTAACGGCTCTGAAATATTCACAATGTTTGCCTCTCAGGCTTCTCTAAATTATTTTCTTCCCCTTTGGTCTGTTGCAAAGGCAAATGAATACAGAAATTCGATTCTGTCAAATTTGTTTAATTTTTTTATTTTTTTTTACACTAACACCTTTAAAGCAACATTGTGTTTTTTTGTGAGTGAATTCTTAGCAAAAAACCCTTTGTTCTTTCAAAAATATGTGCTCATTCATGTGTAATTACTTCCACCTACTAATGAAAGTATTCTTGTAAGTGTAGAATCTGCTATTCAGAATACATACGCGCGAGTTGTGTGAATGGCTGAATCCATGTTGAGCCTCCATCTTTGAAATACATTCACCAACGAGGGACATTCCTGAAAATTCTAGCTTTCGTGCTTTGGCTACACTCAGTTGCACCGTGACGAATGCCAGAGGGAGATTGTCTACTCGCGACGCGGCAGACGTCTGACTATATAACTAAATGCAATGTAGTTTTCTAAAGCAACCTCATCACTGGAAGGAACACTGGACGAAGTCGTAGTACTGGAAGCCATGTTAACCTTGGCATGAAACGGCCACCGTAGGAGTTAAAACGCGCTCGGAATGGGGGGGTGGGAGGTGGGGCTAGAACGTAATTATCAGTTGGTGGTTTCACCGCTAGATGGGAGAAGTTCTTACACAATGTAGCTTTAAATAACGTTTGGAGTGACTCTGCATGAGTTTTAAAGTGTGATTGCTGCAGTAGAATCACTGATTATGGTTTTATTGCTGGAAATGATGGCTTTATCCTTGCTACTGGAGCTCCTCGCCTGTCCTGGCTGCACAGGATCCGTGCAGCTGATATAAAAACTGTTTCAAGTTTGACATTTCCACAAAGCTTGGAGTTACTTCACCATATTTTAAACCACAAATACTTTGAAATAATCCAAGAAAAATGATGTACCGGTTGTGCTCAGCGTCAGTTGCACTAATTTAAAGTACAAGACCACACAATGGAAATGCACACAAATGACTGACCAGTTAAAATAGCTAAAAGGTGCCTTAACAGTGAGTTTTGGAGATGATTTACCTCTACACTGTGCATGAAAGGAAGATAAACGTGGGTTCTCGTCCATGTAGCAATGGCAAAAATTTTTTATCTGTGTGTCATGTCGTATACTGCAGGCAAACAGGAAGTCAAAAATCACTCTGATCAATTTAAAAAATAAAGTAACAATCAAAAAAAGGCCAAGGCGTTAGCTAGATTTTTTAACTTGTGCCATCAGTGATTTTCCCCCCTGAATACATGAGTTTAAACCAAAGATCGGATTTTCCAATATGAGATTGACGCTGCTGCAATAAAATATGTTTATTTCATGATTAATTACACATTTTTGTACCAATAACTCTGGAAACCATATACCTTTTACTTCTGCAAATTTCTGCAACACCATGCAAAAAAATGAAAAGCAATTACCTGACATTGTGTGGGAGATTGACTGTAAATCTCTAATTATCTGGCAAACAATGCCTTCATAGTACCAAGAACAAAGTCTTTCTGACCCTCAAGAACTACCAGTAAAGCTAAATCAAAACAGAAAGATTGTGTAGAAAACAAAAGGGCAATCTGACTAGGTTGTGACAGATGAATAACCTCCAGGTTACATAACAGCCTGAAGTTGAAGGAAAGCGAATTCAACAAAGTAACACAAGCATCAGGAGCATAATCGTGGAAAGTGGAGAAAACATAGCAGCTAAAAACTATTTCAGTAATGTAGTGTGGTGTAATTTGCTGTATGGGGAAATATAAAGTAATATGCATCACAAAACGAAGTGATGAGAGTGACTTACGAGCAGGCGAAGGCCACCAGAGCACCACTGACCACGATAAAATCAAGGATGTTCCAAAGGTCACGAAAATAAGAGCCGGGGTGGAGGAGCAGCCCCAGGTCAATCATCTGGAGTCAGACGTTACACATGAAGAGAAAACAATGAGAAAGCAAGGTCATTGTAAAAAGAAATTAGGGCTGTCAAAAATTAACGCAGGTCGATTAATTTATAGAATTAACTCAGGTTTTTAACGCATTGATGCATGCACAGAATGACCCGCCCTGTTTATCCCACAATTCAACCCGCGCCGTGTTCAGTGCTCGTCACATAAACAGCATGGTAGGACCGAAACTGCATCCACGAATTCCAACGACTCGCCTCCCTTTCAAGGCAAACAAAAGACGTATTTGGCTGTAAGCGATCAGAAGAAGCATTTGGAACGAGCAGATCATTAAAAATGCAACAATCTGCAGCGATCACTTCATACTCGGTAAGCTTTGGCTAGCAAGCAAACATCGCTAACTGACACTGCAACTGCAAGATAACCGCAAATAACAACAATGGGAACCGGAGCTATGTAGAGGGCCGGCATCACACCATTTGCGGGCATTCGCTGTGTTGAGAAATAAATAATCCCTCTATTGTTCAGAAGAAACTGTCAGTTTTAAATTCAGAAAATATTAACCAGTTAGTTTTCTTTAGCAACTGGCTAAAGGATGAATAGGTTAAAAGGGCCACGTGTAAATGGGATATTGGATTTCAAAGCAAAAGTTCCATGTATCTCTTCCGTATTTCCTTAAAAAAAGAGCAACAGCTTCCGGTTTTGTCCTTTGTTTACACCAAAAATAGAATTTTTTTCAGTCATATTTAGGAATGTTGATTAATCGTGTCCATCCTGACCAGATGCCCGAGCCACCTCAACTGACTCCTCTCGATGTGGAGAAGCAGCGGCTCTACTCTGAGCCCCCCCTGGATGACTGAACTTCTCACCCTATCTCTAAGGGAGAGCCCAGACACTCTGCGGAGGAAACTCATTTCAGCCACTTGTATCCGTGATCTCGTTCTTTTGGTCACCACCCAGAGTTCGTGACCATAGATGAGGGTAGGACTGTAGATCGGTAAATGGAGAGCTTTGCCTTTAGGCTCATCACCCTCTTCTCCACGACACACCGGTGCAGCGCCCGCTTCACTCAATCTGAAGCTCCATTTTCCCCTCATTCATGAAAAAGATCTCGAGATCCTTAAACCCCTCCACTTGGAGAAGGACCTCACCCCCGACCCAAAGAAGTTACTCTACCCTTTTCCAACTCAAAACTGTGGTCTGTGACTTGGAGGTTGTGATTTTCATGGCGGCTGCGAACAGTTCCAGTGAAATATGGAGATCACGTCCTGATGAAGCCAAGAGGACCGCACCATCTGAGGCCATTAAAACGGATCCCCTCAACACCTTGGTTGTGCCTAGAAATTCTGTCCATAAAAGTTATGAACAGACTCAGTGACAAAGGGCAAACTTGGTGAAGTCCAACTCTCACCAGAAACGAGTCTTACTGCCGGCAATGGAGACCAAGCTCTGACACCGGTCGTATGGGACCTAACAGCCTGTATCAAGGGGCCTGGTACACAGGACTTCACGAGGGAAGAAGGGTCGAACGCCTTCTTTAAGTCCACAAAACACACGTAGACCGGTTGGGTGAACTCCCATGCATCCTGCAGGATCCTGGTGATGTGTAGAGCTTTCTTTCACCAATGACTTTCTTCTTGCCATTCTTCCATAAAGGTGAAGTACGACTGACGGTTCTCCCACCTCAGTCGTGGATCTCTGTAGCTCCTCCAGAGGTACCGTGAGCCTCTTGGCTCCTTCTCTGATCTGGTCCTAGCCTAGCCTGTCAGTTTAGGAGGACGTCCATGTCCTGGTAGGTTTGCAGTTCTACCATTCTCTCCCCATGTTCAGATGATGGATTGAACAGAGCTCCGTGAGATGTTCAAATATTGTTTTACACCTTAACCCTGCTTTAAACTTCCCCACATCTTCATAATGCTGTTTGTTCACCAACGTTCTCTTACAAACCTCTGAGGTCTTTACAGAACATCTGCGTGAATTCAATTACTCACAGCTGGTATTTGTTTACTAATTAGGTGACTTCTGAAGACCACTGTTGAACTTGATTTTATATTTAGAGTTATCAAGGAAATTTGGCAATACCTTGTGTTGGAATATCAAATAAAACCTTGAAGTTTGTGGTTGTAATGTGACAAAATGTGAAAAGCTTCAGGGGTGTGAAAACTGCCAACTCAAAATGCACAATTATCATTTTCTTGAACTCTTCTCACCTTTATCACCATCTCAAACGTGAAGACTCCAGTAAAGACATAATCCAGATACTTGAGAACCTGCAAACACAGCAAAAACATTTGAGACGACTGGTCAGCGGAAGGTTTGCCATCAAAGACTCCCTGGAGGCGCGAGAGAACAGACTGGTTATGCTTCTCTATGCTGCCAGAAGTCTCGGGCTCCGTTTGCTTTGCACACACATCTGCTCAAACACATAAAACACGTACACACACCTTCACCTCAATTTGCCTCCGTGGCCCTGACTGAAATGGTAATTGGCTGTGCTTGTCTGTCTAAAGGAAAAAGCTCAGGTCGCATGTCTGCATCCATCTTTTTCCCAACATGGGCTAACGCGTCACACGGGGATGTGAAGAGAAATGAGAGATTGAAGCTGATGTGTGCCGCACTCTGTCATTGTTTTAACAGCACGGGTCAGTTCAGGACACACAACTGCATCTGAAATGCTTTAATAAAACCTCCTTGTTGTGCTTTCCATCTCTTGTACCTCTACATAAGCAGACAGTAGAGCCCTTTCAGTCCAAATGAATCAGCTAAAATGAGTTATTTATGCGTAAATCTCCGTTTCGCTCGCGTGACCATGCACCATTCCGCATGTTTATTCATGAGCTTGGGACGTCATTCTGCATGTTTATTCATGAGCTTGGGACGTCAGCTTGACTTACGTTGTTCCGCGGAGCGTTGGCCTGCACCGGGTCCTCGGCTGCCAGCGTGATGCTGCTCATGGTGATGACCATCAGGATGCACATTTCAAAGTAGCGCAGGTTGACCACATAGTGACACAGGCGTCGCACCCTGCAAGACCATGTGAAGAGCACAGACTAGTTACCGCTTGCTGTTCACCAACGTGAGCCCTGCTAGTGACATAGACAACGCTATATGTGATTTAGTTCCCTTTTTGCGAAGCCTGTCGGTGTCTATTCCAAACATCCGCTGCTGAAAATCAAACACCAACCAAAAAAAGTTAAAGAAAACAAACTTTATGAAAAACAACTATTTATACAAACAACTAATAACTTCATTGTCAAAAGGTGCATATTTCAAGGGAATAGAGTTGTGTTTGACAACATTTTCTACAAATTAACACGTGTTCTCTGGTCTGCTGTCACTTTCAGACCTGGATCATCTGTTTTAGGGTAAATGGTATTGTTGTGCCGATTCACCATAAATCGATTAATTGCAAAGTGAAACGTGCCAAAATCGATATTTTTTTATTATAATAAAATGAGAAACATAAAAGTCCGGCGTGCCGCCCGGACATTTTTAGGGGACGGACCGGTGGAAACAATATGGCTGCCGCTGGTGTTTCAGCCTTGCAATGCGAAATCTTTGTTGTTTGTGTATCATGTTAGCAGCAACATCTTCTTTTCCTCAGACATGTCCACTTTGTTGTCCGGGGCGTCCTCCCCGAGCTGCAGCTCATGTTTACCAGACGTCAGCCCAAGTGGAGCTTTAAGTACGAAACATGAAGGAAACGTCCTTCATTCCATCACGGTGGCGACTAATGTGTGGCGTAGAGCAGCGTACTCATAGCTGGCAGATTAGTTTCTGTGTATGACAGGTGGCAAACATCCCATTGGTCAAACTGACACAAAAACTATGAAAACGCTGCAAAGTTAGAGTTCTGTATTAAATTGACAGTGAAAAAAAAGAAAGACTGGAGTATAGACTTTAAGTGTATTTGAGAAAATGCTGCTTTTTTTTATTACTATAGAAAAATAGTTATTTTCTCAGAATATAATTTCTGATTTTTGTGTAATTTTTGTCTTGTATGACTTAAAAAGGGAGCTATTATTGTTATTGGTTTGTTTTTTAATATAGAAGATTCATTATTTCTATTTAGATTTTAAAGTCATTTCTGTAATGGTTGATTTGTAAAAGCTGATCTGAAGTTTATTTAATTATTCCGTTCAACCACATAGAGCAGGAACACATTAAATATGTTAAAATCAAATGCCTTGTTTAAGTAAACAGAATTTGATTTATGTGTTTAAGGATTGGACCAAGTTTCCTCTTTTATGGAAATCAAAATAGGGTCACCCTATATTATATTTAAATTCCCAACACAAATTCCCTTCAGCTTTCATTGAAAATATGACCTTGATTTGATTATGAAACATATTTTGGACATGTGTTGGTTTGATTTGTGGTTTCAGATAAAAAAAATGACAGGACATCAATTGGTTTGGATACTTCAATTAATGGAAACTGAATGGATTTAAGAGCAGAAAGCAGCCAAGGAAGGAATCAAGAAAGACCCCTAAATGGGGTAAAAATATGTAACAAAAATAATCGTTTTATAATCGAGTCGTAGCACCTGAATCGAAATCGTGAGGCGCCCAAGATTCAACACCCCTACTAACTACCGGTGCAAAAAGAGCGCATGCAGGGGGATTTTCTCCCGCTGAAGCAATCAGAAAATCCCTCATTCAGAGAGTCTGGCTGAATTCTGATTGCTTCAATTGGAGAAATGTTCCCTGATTTCAAAACTATGGCTGAAGTGGCGCTTCAGCCTCCATTACACACAGGCGGAGCGTTCAGGCCACAGCAGATAAAATGCTGATAATACATGTAGCTTGTTCATCTGCTCGATGTGGATTCTCTGATCCGTTTGTGTAAAAGCAATGAAAATGAACAGCTGAGTATGTTATTATTTAAAAAACTGATGGGTAAAAAGGGATTATAACCAGATTTTTGTTTTGGACCCCGTCAGTCAAAATGACCGGCAACAGAAAAGCTGTAGCGCGGCCTCTGGTAGCTGGTTATGAATGAGGGCCCCATACTAAGCAGCGGCTCTCCCATCTTCCTCTGCCGCCTCAAGTGAGACTCTCCGCTATGCTGCAGATCACAACACGTGAATCTCTATGGAACAACTGACCGCTTGCTGGAGCATGTATTATGCTGTATGTGACTTTACAGATTGTCTTAGATATTTGACTTCTGTCCCCGTTATAATTCCAACATCCCTCATCGTTGCATGGTTTGAGTTTACCGGGGCGCGCGACGCCTGTGGTGGACATCATGAATATAACTATTCTTTGTCTGCTGCTGTAAAATCACCCTTCCTTGTTTGTCCCCACACTTTCCCACGGGATGGCTTTTAAAGCATAAATCTCTGCTAGGGGTGTTACCCTTTTATCTGTGAGTGTGTGTGCATATGTAAATACCGCACACCGTGAGGTCTGCGAACTGCAGATATTTCACGAATGTCTGTTCCCAGAGTCAGAACGTAATTAGGAAAAATGGTGTTTAAATAAGCAGCATCTGTTTCCAGGAATAATGTGGAAAAGGACCGGAATTTGTTAGCACGGGTACAGCTGCTCTTTGTTTTTGCTCAGTATTTGTCCTTTTGCTTGTTTCTGCTGGATATTAGCTGGAGCTGTTTTGTTTCTTTAGATGTTGTTGCATGCTTTATTGCTTCTGTGACCAGGTCTCACTTGAAAAAGACAATGAGAACTTTACCTGGACTTATATCCTTTTTCTATGTGTAATGTACATATAGTTATACTTTATGTTTTATATACTGTTTAAACTGTTTCCTATGTGTCTGTTCTTATTTCTATTCATTGCTACCTAAATGTTTGCTCTTGTTTGCACCAACATAAAGAAAAGTCTGTCAGTGTAAAAATTCAGTTAGAAGTAGATCTTATTCTGTGGCGGACCATGTTCAGAGGCCTTAGCTCTCGAAGTTCTCGTCTCGGGTTCAACTCTGCCCCGGGGATATTGGCTGAACGTCTTTTCCCCCACTTCTCTCCCCTTTCTATACTATCCACTGCTAATAAAGGCCGCTGTGGCCACAAAACCTTGAAAAAAAGAAAAGTAGAAGATCTTGTTCTAACTTTGGAAAAAGCTGACGAAAGCTACATAAACACCACAAAAACCAAGAACAACCCTATCTGCCGCCAAAAATGTTACATTTTTGAAAGAACATCCACTGATTTTTATTTTGATCTCATCTCAAATCTTGGTCTCTCAAGGCAACAAGGCTAAAGTAATCTTTATTTTTGCAAGAGAATTGTGATTATGGGGCAAAGTTAAGTAGTTTTGCTGTTACATGATAAAATCTTTATCCTAGATGCTTTATTTGTCTAGATTGTATGCATAAACGAGGAATCTGACTTCAGTATAAATAAATTAACTGTATCGGCATAAGATGAAGAATAAAAGGAACAGTATGTGCATGTATGTACAGCCATTCAAAAAATATATGTATAAACGTAGGAAAAAAAGAAAGTCGGATTGTGGTAATGAAAATCTGCTTGTTCTGTTCTACAGCAGATGGCTGACTACTCAGGGTGGAAGGTGTTCATTGTGTTCATGAGAGAGGCAGCCTCGGGGAGGAAACTGTCTCTGTGGTGGCTGGTTTTTGCAAACAGCGCTCTGTAGCGCCGACCTGAAGTTACAAGTCTAAACAGTTTGTGTCCAGGATGTGTGGGGTCTGCAGAGATAAGGGGTGTAACGGTAGGCCTACACAAAAATCACGGTTCGGTACGATTTCAGTACACTTTAATTAAAAAAATTAATAAATGCAAATGTGCATATCACTTTTTTTTTTACTTTGATCAATATTAAACAAAGAACCCTTTTCCCCGAAATAGTTCCTTTAAATTCCTGAAATTAATTTTATCATGTCCTATATCTTCAAAAAGTTGAAAGTATAGAACTGACTGGATATTTGATTGGATTTTATTTTTTAATAAATACAGTAAAATGGTATTAGCAGATATAGACAAAGTAGAAAACAATGTAACCACTTGAAAACAGTCAGTGTTAATATTTATAAATGTTTAAATAATACTTTGAAAAAATAAAGAAATAAAGAATACTTTTCCAATATTTGAGAATAAAACATGTTTAAATCACTTTGGAGTTGTTCTGATATTTTGACAGCCTAGTTTCCCAGCTGTACTTGAATGCAGCATGGACAGCTGTTGAGAAATCCCTTCTCATCAACATGGATTCCGCCGACTGATGTTCTATCTAAAATAAGGAGTCTGGGCTGATTGGATGCTACTGGTAGCCATGTGGAGATCAGCTGGTTTTTCTCTGGTATCAGTGATGTTTACATTCAGCTTCACATTGTTTCAAATGAGTCATTCAGTTCATTGTAGAGCGCTTTATGGACCTTATTGCTGTTGAAAGATGCATTCGCTGACAAAATTCCAAACTCCGCCAGCCAAATCTGAAGTGACAGAAATTGCATTTCCCCCCTCATCCACTAGGGGCTGGCTGCAGAAAGGAGCAAGTTCCCATTACTTCCATGTTAAAAATGACAACTTCACAGCAGAAATAAAATGCTTACAGCCTGGTTAAAAAAACATTTTAGGTTTAATAGGTTAAGTCACCAATCATGACAACTCTCAGGGGGGTGGATTTTTTTATAACTCATCCGTTCAGATGTAATCTAAGCTTGAAATTATGAATAATAAGGGGTGTGTCATTTTGATTGACAGGTCTCAGATGAGCCGTCAGCGCCAGTGCTGGTGGCTCGCGACAAAACGGATGAAAATATCAGCGACGCGGTAGCTTTTAAATATATCTGTAATATTACCATTTATATTTCTTTATTTTTATTAATTCAGTTATTTGAATTCTGTGCGTAAAGTTGAAAATGTCTGCGTTTCTGCACCAAGTGATCAGGGGTGTGAATTATAATCTGTCAAAATGAAGATGGTCTTTAGATTTTAAAGCCACCGTTTTAAAAGAAACGGTTGAATTTCAACCCTTGATTGAAAGGTAATTAATGAATTATTTCCCTTTTATTTCTCTGAAATGTTGCACAGCTGACATTTATTTGATCCGGTGATGATTTTTTGTCCAGAAACAAAGAATCGTCTACAGTCCCTAGCTTTAAAGGAGTCATAACCTAGTATTATCTTGGATACCCACGCTCTATTAGTCTTTCAGCCCCTTCTAAAAAAGAAAAGTTGAAAAAACAACCACAGAGCTCCTCTGACCCTTATTTCTGAAGGCATTATTGTCTCGCGAGATCTGATGCGATATTTTGGCTGTCGTGGACAGGCATTGTAATAATGCAAATGAGGGGCGCGTTGATTGGTGGCAGGAAGGAGAGGGGTTGACACCGCAGGTAACGCTTTAGCATATCTAACCCATATCTACTACTCCCGCTAGCATACAGTAGCCACATTAGCAGTTAGCTGCTGTTTGTTACACACAGTGGAGCAATAAAAACACAGCCTTACCGTTTGAATTGCAGGCAAGTCTCTGATTTTTGGAATGGCCCCTTTTTCCAAACGGAGCTTCGATGCCAACGTTTCTGCATCTTTCACGGTCGAGTTCGTACTTCGAATCGGTGATGTGTTGGTCGTGAACGAACGGGCTCTAAGAGCTAACTCTTTGAAGTGAACGATGGGAGCCGGCTCGTCATTGGGAGCCATTTTTTTTATTTTTTCATTCCCCCCGCTTGTTTTGGTACATTTGGTAAACATCGTTTTGCATTAATATTGGTGATAAATACACTTTAAGCAACAGAAAATCTGAGGAGCCACTTGGGAGCCGAAAGAGCCGGCTCTTTATGGTGAGCCAAGCCAAAAGAAATGGCTCTCCAAAAAGAGCTGGAATTCCCATCACTAGAATTCAGTAATGGCGGCACTCGACTGAATATGAGTGGGAGAGGAGCGAGGGGAGAGGGCGGGCTTCCTGCAGGTCTGCGATGTCTATCCTGCGCCGACTTGATGTCAAGTCGGCCAGAAATTAAAATCACGTATTTGAATGCGCGTGCACGTGGGCTGGTTGACGAACCCAGGGGTAAACAAACGCTTCACTTTTAAATATCGGCTTCCCGGCCAGTGTATAATCGTTAGGAAATCATAACATAAATTTTTTCTCATGGAAAAGTGAAAATTACAGGTCATGACTCCTTTAACTGTGTTCTCCGTTCCTGAATCATAAATCAGCCACAGAAAAGTTGGGGAAATGTTGGGAAAATTTCCACCTGCGGGTGATCTGCTGCGTTGCAGGACTCTGAAATATGTTGAAGTTAAAGTTGAAGTTTCTCTACACAGAAGGGCAAGGGCTCCAATGGAAATGTGTTTATTTTTGTTGCCCATTCTTCTTTTGGGGTGAGTGGGCTATATTAACGTAGCCAACATTGTACGATGTGAATTATAATGATCCTTCCCTTTCAACACCTGTTACACCGCAGTGCACATTGTAATGAAACGTCAAATCGATTAACATTTATTGTCCCCAGCAATCTTCAAACCCCACCCATGTTTATGGCATTGTCCCCAGTAATTCTAAAAACAAACTGACGCCCTAGGTTGTGTCTGCAATGTTTATTCGAGCTCCGATGCTAATCGTGCTCTTATTGGACAAAGATGGCTTGCTGTGGTATTGATTGCACTACCAGCCCGTCTAAAAAAAATTAGATTTCTGCTGTGCGTTTAATATAACGCTGCTTGGTCAAAAATGGGTTGACATTATCACATTTCCTTCTTTACTTTAGATATTGATTATTAAAACTTGTTTTAATTAAAATTCAAAAGTTTTGGGTAACTTCCGGGTCACGTTGGAGATGGCAGCCTAATTTTCACGCTCCCGAACAACCTTTAAAATAACCCTGAAAAACGATTCAATTTAAACCAGAAATATGCAAGAAAAAGAGATGGAAAACAGGGTAGCTACACGAAGTAGGAAAACTTTGGCTTTAAATGATAATGTGGAGGAATCAGGACAAAGCAAGCCAGGGTAACTCGCCACCGCAGGATTACCACGAGGATGGGGTAAGAGAAGCTAGCTTGCAAGGCATACTGAACGAACTGAGGGATTTCAGACGAGATAATAAACAACAACTGACAGAAATTAAACATGAGCTGCAGAGAACCAATGACCGATTGGAAGAAGCAGAGGAACGGATCGAAGAAGCAGAGACAGCCTTACAGGCCGCAGCCACCATGATAAAACTGGAACCCGCTTCTATGTGGATCGGGACTATCCCACTGTGATCCTCAGGCAACGTGCCGAATACGCGGAGGCAAAAAGAATCTTAAAAGAAAGAAAAGTGAAATTCCAGACCCCATATCCAGCTAAACTGAGGGTTTTCTACAGCGACGGCACCCGCCTGTACAAAAATGCAGCTGAAGCAACAGAGGACATGGCATCACGGGTTTCCCAGTCACCATCATACCCTCCAGAACCAATCCGGACCAACGGGAGATCCAGCGACTATCAACATGGCAGGAGACGAGGAACAGAAGCGCCGGGGCCGTGGCCATCCCAGGGGGGGCAGTGGGACCGGTGCCGGAGCACCAGGAGAAGAGGAACACCCGACCGCATTACAAAGAGAAACTGCAGGCGTTCAGACGGGGATCCCCTCGCTGATGTTGGAACAGTGAAAAAGGCAGATAAGTCGGTTCAACTGAACTTTTGAATTCAGGTTTAACTCAGAAGTGTTCTCTTATGAGTAATTGTGCCTTGGTAATAGGTTTTATTAATCCTACCTTTTCAATTCTAGTTGTCATCAATCACACTCTTTAAACACTTTGTATAGTAATGCTGTTTTGCAAACATTAGCTCTTTTGGTCCTACTTGGTAAATATGTTTTTTCTAACAATCGGGAGATACAACGTGAATAAGCGGGGAGGGGTATACGAAGGCAGCAGCCTTAAAGGTCCCCACTCAATATGAGCAGCAGGATGTCCCTTTACAGAAGCTCTAATAACATCAAGAGCTGTTTAAAGGCTTACTTAACACAAGACTCAACATTGGAAGCTGATTGGTGTAAGAAAAACAAAGACGTTTTAAAGAAATTACTTTTTGTTCTGTTATTGTTCTGTTCTGTTTATGTTTCATGGTTCACAACGTTCAGAGGGGTGTGCATTTGTGATTTCCATACCTACATAGGACATAATCTAACAGGAACAACACCAGTAAGGAAATATGGCGGATAGCTGTACATTAAAAATTATATCCTTTAACATTAATGGAGTACTGAACCCAGTCAAAAGGACTAAAATTTTGAACAAAATGAAAAAAGAAGCTGCACAGATTGTAATGTTACAAGAAACACATCTAAATTCTAAAGAGCATGAAAAATAGAAAAAGAGTGGCTATAATAAAGTGTTTTATTCATCATATAGGTCTGGGCATAGAAGAGGGGTGGCAATTTTAGTATTCCAAAAAATCTCCTTTGAGCTTCTTTCTGAAACAAAAGATAGAGAAGGAAGATATATTCTAATCCAGGCCAATATACAAAGTGTTAGAATGACACTTCTAAACATCTACGCCCCTCCAGGCTCAGACCTCCCTTTTTATAGGAAAATGTTTGACTTGATGACAGAAGGGGAAGGCATAGTCATTTGTGGAGAGGCTCAACCCTAAATTGGATTCATCAAAAGATTCCCCCCAGTCTTCATTACAAAGGAAATTGAAAACATACATGTCAGAAATGGGCAGTGTTGGGAGTAACGCGTTACAAAAGTAATTAATTACTGTAATGCATTGATTTTTGCTGTAACGCGGTAATGTAAGGCATTACTGGGGGAAAAAATGTAATATTTTTAATCGGTACAAATGTCAGTAACGCGCGTTACAATGCATTGTTAACCCGGAATAAAGTGGTAGGTTTTCTTTTTCTTCATACAAATTCGCCAAAATCACCACGAGATCAGCAGAGGAGAAACGTCCCAGCTAAATGTTTCACTTCCTGTAGTCAGACAGAGCAGAGATGAGTGAGCCTGCAGCTGATCTAACATCGGACAGTACATTCTCCAGATGCGATTGTTCCTTGTATTGCACCATGAACCATCACTGTGGCTATTGTATCTTAGTGTTTTTAACCACAATCCAAGCTCAGTCGGATTCCAAATCACCTTCTACTGGATGTGTTATAAGCTAATTGAGCATCATGAGCTACATTTAGATTTCCAAATCCATATTTGCATTTTATTTTGGTGAGAGTAACTTAAAAGTAATGCAATAGTAGTGTAATGCCTTACATTTTAAATACAGTAATATTGTAATGTAACAAATTACTTTGAAATTACAGTAACAAGTAATAAATAATGCATTACAGTTTTGAAGTACCTTGCCCAACACTGGAAATGGGAATAATTGATTTCTGGAGAAGTTTACATCCAACAAAGAAAGATTATACACACTACTCTCATCCTCATGCAACTTATGCCAGAATTGATTACTTTTTCATTTTTAAAAAGGATCTTCCTAAAATTACTGACTGTGAAATAGGCAGCATTGATTTGTCTGACCATGCACCACTGTCTCTGGAGTTAAAAATGAACAAGAAACCTGGTAAAACACAATGGAGGCTAAACTCAAGCATTCTAAACGTTCCACAATTTAAGACGCACATGAAAGAAGAAATCATAAACTTCCTTAAAACCAATAATAATGGAGAAGTTAGTCCTGAGATAGTGTGGGATGCTTTAAAGGCTTATAATGGGGGGGGAATTATTTCTTTCTGTTCATACAGAAAGAAACAAAGACAATCTCAACATAAAACCTTAACAAAAGAGCTAAAGGAAGTGGAATTAAAACACAAGAAGGAACCAAACTCAAATCTTATACCAAGGCTAAAAAACTAAGAAATGAAATAAATGCAGTTTTCACAGGAAATTGAGAAAAAAATGGTCTACACAAAGCAACGTTATTACGAGGGAGGGGCTAAATTCTCAAAGTTCCTGGCAAGGAAAGTGAAGAAACAACAGGCAGATAACACCATTTAAAGAATAAGAGACCCAGACTCTAAGACCTTGGTAAATACACAAGACAATATACAAATAGCTTTTCAAAAATATTACCAACAATTATACTCACAACCTAATACAAAGGATGAACAACAAATTACAAAATTATTAGAACCTTTATACAATGAAAAAAATTACTTTCTCCCTTAGATTGCAAATAGAGAAGTTTAATAAGATTTGGTCTAATCGGAAGTAAAAATATTTTCAGTATAAAGTAGCGTACAATTTATCTCCTTACTGGTATCAGTACTGATCTATATTGGACATGAATGCGCACCCCTCACTTGTAGTTCGTAAAGTACAATTTTAAAAAAAGGAAAAAACAGGGAAAAACAAGTAAAATGGTATATCGAAAGGAAATGGGTTTATGTAAGAGAAACTTTTATGTCACGAAGAAAAATTTTGGAGATTGCAAAACATGTAAACATATGTGTAAAATGACGATGTACCTTTCATAAATAAAGAGTTACATTTTTTTTTTAATAAATTAAAAAATAACAAAAATAAATACAATTCAAAAGTTTTAGTAAAAGTTATGGACCAACAAGGCTTCGTGATTTTATTTGACAAAACTATTAAATCCACCTAGAAGCCAGAGGAGTAGCAGAGTTGCTCATTCGGGGTTTTCTGGCTAAAAGCGCCAGTCAACCTGTAGCTCGTAGCTACATCGGCTCAGAGTTTGATGGGTGTCAATCATCCGCCCTCACAGCACCACCTCTTCGCCCACTGTTTTGTATTTTCTGGTTGTAACAAGACACTTGCCGCAGCCAAGATGGCGCTGGTGGGAACCGCTCACTGGGCTTCAATTCAGCTCTTTAGAAACTTACGTGTGACGTCATGGAAGCTTCGTCCATCTTATATACAGTCGTGGCCAAAAGTTTTGAGAATTACATAAATATTGGAAATTGGAAAAGTTGCTGCTTAAGTTTTTTAACTCAGGTGAGAATGTTGACGAGCACAAGGCTGGAGATCATTATGTCAGGCTGATTGGGTTAGAATGGAAGACTTGACATGTTAAAAGGAGGGTGATGCTTGAAATCATTGTTCTTCCATTATTAACCATGGTGACCTGCAAAGAAACGCGTACAGCCATCATTGCGTTGCATAAAAATGGCTTCACAGGCAATGATACTGTGGCTACTAAAATTGCACCTAAATCAACAATTTATAGGATTATCAAGAACTTCAAGGAAAGAGGTTCAATTCTTGTTAAGAAGGCTTCAGGGCGTCCAAGAAAGTCCAGCAAGCGCTAGGATCGTCTCCTAAAGAGGATTCAGCTGCGGGATTGGAGTGCCACCACTGCAGAGCTTGCTCAGGAATGGCAGCAGGCAGGTGTGAGCGCATCTGCACGCACAGTGAGGCGAAGACGTTTGGAAGATGGCCTGGTGTCAAGAAGGGCAGCAAAGAAGCCACTTCTCTCCAAAAAACCATCAGGGACAGATTGATCTTCTGCAGAAAGTAAATGGACTGCTGAGGACTGGGGCAAAGTCATATCCTCCGATGAAGCCTCTTTCTGATTGTTTGGGGCATCTGGAAAAAGGCTTGTCTGGAGAAGAAAAGGTGAGCGCTACCATCAGTCCTGTGTCATGTCAGCTGTAAAGCATCCTGAGACCATTTATGTGTGGGGTTGCTTCGCATCCAAGGGAGTGGGCTCACTTACAATTTTGCCCCAAAACACAGCCATGAATAAAGAATGGTACCAAAACACCCTCCAACAGCAACTTCTTCCAACAATCCAACAACAGTTTGGTGAAGAACAATGCATTTTCCAGCACGATGGAGCACCGTGCCATAAGGCAAAAGTGATAACTAAGTGGCTCGGGGACCAAAACGTTGAAAGTTTGGGTCCATGGCCTGGAAACTCCCCAGATCTTAATCCCATTGAGAACTTGTGGTCAGTCCTCAAGAGGCGGGTGGACAAACAGAAACCCACTAATTGTGACAAACTCCAAGAAGTGATTATGAAAGAATGGGTTGCTATCAGTCAGGATTTGGCCCAGAAGTTGATTGAGACATGCCCAGTCGCATTGCAGAGGTCCTGAAAAAGAAGGGCCAACACTGCAAATACTGACTCTTTGCATAAATGTCATGTAATTGTCAATAAAAGCCTTTGAAACGTATAAAGTGCTTGTAATTATATTTCAGTACATCACAGAAACTGAAACAAAGATCTAAAAGTAGTTTTGCAGCAAACTTTGTGAAAACTAATATTTGTGTCATTCTCAAAACTTTTGGCCACAACTGTACAGTCTATGACATAAACATTCTGCACGTGTTCAGGTAGAAAACAGCTGTATTCGTTCGGTACATGTGGCAGACTTGACATGTTAAAAGGAGGGTGATGCTTGAAATCATTGTTCTTCCATTGTTAACCATGGTGACCTGCAAAGAAACGCGTTATTGTATGAATTGTGCAATATAAATAAAGTTTGATTTGATTTGATTTGACAGGGCCGTGCCGAAAAATAAGAATACAAGTACATGTCCCGTTAAACCCCTAGCAGAGATGCTAGCTGCCTTTTTGACTCTAGGCCTGTACGCGTGCTGGATGGAGGGAAGGTCAGCCCTTATGATCCTCTCTGCAGACCTGATTGTTCGGTGCAGTTTGGATCTGTCCTGTTCTGTAGATGAGCCAAACCGGTGTGACATTGTCAACTTAAATCGGTTGTTAACATCACGGTTGTGCTTTCTGATAAAAAAAGAAGAATTTTTTCTCTTTACTTAAAAAACAAAACAAGCTTTCTAGGTTTAAAAATGTGGGCATATATTAACCTTGAATCTCAAAAGAAGGATGAAAATGTTTTAAAAGTTTTAATATATTCATCTCTACCGCAACAATTTATTTGGTTGTTTATTGCTGAAGTACTACTAAGAGGGCTGAAACGTACTGAAAATCTTTCTGCATATTATGTGTTACTCCCTTGAGACCCCTTCCAGTTGAAACCTACGGGTTTGTTTGTCCGAAGATGAACATTGAGCTGTAGGGAAGGATCTGCCGAGGCCCGTTAGCTGCTTCCTCCTCTTCCAGATCCTTCTTCTCCTCGCTGAGCTGGAAGTTGTTCACTGGTGTAAAGTAAAAGAATATATAAACCACTCATTTACAGCAACCTAAAGATGTAACAACAACAAATGTTAGATTTTTGTTTAGATAAAAAATACAGGCTGTTATTGTAGCATTTGTTCCACTATTTCTGCTCCTGTAACATCGTTAGAGGATCAATGCTTCTAATACATTGACAATGATGACAGTAGACCAGAAGGGTAATGACCAAAGAACAATGTAGCAAACATAGTTATCTATCTAAGAAGTCATTTTCTGCAGTGTTTCTGAATTAACATCAGCTCACAAACTACAGATTCTTCCAGCTAACAGCTACTGAGACAAGCTAATAGCTGCTAAGAGTCAAACTATCAGTTGCTTAGAGCCAACATAACTTTTACTTGGAGTCAAGCTTACAGCTGCTTAGAGTCAGGAAAACCGAGGCTTATGGTAAAGGTAAAAGCTACTCAAAGCTGAGCTGACAGTTCTTAAGAGTAAAACTATCAGCTACCCTGAATCAGCATAACAGCTACCCAGATTCTAGCTAACATATAGTAGTCCAACAAAATGTTTACTGAAAATCTAGCTAAAACCTACATCGAGTCAAGCGAACATCTACTTAGAGTCAGGCTAACAGCTGCTAAAAGTCCAGCTAACAGATACTATGGTAATAGGAAAAGCTACTCAAAGTTGAGTGCTCAGCTCTTAAAAGTAAAGATAACAGCTACTCTGAGTTAAACTAATAGCTACTCTGAATCAAGCTAACAGCTTCATTGATTCTCACAAATGGCAAGTGTCTTGTCTAAGTGTCTTGCCAATGGCTACTAAAAATCTAGCTACACCTACATCAACAACAACTTAGAGTCAGGCTTACAGCTGCTAAAGTTCAAGCTAACAACTAGAATCAAGCTAACAGTTATTTGAGGTCAAACCAATAGCACCTCAGAGTCAAGCTACTGGCTACCAAGAGTCAAGTTACCAGCTAATTAGATTCAAGCTGACTGCTACCTATGGTAAAGATAAAATCTACTCAAATTTGAGCGCTCGGCTATTAGCACTGAAGCTAACAGCAACCCACTGTCAAATGAAAAGCTACCCAGAATCTAGCTAACAGTGACTAAGTGCTAAAGGCTACTGAAAATCTAGCCAAAATCTACATCGAGTCAAGTGATTAGCTACTGAGTCAAGCTTACAGCTGCTTTTTTAGAATAACTGTTGCTGTGCTAATGCAATTCTTACAATTTTTTCCGAAGATGTGCATTTTTGGAGAAGTTGAACAGATATATATATTTTTTTTTATCTCTTACTAAATTTAAAACATTGTATATTCATCACAGTAACATAAAGGTCCCTCTGTCATGTTTTTGTTTTTGTGCCATTGACTCCCATTCAAACGACATTTTTCTAACAAACCTTAATATCCCCATATATATATATATATATATATATATATTTTTTTTTTTTTTTTTTTTTTTTTTTTTTACTTGCCAGTGTTCCTGCAGCCATCATAGACTGAAATTGTAGTTTTTACTTTTTTTCACCAGAATGAGGGATTTTTTTTTATAAATGTCGGAGCACTGAAGAAAGATGAATTTTAATTATTCACATTTTTGGGATCTTATGGCCCCTGAATTCATAATGCAACATGTATTTTTAACAAATATGGTTTGAGTGTTTTTTAGAGATGTCATACATTGGTGTGCATGCTTGGTTTCATAATTTTTGTGAATTTTGTTTCTACAGTCTGCATCAAAAAAATCGGTCATTTTCAGAAGAGAAATATCGGTGCAAAATCCTAATGGACAATTTTATATGTATTTTGTTTGTGTGATTGTGCACATGTGCATGCATTTATGACTCAAAACAGTTTATAAATATTCAGATGAAAGATGTGTCTGTGCTGGGTGGTGTGGGGGTGGTGGGGTGTGGTGGGGTGACGGGGTGGTGGTGGGATTCATATGCCTCTGCAGAAAACTATTATTTTCATCAAAGCCTCGCCATAACTAAATAAATGTTGAAGATGCTGCAAAATGTTAAGACTTACTGACAAATTTACTGTTGCATATTGTAATGTAAACAACTAAAAAGGAAATGCACCAATCATAGCTCATCAAAGCACGCTATCAAAGGAACAACAGCTAAGCTTCTAAGATGTAACATTTCTGCAAAAATAAACCCCTGCAGGACTGAATTTGTTTACACAGGTGTCCTTGCAGAAAAAGTTAATTTATATGGCTCAGATCGCGCTTCGTCTCTTCCTGCCTCAAGCATGACACGTCGCCTCACCTAAATGTAGCCCAAGCCTTGGAGCTTTCTGAAGAGCTGGATGATCAGGATGCACTGTAATAGCCTATATATATATAATATTTTATATTTCTGAGCTCATCTCAACCTATTCCTGTCGCCGTGGGACCAGACGCTGGCCAATGGCGCTGTTTAGTAACATTCTGGATATCAGCACTTACAACGTGCTGGTCCTTTGGCTGTCGATCAACCCTGGCTGTTGTCATAAAAAGCCCTACCGACGAAGGGTGTTCCTGCAGGAACTCGGGACCTCCCTGGTGAGGCTGGCGAGAGAGCGTCGTTGTAATATTATAATAATATTTCTAAATGAGGTTTTGCTTGGGCATTTTTTGGTGCTGAGGGTCCTTGATGTGTTTTTTTTCATAAAACCGGATACTGCACATAAAGTAGGAAGATATGAAAAAATATTTTTATGCCCATAAGTGACACTTCAAAGCCCTGACAATTCAACCCCAAAAAGGGTCCTCTGGATATAACACAGAAAATATTATTTCATGTTTCCTGTTTTTTTTAGGGTGCAGATTTTTAAATAAAACCTGGCATTAAAGGGCTTAAATCTGAAAAATAGACAAATATATTTTTATGTTTTGAGAGGACTGAAGCTAAGGATGACATTTGTGCAAAAAAAAATCTGAGTAATGAAATATTATATGATTTTATTTACACTTTTTTGCTCTTGGACATTTTTTTTGTGCAGAGGATCCCCAGTGTTGCATTTATTTGAGGGACTATTTAGGGTTAAGTAAAGGTTAGAGCTACTCGAAGTTGAGCTGACAGTTCTTAAGAGTAGCGCTAACAGCTACCCAGATTCCAGCTAATGGCTACTAAGAGTCTAGCTAATGGCTACTGAAAATCTAGCTGACACCTACATCGAGTCAAGCGAACAGCTAGTTGAGTTTGAGTTTATTTAAAATGGGGACAATACATATTAATGAACATGTACATGTAAATATGCAAGATTATAGCCTATGGCTAATTTCCATATTTAGTCCCTATCTTTAGTTAGAGTCCAGCTAACTGCTACTCATGCCTCGTTTCCACAGAGCGGTACCCGGTACCCTTATTTATGGTCCGGTGTATTCAGGAGACTCTTTCCACCACCAGTTGGACTCACACTGGGCAGGCGGGGTTAAACAAGCACCTACCAAGAGGTCATACTAGTGGGACAACAAACGTGATGCACTAGTCTTGCTTTTCAGAATCAGTCACATTTTTCTGTCCCCCAATCAATAGACTGTGTTGTGTGACGGCAGTAGCTCTGCAATAACCGTGCTGTACCGTTGCCCTATGAATCTACGACTGAAGGAGGGCCAGGAATGGTGTAGTATGGGTAAGTTGTATGGGCAGCTTTTGCAATGAAAAAACACAAAATAGCATCCCAAACAGCATTGACCAATTCCGTAACAGACAGTGGAAAAACGAACCCTGAGAGCCAAACTAATAGTGTGTTTCATTTGTAGTCGGAAGTCGGAGTTTCCGAGTTCCGACTACAAATGGAAAAAATCAACTGGAATGCCCCACGAAGAGCAAAAAAAAACTTTCAGTAGGGCCTCTCACTTCGTCAACAACAGTAAGTTGTGGTAGAAAAATTTTTGTTTTTACAAGACAAACTTGTAAGAGTGTGTTTAAAATCAATGTTAGATGTAGAGACTGCAACTCTAAACTTAAAGTAAAAGTGGTGTTTGTATGTGGAAAGTACAGCATTTAGCAATGTTTATAAGAGGTACTACCAACAATGGCTACCTGGGCCTTGCCATATTGGAATCCTGACTTGTCCGACTACGTTACTGCAATGCTATTTACACGAGTGTGACATCAAACCCAGCTGCGAGTTCCGACTTCTTAGGTAAATGGAACGCACCGTAATAGTTACTCAAAGTCAAGCTAGCAGCTTTTGCAGCCTAGCTATCTGCTATTTGGAGTCAGCTTACGTCTAATAAATCAGGACCCATTTGAGAGAGAATTTTGTTCATCTAAACGTAGGGTTGTCAACTCTAATTAACCTCACTGGAAAACGATTTTTCCCTTTGTCTCACTCTCTGAATCTGTCCAGAAAAATCACACTCCAAATGAGGAAAAGGACACAGGAATGTTTTTTTTAATATTAAACAGGACTAGGAGACTGGTCATGCAGTCTCTTTCTTTTGCTTGTCAGATCACCAAACCAGTAGGGGTTTTTTGTCAGCTAATTACAGCCTTCATTGTGATGAGCAAGAAAGTAGCAGGAAAAAAGTGAAGAAATGAGTCTGACAGCTGTCTTATGAAGGCAAAGAGTACTGATGTATGAGTATGCATTTCCAACCACTACTGTAACATGTAAAAGGGGAATACAAAAAGTTTAAAATAACGACTTAGTGTAGAAAAAAGGAGCATAATATTCCAGATATTAACGAACAGTATTTCAAAGATGGAGTTTTATTATAATTGGATCAAAATCACAAATATTTACTAAAAACTCTGTAGAAAATATTGTGTATGTTTAATGTCTAAAGTTTAATGTTCTTTAAAAACAAAAGAAAGATGAATGCTGTACTCACTGGGTATGATGGTGGTTTCTCCAGGTGGGGCAGTGATAGTGACAGGGATGTGGACAGCGTTGCTGTTGAGGGCAGCCTGGCTGGCCCTGGTGGAGTTCTTCTGGTTGTCAGCATCCTCTTGTTTTTCACTCGGAGTCAGACTACTCCGCCTCACCTGTAACTGACTGCCAGCAAGGCTGTCCTCCTCAGTATCTGCCTGTCTATCCCTGGGGAAAAAAAGGTGTGTTGGGTCAGTAAAATTATACAAAGCAAAACATATTTGCTGTCAACATATCCAAACGTAACCTGAAAACAAAGTTTTGGAGACTGAAATCAAGAGCATAACCGTAACTTGAAACCCAAAATAGTCCTCTTTCCATCTATTTCCATTTAGTGTGTATGTAAGATTTTTTGTATAATGGTGCAGAAAATAAGTATTTAGTACCTACAAACAAGCAAGAATTCTGACCATCACAGACCTGTTACTTCTTCTTTAAGAAGCTCTTCTATCCTTCACTCATTACCTGTAATAATGGCACCTGTTTGAACTTGTCATCTGTATAAAAGACACCTGTCCACACCTTGAAACAGTCAGACGTCAACTTTCAAAATGGTCAAGACCAGAGATCTGTCCAAAGACACCAGGGACAAGATTGTACACCTGCACAAGACTGGGATGAGCCAATCTACAATAGGCAAGGAGCTTGGTGAGAAGAGATCAACTGTTGGAGCAATTATTAGAAAATGGATCACTGACCATCTCCCTCGATCTGGGGCTCCATGCAACATCTCACCTCGGGGGTACACATGATCTTGAGAACAGCAAGTGACAATTTTGGGTTTTGAGGTTGTTGTAGGTAAAATGAACCAAATTAAAATGACAGCTTAAGTTGCGGCATTTCAGTTGATTTGACTGATCTAGAATCCCGAAATTCTGTCTTATACATAAAAACTGAACGTTCTAAATGTCTCATCTCTCATTACTAATATCATCCACTCCTCCCTTAGCACTGGAATTGTTCCTTCATCACTGAAAAGATCCAACCAACCTGGATAATCTTTGTCTAATTTCAAACCTTCCTTTTATTTAAAAAATCCTTGAGAAAGTTGTTGCCTCCCAGCAACGCTCACACCTCAATAACTACAATTTTTATGAACAATTTCAGTCTGGTTTCCGCCCCCACCATAGTACAGAAACAGCTCTGGTAAAGATCACCAATGTCCTTCTGATGGCAGCTGATTCTGGTCTCCTCACCATTCTCATCCTTCTCCATCTCAGAGCAGCATTTGACAAAATTTCCTGATAATATTCTTCTGAACAGATTTGAATCCATTGGCATTAGTTATACTCCCATCGTCTGGTTTACCTCATATCTTTCAGACCGGACCCAGTTTATCCAGTTTAAATCCCACTCCCCATCTTTGTTTCCCGTTTCCGCCGGTGTGCCCTAAGGTTCAGTATTAGAGCCCCTTCTATTCATTATTCACATCCTCCAAATTGGCCAAATATTCCGTAAATTTGATATCAATTTCCATTGTTACGCAGATGACGCTCAGCTCTATAATTCTTCCAAACCCAACTCTTCCCTTCCACCTACCTCGGTTTCAGACTGTCTCATGGAGATTAGATCCTGGTTCTCCTCTAATTTTCTCAAACTCAACAGTAATAAAACTGGAGTGGTACTCGTGGGCACAGCCTCCACTTTAACAAAACTTCACAGTTTCTCCATTAACATCGACACCTCCCCCGTTCATCCTTCCCCTTAGGTAAAGAGTCTGGGTATCATACTTGATAGTACTCTCTCATTTCAGTCTCATATTAATTATATCACCCGGTCTGCATACTTCCTCTTACGTAACATTAAGCGACTTTGTCCTTTCCTTACTCTCTCCATGCTGCTGCCATCCTTGTCCATCGCCTCATCACCTCCTGGATCGACTATTGCAGCTCTCTTCTTTTTGGTCTCCTCAATAAGTCCCTTCATAAACTCCAACTCCTCCAGAACTCTGCAGCTCGGATCATAACCAGGACTCCCTCCAGAGAACACATTAACCCCAGTTCTTCAGCAGCTTCACTGGTTGCCCGTAGATCAACTTTAAAACTCTAATTCTAAGAGCGTCCATAGTGTTGCCCCTCCTTATCTGTGTGACCTGCTTCACATTGCCACTCCTTCCCGTTCTCTCAGCTCTTCGTCAGGCACTCATCTTGTTGTTCCTTTTGCCCGGCTTGTCACCATGAGGAGCAGAGCTTTACAGTCGCTCTGGACCTCACTTCATCCCGTCATCAGAAATATTCACTCTCTTCCTTTATTTAAATCACAGCTCAAAACACATCTGTTCAAACGAACTTATTCACTTTAGACATTGATTTTGGTTGTTTTCCTGTCTACTTATTTGCTATTTGATTAATTATTTTGTTGATTGTTTGTCTATGTATTATTTTTCAGTTTTGTTTTTCTTCTCTGTAAGGTGACCTTAAATTTTATGCCGCCCTGAAATAAAATGTATTATTATTATTATTATAATAATTATTGTTACCTGTAACTTTTCGATCCATTCTTGTTCCCCTTACATTCATCTCCGCTCAGAGTAGACTGAGCTTTACCCATGCGGGAGGAGCGCAGCTTCTTCTCTCCATTGCCGTCCCCTCTTCCTTTCCCCTCCTCTTGTCCTCCGTTGGTCAAACGTCCGTTGCCCTCCTTCAGAGTGCGACGCGAGCGGTGGTGGCGATGCCCTCTTTCCTCTGCTCCTCCTCCTCGTGGATCCTCTTCAGGAGAACCAGTTTGGCAGTGGTGTCTCTGTCCTCCTTCATGATTCCCTCCCCTCTCTTTTTCCTGGGAAGCATCTGCGTTGTGTTCCCTGCTTCGGCTGTGATGACTGTGGTGCCGGCCTCCCTGGCCGTCGCCTCCTTCACCATTTCTGTCTCGGTGGTGGTACTGCCTCCTGGAGTGAGTGTGGAAGCTGTCCCTTGTACCGCCTTGTTGGGGGCGTCCTGCCTCCTCCGGCACTCCATCTCTGGTTTGATCACCATTCTTGTCCTCCACAATAAGCGGTCGGTCGGTGTGAGTCTTCATGTCGGGAGGCAGATGCAGGGTGCTGGACATCCTGAGGCGCTCCTCGGGATCCAGCTCGTTGAACAGGGCCTCGGTGCTCGTCTTTATGTTGTGCTTCCTCAGCTGGTTGGTCCGCTGTTCCCACACCGACATGCTCTTTGCAGACCGCTGCTGCTCCTTGCTGCAAGCATCCAGCCAAACCAAAGCAGAAAGATAATGAATAAATCTCATGTTTAACAACGAGTTCTTGCTGGGGTTCGGGTGGGAAATGCGACATCAGCCATAGCCATGATATCTGCTGCTAAAACATTCACTAAGAAGCATCTGGATGATTTAAAAACAGCTGATTTCGGTCTATGGATGGGTGAGTAAGACATAAAGAAGAAAATGAAGGACCATTTTCGTAGGTTTAATGTATCTAACGCTGAAGTGTGCACTAACATGGTCTGATCCTAGTAAGTTCCAGTTGGAGTAGTGGAAAACAGAAAAATCTGTTTCTTCAGTTTATAAATCCTACTTCCAGTTTAGTAAAATGTGCTCAGTTTCAGAGTGAAAACTGAAGACTATGCTTTAGCCCGTAGAAAAACCACCTTTAGCGTCTCATTTCACTGTAGAGGAATCATGGCCCACTCTTCCTTCCATCATTGCTTCGGTTCATTTCTTTAGTGCAGAGGTGGAAAGTAACGAATTCCATTTACTTACGCTACTGTAATTGGGTAGGTTTTTTTGTGTAACTGTACTTTCTAAAGTTGTTTTTAAAGTCTGTAACTTTACCTTTACTTAGGTTTGTTTTTTATATTGTACTTTGCTACATTTTCAATTATATCCATAGGCTAACTGAATAAAAAAACAACAATCTAATGTGATTAAAAATATTGCGCCCCGGAAATACTGCAATGCATGATGGATAGGAGAACAAACTGGCGCTAATCAGGATAAAGATGGAAGCACCAGACATCGGTATGGATCCAGCGAACAAAGAGAGCCCGTCGAATAAAGTTAAACTCAGAAAATTATGTTAACTCTTATTTAAGTGACCACTCCGGCTTCAGTTCGAGAAAGGAAACAGCTTTTATTATGTGTTTGCCCAGAGAGAGGGAGGTGGCAGCTTTTAAAAACTCCACATCAATTCTGAGCGAGCATGTAGAGGTAAGTTAAACTAAACTACTATTATAGTCAAGTCATAGTTTAATAAAAGGCTGTGCTCAAGTTAATCAAAGACATCAGTGAATGACGCGAGTTAAAGTCTTCTTTTTCATGGATCTGTCCACTTTTCACGTTCTGTCCGGTCTGGTTTGATTGTTTTTCAACAAGCATGTATGTGGGCTACTAATGCTGGGCGATTTGCTTGGATTTTTGGAGGGATTTAGAATAAGTAGAATTAAAAGAAAATCATCCTATAAACCTGTAAAAGATGTTAAAAGGTCATTTTTCTCCAATACAGAACATACTTTACTGCAAGCGAGCAAGGATGTACTCTATTAACTTTTAAAAATCAACTGCTGCTTAGCATTACCAGGAAGTTCAGATAGTAACAGTCTAAGGACGGACACAAATAAAGGAACTGTAATCTAGAAGTACATTAGGGCTGGGCAATTCTGAAAAAATGAAAACCTTTTTTTAGCAGCTGCTATGTTTATTTAATCATTTTAAATTTATTTAACATGTTCTAATATCTGACAGCTATAACACAGTCTCATCAAAAAATGGCATTGCTTTGTCTTACAAACATTTTGATGTTACCTGCCAGTTTGGTGTTTATGGGTCATTTGGGGAAAGTCACAGCATTTGTGACGGTTAGTGTTACCCTATTTAATTTGTAAATTTGTAATTAATCTGTCTTTATGTTTTTAATCTCTAATGTGCTTTGTGTTACTCTTGACTGTATTAATACACTCTATATATAAAGTTCAGTTGATCGATGGATTCAGTTGTAGATTTGCTGTCATTGTTCTGCTGATGACCCATTTTGCGCAAAGCTTCGGCTGTTGGCAGATGGTCACAGTTTTGACTCAGGAATACTTTAGTATACAGATTAGTTTAAGGTTCCCTAAAAGACTTCAAATGTACCAAGGTCATCTGGCTACAAAACAAGCCCAAATCATTACACTTTTATGGGGCACTATTTGTACAGTCACACAGTTAAAGGTGAGCAATAATTTGGGTTATTTAGCCTGTCATAAGATACATAAACGGGGGTTCATTTTTTTCATATTTCCGGACATGTTAGCTATTTATTTAGTTTCAAAATCAACATTTAGTTAGCAAGTTAAATATTTAGTTTACAAAGTAAATATTTAGGTAGGAAGCTAAATATTGAGCCAGCAAGTTCAATTCAGTTTATTTATATAGCCTCAATTCACAACAGATGTCATCTCAAGGCACTTTACAATACATTTATCATTTCAATACATTTATACAAACATTCCAATCAGTTAAAAAGTTTCCTATTTAAGGAATCCCAGCAGATTGCGTCAGTCTGCCAGTTAAACTGGCCAGCTAAATATTTAGCTTCAAACTAAATAATTAGTTCAGAGCTATGTAGGGGGCCTAAGTCAAGCCCACCTACTTCCGGTCCATGGGTTCCCTACTGTCAAAAATATGATTGAGAGTCAATGGAGCAATATAAGTTATTTTCTGATCCCATTTGAAATGTGCCATGGATTTCCCATATGATGTCCGTAAATTTTAAAGACACATTTTGATGCCAAGAATGAGCTAATTTTCGACTGGCGGCAAAAGTTACTTTAGGTTTTGTGTGTAAAACACGTAGTGGACTACAACTGCTGATCTCACAAAATTTACATCACCAAACCACACAACCAGAAAAACCAAAATTGCTAGTTTATCGAGCTTCACATCCTTCTTCCAGGACAAAGGAAGGAGCACTAAACATGGAGATAACCACTATAAATCTGGCCATGTGGAAAGTGCTATGCTGGGGGAGAAATTCAGGACAAGCTCTACAAGGTCTCGGTGAGTATTTCAAATGCTAGCTAATGTTAGCTAACATCATATATGCAACTTCTGATTTGTAGTCTTTTTGTTTACGAATTTTTACAAGCAAATACATCACAAATCACATGACAGACATCCTCAAAACCCACATCATTAGTTAGCTTTTAAGTTGAGGTATAGCATATGTGTGATTCAGGGCATAAGGCAAAGCGGACCAGAAAATAACTTTTATCGCTCCATTGACTTTTATTCTTTGTTTTTCTCCGTCAGGGGACCCATGGGCCGACCGAAAGGGGAGAAGACTTAGGCTCCCTATTTAGCTTAGAAGCAAACCTGCCGATAAACAGAAGTAGAGTACCAAAATAAAAGCTGGAAAGCTTTTTACTAGATAAGCAGCTCAAAAAATACTTGCAGTATAAAGCATCTAGTCCCCAAAAGCTGCATTGACTACTGATTACATCGACTATACAGCACCGTTCTGGTGATATTTAGCTAGCCAGTTTAGCTTGCTAGTTAAATAAATAGCTTGGAGCTATTTATTTAATTTGTGAACTAAATAATTATCTTGTTAGGTAAATATTTAATTTGTAAACTAAATATTTAGCTTGTTAGCTAAATATGTAATTTGCAAACTAAATATTTAGCTTGTTAGCTAAATATGTAATTTGTAAACTAACTATTTATCATGTTAGCTAAATATGTAATTTGTAAACTAACTATTTATCATGTTAGCTATTTGTAAACTAAATATTTAGCTTCTTAGCTAAATATGTAATTTGTAAACTAAATATTTAGCTTGTTAGCTAAATATGTAATTTGCAAACTAAATATTTATGCTGTTAGCTAAATATTTAGTTTGAAACTGTGACATTTATGAGTGAATAAATAAAATGGACGCACATAAAACTTTGAAAAATGAACCCCGATTTTTTGTCTTGTGACAGGCTAAATAACCTAAATTATTGCTGTTCATTTTTGACTGTCTAACAAACGTCACCCCATTCCGCTTACCTGACAGGTGTTTGAGTTGATGGGTTTGGTTTTCTCCAAACTGTAGGATGATGGACTATAGTGTTAGATATGACTTTATAACCCATCCCAAATTAAAGGGCAGCAACAACTGCTTCTCTGCTGTGATAGCTGAGGTATTTCCTCCTCGACAGTGTCTATTCTTGGACAGGCTTTTCAATAAACATCAGACCTGTCTAGAAACATTTGGTGTTTGTGGAGGGTTTCAGTTGGGTTTTAAACCCCTCCACAGAACTAAAACTACACTCTTAGGTGGTTTTGATGGTCTTCTTTTCACTGCTGAGGAGTCATGGTGTCGTTCTAGATCTTTTAGATATAACTGCGGCCTATGACAGAGTCAATTACACCATCCCTCTGACAACACTGAGTGTCAGTGTCGAGGTTCGTCCTTTCCTCTGCATCTGTGTGGTGCACCCCAAGGATCCATTCTGATTCCCATTTGGTTTTACAAGGAATGTCTAGGATCCATTTTCAGTATGTTTTTAACAGATATTCCAAGGTAAAACCAAAACTCCAGCTTATGAAGGCGGTTACATTTGCTGATGATCAGTTAATCACGTGCATTTGGTTAGCAGCACATGTCTTCTGCTTTTTCCTACCTAAATGTTATGGAAGCAACAAGGTCGTGCCTCATTTTTACCCATAACTATATCAACATTCATTGAAGCGTTCCTTGAATGTTGAGGCAAGGCCGACATGCTGCACTTTACTACCACCTTATAAACGCATTGCTTTATCTGCCAAGTTGATTGCAGAGCAGATAAGATGACAGGACATTAAATTTGCTTTATGCAGGTTTTTCCCCCCATAAAAGTAAGAAAAAATAAAAATCTAATGATTAAAACATCAAATTTCTTCAATGTTTCTGTCTTGGCAGTTCGTACTGTCTGTAAAGTACGACTGTGCAGGACCGTTTATGGGATAACTGTCTTTTATATGGTCACCTGTATTTCAAGATATGTCGAGTGGGGGAGCAGTAGACTGTGTGTCTTTTAGGAGTTTTACAGACAGAAAAAAAAGACGACACAGGACAGGCAACCAAACAGACAGACAGGTGAAACACACATACAAGTAGCTTTTGCACGGTTGCAATTAGAAAATGAGAGATATTACACTGACAAGATTCAAGTGGTAAACCTTTGAGAAATAATAGCCAAGTTTTACACAAAAAATAGGATAGAGTACGTATAAATAATGTTCTTTTAAGAGAAGGTATCTTCTAAAAAAAGATCGGCTATTTTAAAGATGTGTTACGATTATTGACCTTTCAGTAACTCAATTAACAAAACAACGTAATTTATTTCAAACAGAGTGTTGTTTTTTTTAAAAAGGTTTAATTCAAATAATTAAAAAAAAGATTTTTAATACAGAAATGTCAGCCAACTGAAAAGTGTATCCAAGTTGCAGAAAACGCTATACTGCATCAATGCAGCAGTGTGGCATGGAAGAGATCAGGAAATGGCCTTCAGGTCATCTGCATTGTCGGTTCTGGTGTCTCTCATCTTCTTCTTCACAATAGATTAGATTTAGTTCGGGTCAGGCCCGTTTACTGACCAATGAAGCACAGCGACATCATGATCATTAAAGCAGGTATTGGTACTTTTTAAAGGTACGTGTAATAATTGTTCTTTTTGAAATACAATCCTTCACTCTGAGTTGCATATGCATGCTGCACGTGAACATTTTGTCCAACCCCTGTTGCCCGCATCAGCCACAGAAAGGAAATAAGACGGCAAAAACGAGCGAGTCGGAAAAAGCCGGTCTCTTCTACGTCACAGAGAAAATTAGCATTCATGGTCTTGCTCACCTCGGCTTGTGACCGCCCACTGGAAGGCTGTATTGATTTTGTGGCCAAGAGAGAGCAGAGCGCGTCTCTGCTAGTAGATGCTAACCGTTAGCAACTGGGCTTGTAGAAGCTAACTATTAGTACCCTGGCTAGTAGAAGCTAACTGTTAGCTATTCCACAACATCGCGGAACACTTTTGATGAAGAAACGATTGGAATCTGTCTTGAAACACAGCCAGTGAAGTAAGGTAAGTTAGTTATTTGTTCTGAGGCAGCATAAGAGTCGCATTGCTGTTTGCCAAACAAAGGAGAGGCATTTGCATATAATAAATAATAATGTGTTAGACTCGTAACACCTGTCGTTTCCCCCCCACCCACTGCTCTGACAAACTGCAACCTCCTGAAACGGGAATGAGAGAGCATTTTTTTCCACAGAAAACGACATTCAGGCCATTAATTCAAACTGGAGACCAAAGCAAATTATATGAAAAAAACGAGTGAAGAGACCTTTAAGTATGGACCAAGTCACGTTGGAAAATGAAATCAGCTTATTAATAAAGTTGGTCAGCAGAAAGAAGCATGAAGTGCTCTAGAATTTCCTGGTAGACGGCTGAGTTGACTGTTGACTTCAGAAAACCCAGCGGACCAGAACCAGCAGATCTTATGCCACCCCAAATCCTCACTTACCGTGGAAACTTCACTGTGGACTTGAAGTAACATGTATTCTGTGCCTCTACACTCCTTGATTTACAAATCAAATGCAAACTTCACTTTCATCTGCAAAGAGGTTTTCTGTGTTAAGTGAGCTGCAGTCCTTTTTCTCTTTAGGCAGGATAAAAATGCTCGTGATGGTTTCTCTGGTTCAGGAGCAGCTTAACACAAGGAATGCCACAGTTGTTGTCCTGTTCTTAATACTTCTGTGTGTGGCATTAACTCCAGCAGCAAGCCACACCTTGTGAATCAGACTCCTGAATCGGCTGTCCTCTACAATCCTCTCAAAGCTGTGGGTATCCAGCATGTGGAAGTTTTTCCTTCCACTAAACCTTCCAATAATAAGCTTGAATACAGCGCTCTGAGAACAGCCAGCAATTAACCTTTGCGGCTTAACCTCCTTCGTCTGTCTTCCCCATGATTGTGAAGGCCATAACAGAACATTTTGTTAATAAAGATCCTTTTTTTCTTATTGATCTGATGTGATATTCCATTTTGTTCCTCCAGAAACTGGAGTTTGGGTTTTCATGAGCCGTAGTCATCAAAATGAAAATATATCCCTAAGCAATAGATGATTTGAACTTTTTGAAGTGAATTCCTAAAGCAAATCTTCTTTGTTACATTATGCTACCCTCGTGTGCTGGGGTCTATCATGGCAAACAGACTGGAAATGTCAAATTGCTATTACTGACAGCAAAACTGAGAAATTAAGCTTTTACAAACAAATTACTGAGATTAGACAGCAACGAGCGATACTAATACTGGTTCTGATTCTCTCAGATCTTCGTCAGCCACTCATCTTGTTGTTCCTTTTGCCCGGCTTATCACCATGAGGAGCAGAGCTTTCAGTCGTCTGCACCTCGCCTCTGGAACTCATTCCATCCCGTCATCAGAAATATTGACCTTTATTTAAATCACAGCTCAAAACACATCTGTTCAGTTGGGCTTGTTCATTTTAGACACTGATTTTGGTTGTTGTTCCGTCTTCTTATTTGCTATTTGGTTATTTGTTTTGTATTTGTCTATGTATTATTTTTCCGTTTTTTGTTCTCTGTAAGGTGAACTTGGGTTTTAGAAAGGAGCCCTCAAAGATAGGATGATAACCTGTCTTAACAGAGTAAAACCTAGTTAAAGGTATTTACAGTCATTTTACAAATACAATTACAACTCTACCTCCATATATAAGGAGCTACATACATAAAAATATCTAACTTTCACACTAAACAACAATTTTAAAGTTTATTTCTGAGGAGAAAAATGACGATACAAGGTAGGAGAGAGGGAGAGATTAATCATAAGACCAGGAAGAAGTGTCAATGGTAAAATGGGGGGAATTAAGCGATGAACAGAGAGAATAAAGGAAACGAGGAAGGAGAGAAAAGAGAGGGAGCAGTTGAAAATTGTATCAGAGAGAGCGATAACTCACGGTGACTGAATGCTGGTGACGGACGACCTGCGAGAGAGTGCATCTCGATTTTGCTTTACAAAACTGTACATGCAGAACAAAAACAAAAGGGAAAAAAATGAGACAAATGTGGAAGGGACAGGTGGACGGACTGTTGATCTGTCGGTGCCATCCATCTGTCCCACCTCTGTGTTTCACAGTGTTTCTATGAAGCTGCTTTGAAAAGCACAACAGCAACCTGAGCAACATCAGGAACGATTTGTAAAAAGAAAAGAAAAAAAAAAATTCAGGAGTTTCATTCCATAGTGGGAAGATTTCAAGATTGGCAGATTTCATTTTAGTAATCAAACGGCACACAGTTTTTTGTTTTGTTTTTTTTGGTTGACTCTCCATTAAATGTTTCAGAATGTTTAAGAGGTAAGGAGAAAGTATACAAAATGCAATTTTCAAATGTTGACTGTGTCTTAATAGGTAGGGTAGTCATCTTGCAATCCAAAAACTGTAGGTTCAATTCCTGTTTCCACCTGCTACATTTATACGTTCCCCTGGGCAAGGCATTTAACCTTAAGTTGCCTTCCCCAAAGTTCAACTTTTGTCTCATCAGTCCCCAGAATAAAACTCATCAAGATGTTTTCTGGCAAATGTGAGATGAATCTTGGTGTTTATTTTGGTCAAGAGTGGTTTTTGCCTTGGAAGTCTCCCATGGTACAATTTTTACATTTTTCTTATTGTTGGATCATGAACATTAACTTTAACTGAAGTAATTAAAGTCCCACTCCGATCATATTTTGAGCTATTTTCTAAACATTCTCAGTGGTCTTTAAATTATGATTATGCCGTTTTTAGCCAAAATCACAAAACCTGTGCCGTTTTCTGGGACTTCGCTTCAGCAGAGCTGCAGTAGCTCATTAGCAATTCGCCTCCGCGTTGTGGGCGGAGCCGTTGGCACGGAGACACCTATCCACCCCCCATCTCCCCCCTCCCCGTAAAAATGAACAGACATGTATTACTATGACTACATCTTACAGTCCAGGGGTCAATACACATCCGGTGACACTATTTCATAAGTGACATTCACATATTCTGTATCTGCATCGTCAGAGTCACTTTATTGTCTCTGAGGAGCGATCATCATCAGAGGGCAAATCGTCCCCTTCTGAATCATGATCGGCAAAGATCAGTGCACGCACCTCACCCGCACTGTAAAGTCATCTGGGCATTTTGTTTTTGGTTATAAAAATCACTGTCTGTCTCTCTATCCGTCTCTATCGCTTCTCTCTCCTCTCTCGCTCAGCAGCTGGGCGCGCTGACAGCTGGTGTCGGGTTTCAAACCTTTTTTTCTCCGATTTTCTTCATAGAAACATTCCCACAAATGACGCCAGTATTGAAGCTATATGTAGTGGACATCTAGTAGTACCAAGCAGTAACATCAGAAGGCAGTAGATTTAAAGAAAGGGGCAGTTTTATTCAGCAATGTACTGCAACCCGCTACAGCACACAGGTGTTGATCCGCCATATTCTTCTCTACTCCTCAGAACCTGAGCGGGCGGAGCGGAGTAGGAGCTTGTGGCCCCGCCCAGTGGAGTTACTACGTAACAACTCCAGTCTATTTTAGCCGGCATTTTAACGTCTGCTACTGATTCACAGCCATTTGATGGCAGAAATACTCAGAAATACAACTTTGAGCTTAATTTTCTCAAGATATGTTCTCTAGCATCAGAAAAATGCCATAAGAGCATGTTAACACCTAGAAAAACATGATTTTCATCGGAGTGGGTCTTTAAGAGAGACGTCCATGTTTGCTCCATACAGTATGTGGATAATGGCTCTCAGTGTGACTTGCGTTGTCTAAATAGTACATAGACTGTACATGTCTAAACCTAAATCATGCAAAAGTTGATCAAGAAATGTAACCTAATTTCGACAGTCGCAACTGCTGGATTTTCATTGAATTTAATCACGATTTTCTTTAAATTAGTTTATAATTCAACATCTGTTTTTCAAATGCTTCCTCCATCCTATTAAGCTAACCAGCATTAAGAAAATATTTTCTCTAAGATCACTTGAAGGTCAGTGAAAATGTGTGGCACAGTTAAAGTCACTGCTCCTAATTCATGGCAAAGGGTTAGTAATTTATATATTTTTTATAAATATAAGTTTCATTACTGTGGGGGCTTGGAATCTGTTGGGGTTTCTCTCCCCTTCATGTGGCTGTGAGAACGGCAGCATACCAAAAGCTATGCACGATTCACGAACAGCAGTAAACACGTCTTTTTTAATCACAAATGCTAACAAAAAATGTTTTAGCTGCAGCACCGCTAGAGAAGAAAACCTACAAATAACACACTAATCTTCTAATTGTATTACAGTTTGCGAATAAGCTCAGATTTGTACTGCTTACTGTTGACGTTAATGTTAGCACCCGAGTACAGCAAGCTGCAGCAAAAAGCTAGAGTTAGCACTGCCGCACAGCTGGCTGCAACAGGAGGTTAGCTTTAAAACTGCGGTGCAGGTCACCAAAAACAGAAGGCTTGCACAGCAGGTTCCTGCAGGAAGTTAACATTAATGCCACAGGACAGCTAGCTGAATCTGGAAGCTAACGTTTTGCACAGCAGGATATGTTTAAATACTATATTTTATTAATGCAGCACAACTAGGAGCTAATGGAAGCTACTTTTAGCACATCAACAAAGCAATTTAAAACAGGAAGCTGGCATTAAAACCTAACCCCACTAACAGCTGCGGGAAGCTAGAGTTGAAACTTTAGCTCAGCTAGCTGACACTGGAGAAAAAGCACTGCAGCACAGCCAGATACTACAGGAAGTCAATGTCATATTTACAAAAAAACTAACTGGTGCAGGAAGCTAGTTTGAAAACTTCAGCACAACTACCTAAAGCAGGAAGACAATATTAGCATTGTAGCACAGCGAACCGCTTTAGGAAACTAGCATTAGTTTTACAGCAAAGCTACATTCTACAGGAAACTAGTGATAAACCCGGCTGAGATAGCTGAAAGAGGAAGATAACTATAGGACTGCAACAACGCTAACTGTTACAGCAAGTTGAAATTCTATTAATTGGATTAGGGTTCATTCATTGACATCGTTTAAGCAGATAATAGCAGATAGAAAAGTCTTGCCTTATCATTGCCATATTGACATAAATTCCTCTGGCAATTAATCATACTCTGCCATAATTTGATTGAAAGAAAATTGTCTACATAGACTACAGTGCAAAACAAGAAGAATAAGAACAAAAACCTACAATTGCTGTTTAATTTTTGCTAATAAAAGTTTGCAATTAATCCCTTTTAATGCATGTATGCGGGAAGAAGTGGGGCTCCGGCTTCTCTTGGACACAGTAGTCAATATTAGTCACTATTGTAATTCAGGTTAATGCTTTGACATTTTTGCATAATTTACTGGCCTAATTTGATCATTAGTTGAACGCTTTGTTCTACTGTGGTATTAATTTAGGCAGAGATATTTAGAAAATAATAGGAGTCAAACCAAGACTTAAGATGGGAGGGAGCCACAAAGAAAAGAGATTTAAATACAGTAGGAAATTTATGACTGTCGTACTGTTATTCTGTTGTATTTGGACCAAAATCGTGAGTCAATTATCCCAATAAGATAGCATGAAATGTCCCCTTTAAATAAAAAAAAGGGTTTGCCGTGTTGTGTGTTGAAAAAGGATTTGGAATGAAACCTTGAGTTTTTCTCAACAGCACAAAGGAGACAAAAAAAAGCCTGTTCATTTAAAACAAAACAAAACCACAAGCCTTTTTGCATACTGTTCGAAAACCAAACAAAACTGTTCTGACATGCTGGGACCAAACGCACAAGATCACAAGACAACAGTAATAACGAGGACAAAGGAGAACGACTGGGAAGCGAGCTAACTGGTGAGATATGGCACCGATCAGCTGCCGGAGTCTAAATGACCTCATTCTCAGTGGGGAGGGTGGCAATTAAGGAGCACAGATGATCAGTTTGTCAAATGATTGAACAGCTGTGAAACTCTTCCGAACATAAAATCAATGTAAAGATTCTGACTGAAGATTGGAGGATCCGATAGTTTCAGATCAAAAGTTCACTATTAACCTAAAGATGCAATAAATTCCCTTGGTAGATCCACGTCGATCCAAGTTTGGAGATATGCAACTCCTTGACAATGAATCTTTACAGTCTCTGTTGTCGTTTTCATCTCCTTCTACTTTTTCCCTAAATCACACCAAGAATAAAACATTTTACTAGTCTGCATCAAGAATTGGAAACTGTGCTGACGTAAACAGAGACAATAATTGTTTTGTTATCAAAGTAAGTCAGAGGAATGCTTCACAGCTGCTGCTTGTGGTGTAAAACTAATAACCAGTAACTTACATAAATATGCATTCTCCTATTCCTCAGAAGCTTTTTATGTGCTTCTTCCTGGGTAAAAATATGTGGTGCTCAGATTATCCTGAACATCTATTTGTATTAGTGTTAATGTATTACTAATACTACTAAAACTTTGAGTCACACCTCATTTTAAAACGTAAAATACAGTTATGGTCAGAATTATTAGTGCCCCTGATGAGATCAGGCAAAATTCACAATAATAAAAACTGTATATACTTGTATTGCTTCCAAAAGAACAGAAAAAGTAGTATACTTTAAGTTAATCTTATCAAGTATACATCTCCGTACTAAATTGGAACATTTTTAAGTTTATTGAAGTGTATTTTATGCTTAAAGTATATTTCAACAAACTAAAATGTGAACTACAAGTACATACCTAGTACCTAGTATACTAGCAGTATAGTACTTAAAATGTACTTGTAGTTCTCATTTTTGTTTATTGAAGTATACTTTAAAGACACATAAAGTATACTTCAATAAACTTAAAAATGTTCCAATTTAGTACGAAGAAGTATACTTCATAAAATCAATTTCAAGTATACTACTTTTTGCTAAGTTTGCTCAATATTTTATCGATGTTCTTAATTGTAACAAGAAAACTGAAAAATGACAAGGCCAAAACTGTTAGCTTTCCTGACATTCAATGGTCAATAGTGTGGTTTCGCTGTCTTACCACTGACAACAGCCTTTTTCTGAGCTTCTTCATTAGTTTGGCACATGTTTCTTGAGGTAAACTAGCCCACTCTTACATGGACAAATCATTCCAGCTCATCTAGATTGTGTGGTTTTCAGGCACAGACACTGACCTTAAGCACCCACCAAAGATCCCTAAAGGGATTGAGACCTGGACTCTGTGAGGGCCAATCCAGGATGATTGACTACCTGACAAACAGACCACAGTTTGTGAGGCTGAAGAATTGTGTGTCAAACCAGGTGGTCAGCAGCACAGGAGCACCACAGGGGACCGTACTCTCACCATTCCTTTTCACTCTGTACACCTCAGACTTCCAGTACAAATCAGAGACCTGTCATCTACAGAAATACTCAGATGACTCTGCAATTGTCGGGTGTATCAGAGATGGACAAGAAGCTGAATACAGAGAGCTGGTGGACCGCTTTGTGACATGGTGTGGAAACAATCGTCTCACCTTTAATTTGAACAAAACAAAGGAGATGATTGTAGATTTCAAGAGAAACAGGGTTAGGCTGAACTCTATTTCCATTATGGGAGAAGAAGTGGAGGTGGTTGAGGAGTATAAATACCTCGAAGTTCATCTGGACAACAGACTGGACTGGAGGCTGAACAGTGAAGGTGGCTACAAGAAGGGACAGAGCAGACTGTACTTCTTGGGGAAGCTTAGGTCCTTCAAGGTTTGCCACAAGATGCTTCTACAAGTCTTTTGTGGAGAGTGTAATCTCTTCAGCCGTCATCTGTTGGGGTAGCAGCATCAGAGCCAACGACTTAAAAAGGCTCAAGAAACCTGATAAAGAAGGCTGGTTCTGTTTTTGGCACTACTGTGGAACCTCTGGAGATGATGATGCAAACCAGGATTCTTTATAAAATCAAAAACATTTGGACAACCCTGAGCATCCTCTTCACGAGACAGAGTGTCTTCAGTGAGAGGCTTCTGCAGTTTTGCTGCAACACAGACCGCTACAGGAGATCCTTCCTACCCACAGCCACCATGATGTACAACAACTACTTAAAGAATTAAATATTATGAGCTACAACAAAACTTAATTTCCCTCTGGGGTCGAAAAATACTCTGAATTTGAATCTCCAGCAGAGGCCAACGGAGCAACAATCACTTTGGCAGAAACCAAGGGATCCTTGTTCGCATCTCTGTGTATTTTTCCTTCCAAAACTTTTTAAAAAGTTGTGCACATAGCCTTCACCCTCATGATGAGGGTCTACTATCCTCTTCCTGAGGTCCAAACTAGTTTATTTTGTTTCTTTTTTTTGCATGGTGTTTTTTTTCCCACCAAGAGTAGTCCAAGTGGCTAAATGTCACTGGCCCTCATACCCAGAGTTCCTTATGTAAGGTTCAATGCTAATTGATTAACCAGTTTTGGTGTGAAAGTTATTTGAATGTTCAGGTGTGGTTTTAAAGCTAATTAAAGGGGGACTTATAGTTTTGGCCTTGTCATTTTTCAGTTTTCTTGTTACAATTTAGCTCATCAATTAAAAACTACTGATCGAACTTTGTGGAGATTTTGTCTTTGTTCTTCTGGAAGCAGTACAAGTGTGAGCAGTTTTTACTATGGACATTTCCATGAAAATATTAAGGGTTATGCTCGATTTTATCAGGGGGGCAAATAATTCTGACCTTAACTGTATTAATGTCCTGGAGTTATAGAGATATTTCACTTGCAAAGCTAATTTTATCCTGATATATTAGATTTTTTTAGGGGGGCTTTTTTTCTATTTTATCTGTAACAAATTAATGATGCATTACTTGGCATCTTAAAAGCAAAAAGAGGCATTTCTGCATAGCTGGGAGCAACATAGGAGAGTTAAAATCTTTAAAAGCAGTTGAATTGCTGGCCTTTTCAGACTTGTTGAGTAAATGTTAATTAAGCTCAGCAGCAAGACAAAAACTGTTAGTAGAAACTCATTGCTTCCTTAATTGCAGATAAAGTTGGAGAGGACAACACAACTAGAGCACTCTCATAACGGGAATAGATGAGGAGAAATGCAAGACAGACGCAAACCAGGCGAAAGCACACTTATGAGACTGAGAGGGAAGAACATACAAAGAGAAAAATATAGGAAAAACATATTTCCTCCTATTGTGGGACCAAACAGAGTGAATATCGGAGGGTATGAGACACTTAGAAACATACGCAGAGATCGAAATGTTGGCAGCTGACATCGGGCTGACTTCTTTTACTTCCAGGGCTTTCTGTAGGGCTAGCTTCTTATTGGCTGCTTCCTCCTGCTCTTCTTCATCCTATAAACCCAACATGTAAAGGTGAGGTTTATGTTGTACAGGTAAATATCATGAGCAGACACAGGAAGAACACTAAGAAGCACTGAAAGAGCCCACCTTAGTCAGCTCTTGGGCATTGGCGAGGTTGTCGACAGCGATAGCCAAGAAGACATTCAAGAGAGTGTCTGAGTGACAACTTTTAGGAAAATGGTCAAATATGAAATAAATATGCTTTTTTTAATTAAAACACACCTTTTTGATGTTTTGTCTTACCTTCAGAAAAGTAAACAAGTGCAACAGAAAACGTAATTCTAGTCAGGTGTCGCATTAACCGAATATTTTCCGTCTTTGACTTGTTTTTCGGCACGGTGACGGAAAAATCTGCCATCCGTCATTTTGACAGAGTAATATTCCTCTGACCACTTGGTGCAGACGCGCATACATTTTCAACTCTACGCAGAGAGTACAGGTAGCCAAATTAATCAATCAATACAAATATAAATAAAAGATTCCCATGAGAGCATCTGAGCAAAATCTCAGACCTGGACGCTGTACTCAATTCATCTTGCTATCCGGGAGATCACAGAATATTGGAGAGCTATGGAGGCTTCGGAGTGTGTCTGTTACCGGTAGTCTAAAGAGCCCGGTGCAAAAGCGACGCATGCCGCAGGATTTCCTCCCGCTGAAGCGATAGCTTTCGGGTCAGGAAACGGCTGGTTCGGAGAGTCTTGGCTGAAGTGTTGCTCGTAATTCCAGTCTCCAGTGTGGCAGCAGAGTGCGGAGTTAACCTCCAGAACAACATCTAAACCACCATGAGAAGTCATCAGTCTGAGGAAAAAGTCCAAAACCTCATGACTTTAGCCATTGCAGCAATCCCACTTGAAACATTTGATTATGCACAAGTGGGAGGGCCATTCAGGTTCAGTTGTGCGAAGTTGTAAGACTGTGCTTTCAGGGCACAGCAGGTGAGCTGTTCGTATTTAATACATGGGTAATGGAATGACTCGGATTCTCTGTTCAGCTATTTGAATAGTAATTCAAATGAATAAAATTAAATACTATTAAATATGTCATTATTTAAAAATTGATGGGTAAAAATTGGTAAAATTTGACCCTGTCGGTCAAAATGACGGACAACGAAAAAGTCTAATGCGACCTCTGATTCTAGTCCTGTTTGGGTTCTTGGAGTTTTATTCTCCCTGCATAAGTTCTGCTGCTTAATCAAAGAGGATACAGTTTCCAAAGAGCGTGAGGACGATGAAGTAGATGGAGGAAAACATCCCACGTCGAACGCCTCCTTGAGACTCGATGCCGTGGTACATGACGGCGTTCCAGTCCTCACCAGTCAGAATCTGAGGAAGAGATGAGTCGGATCGACACAAAGGGACTCAGGCTGGTTCAGAAAGAACATTCAGATCTCGCAGACTGTGAATTTAATTACTTTACAGAGCAAAGGGTGATGAGCACAGTATAATTGAAGGATTACAACAGAGCTCATCTGGGGACAGGAGACGCACAGGGCGCTTATTTCAAACTAATTTAAATACAGATAAGGAGCTTTTCTTTGGCCATAAAGTACATTTTTTCTCATGTTTTTGTGAATTGTTGAAGTGTGTGGAACTGGGGTTGTTTTACCTGGAACACAGTGAGGATGGCTGCCGGGAAGGTATCAAAGTTTGTTGTTGGTGTCTCATCTTCAAAGTTAAACCTAGAAAATCAGAATCACATCATTACAAATAAAGTAAAAATAAATAAATTTACACACACACACACACATACATATATATATATATATACATATATATATATATATATATATATATATATATATATATACATACATAACTGTGCAAACGTTTTAGGCAGGTGTGAGAAAATGCTGTTAGCAAAGAATGCTTTCAAAAATGGAAGCGTTAATCATTTATTTTTATCAATCAACAAAAAACAGTGAATGAACAAAAGAGAAATCTAAATCAAATCAATATTTGGTGTGACGACCCTTTGCCTTCAGAACAGCATCAATTCTTCTAGGTAAACTTGCACACAGTTTTTGAAGGAACTCTGCTGGTAGATTGTTCCAAACATCTTGGAGAACTAACCACAGATCTTCTGTGGATGTAGGCTTCCTCACATCCTTCTGTCTCTTCATGTAATCCCAGATACACTCCATGATGTTGAGATCAGGCCCCTGTGGGGGTCACACCATCACTTCCAGGTTTTTCTTGTTCTTCTTCACGCTGAAGATAGTTCCTAATGACTTTGGTTGTATGTTTGGGGTTGTTGTCCTGCTGCAGAATAAATGTTGGGCCAATCATACGCCTCCCTGATGGTATTACTTGATGGATAAGTATCTGTCTGTATTTATCAGCATTGAGAGCACCATTAATCGTGAACAAATCTCCAACTCCATTTGCAGAAATGCAGCTCCAAACATTCAAGGAACCTCCACCGTGCTTCACTGCTGACTGCAGACACTCATTATTGTACCGCTCTCCAGCCCTTCGACGAACAAACTGCCTTCTGCTACAGCCAAATATTTCAAATTTTGACTCATCAGTCCAGAGCACCTGCTGCTGTTTTTCTGCACCACAGTTCCTATGTTTTCGTACATAATTTAATCGCTTGGCCTTGTTTCCACGTCGGAGGTTTGGCTTTTTGGCTGCAACTCTCCCATGAAGACCCCTTCTGGTCAGACTTCTGCGGACAGCAGATGGGTGTACCTGAGTCCCACTGGTTTCTGCCAGTTCTGAGCTGATGGCACTGCTGGACATCTTCCGATTTCTAAGGGTAATAAGCTTGATGCGTCTTTCATCTGCTGCACTAAGTTTCCTTGGCCGACCACTGCGTCTAAGATCTTCAACGTTGCCAGTTTCTTTATGCTTCTTCAAAAGAGCTTTAACAGCACATCTAGAAACCCCAGTCTGCTTTGAAATCTTTGTCTGGTAGAGACCTTGCTGATGAATTCCAGCTGCCAGTCTTTTAGGGTATGTCTCTACCAGCTTTGCACATCTAGAGACTGAAATTCTTGCCCTTTCTTCTTTGTAAAACAGCTCCAGCTCAGTCAGATTAGATGGACAGCGTTTGTGAACAGCAGCTTTCAGATCTTGCCACAGATTCTCGATTGGATTTAGATCTGGACTTTGACTGGGCCATTCTAACACATGGATATGTTTTGTTTTAAACCATTCCATTGCTGCCCTGGCTTTATGTTTAGGGTCGTTGTCCTGCTGGAAGGTGAACCTCCGCCCCAGTCTCAAGTCTTTTGCAGACTCCAAGAGGTTTTCTTCCAAGATTGCCCTGTATTTGGCTCCATCCATCTTCCCATCAACTCTGACCAGCTTCCCTGTCCCTGCTGAAGAGAAGCACCCCCAGAGCATGATGCTGCCACCACCATATTTGACGGTGGGAATGGTGTGTTCAGAGTGATGTGCAGTGTTAGTTTTCCGCCACACATAGCCTTTTCCATTTTGGTCTCATCTGACCAGAGCACCTTCTTCCACATGTTTGCTGTGTCCCCCACATGGCTTGTGGCAAACTGCAAACGGGACTTCTTATGGTTTTCCTTTAACAATTGCTTTCTTCTTGCCACTCTTCCATAAAGGCCAACTTTGTGCAGTGCACCACTAATAGTTGTCCTATGGACAGATTCCCCCACCTGAGCTGTAGATCTCTGCAGCTCATCCAGAGTCACCATGGGCCTCTTGGCTGCATTTCTGATCAGCACTCTCCTTGTTCGGCCTGTGAGTTTAGGTGGACGGCCTTGTCTTGGTAGGTTTACAGTTGTGCCATACTCCTTCCATTTCTGAATGATCGCTTGAACAGCGCTCCATGGGATGTTCAAGGCTTGGGAAATCTTTTTGTAGCCTAAGCCTGCTTTAAATTTCTCAGTAACTTTATTCCTGACCTGTCTGGTGTGTTCTTTGGACTTCATGGTGTTGTTGCTCCCAACATTCTCTTAGACAACCTCTGAGGCCGTCACAGGGCCGCTGTATTTGTACTGACATTAGATTACACACAGGTGCCTCTATTTAGTCATTAGCACTCATCAGGCAATGTCTATGGGCAGCTGACTGCACTCAGACCAAAGGGGGCTGAATAATTACGCACACCCCACTTTTCAGTTATTTATTTGTAAAAAATGTTTGGAATCATGTATGATTTTCGTTCCACTTCTCACGTGTACACCACTTTGTATTGGTCTTTCACGTGGAATTCCAATAAAATTGATTCATGTTTGTGGCTGTAATGTGACAAAATGCGGAAAAGTTCAAGGGGGCCGAATACTTTTGCAAGCCACTGTATGTATATATATATATATATATATATATATATATATATATATATATATATATATATATATATATATATATATATATATACACACACACATTTATATATGTATATATATATATATATATACATATATATATATATATATATATATATATATATATATATATATATATATATATATGTATATATATATATATATATATATGTATATATATATATATATATATATATACACACACATATATTTACATATACATACATACATACATACATACATACATACATACATACACATACATGTATGTATGTATGTATGTATGTATGTATATATATATATATATACATACATACATCTACTACAGCCGCCCTAGTTTCAAAGGTTACTGTCGGTAGAACACTACGCCTCATACATTGCACCGACGGTTCCCCTGCTCAAGTCATCACATGTCCAGGCCCGTCTGAAGTTTGCCATTGACCATCTGGATGATCCAGAAGAGGCATGAGAGAAAGTCATGTGGTCAGATGAGACCAAAATAAAACTTTTAGGTCTAAACTTCACTCGCTGTGTTTGGAGGAAAAAGAATGCTGAGCTGCATCCCAAGAACACCATCCTACTGTGAAGCATGGGGGTGGAAGCATCATGCTTTGGGGGAGCTTTTCTGCAAAGGGGACAGGACGACTGCACTGTATTAGGGAGAGGATGAATGGGGCCGTATATTGTGAGATTTCGAGCAACAACCTCCTTCCATCAGTCAGAGCATTGAAGATGGGTTGTGGGTCTTCCAACATGACAATGACCCGACGCACACAGCCTGGATAACCAAAGAGTGGCTCCGTAAGAAGCATATCAAGGTTCTGGCGTGGCCTAGCCAGTCTCCAGACCAAAATCCAATAGAAAATCTTTGGAGTGAGCTGAAACTCCGTGTTGCTCAGCGACAGCCCCAAAACCTGACTGATCTAGAGAAGACCTGTGTGGAGGAGTGGGCCCAAATCCCTGCTGCAGTGTGTGCAGACCTGCTCAAGAACTACTGGAAACATTTGACCTCTGTAATCGCAAAAACAAGGGCTTCTGTACCAAATATTAACGCTGAACTTCTCAGATGTTCAAGTACTTATGTGCAGCAATAAAATACAAATAAATTCTTTAAAAATCAGACAATGTGATTTTCAAAAAAATGTAAATGTCTCTCACAGTGGAAATGCACCTACATTGTGAATTTCAGACCCCTCCATAATTTCTAAGTGGGAGAACTTGCAAAATTGCAGGATGTTCAAATACTTGTAGTAGTGGGCAATATAATCGCTATAAGGTAGAAGTGATATAAATTTAGCCAAGGTAGAGATTTTGACTCTACCGGCCAACTGCGAATGCACATTTTGATGACGTCATTGAGCTGTGCCTACATACTCTGTACCAGGTACGCAAGGAGGATAAATATTGATGTTCAATGTTCATATTTACACTAGATATTGCAAGTTTCAAATTCGTTGTTTTCTATTCAACAGAAAAGAAGCCTGTTAAACTTAGAAGCATTTTTAATTCAAATAGGTGCAGCTTTATTTCTGTGCGATATTGGATCTATAGAAAATTAATCAAGAAAGCAGAAAAATGTCTCTATTTTTACATGTTCCACTCCAGTTTTGAACTTTATTTTTCATTACATTTAGTTTTTATTTAATGTAAAATATCTTGATCTATATTTATGTTATGAGAATTTTTGTGTTAATTTTTTTTTAAAAGGACTTGAATACCTTTTAAATGCATTTTGCACAAAAAATGTTTAAATGACATTATATACTTTTTTGAAGTATTTTTTTCTGCTGCAATGTATCTGGAAGGTGAGAATGCTCATTTTGACATATATAAACAGGAGAACAGAATATATCGCAATAAATATCTTTACCGCTTATGCTTTAGATTATGTCGTAATATAGATTTGAGGCCATATTGCCCAGCCCTAGCTGTAAGCCATAATTTTATCGAAATTAATAGAAATAAAAGCTTGAAACTGAGTAATGAAGAAGTATAATGTGTGAGTTAACCGTATGAGTCAAACATTGACTACTAACCCTCCAACCCCCCCCCCCCCCTTAAAAAAAAATATAAACTACCTTTTTAAAGGCAATAGAATAGCTTTAGAGAACATAAACATGTTGGAAAAGAAACATTTACAAAGACTGTAAGTGAACCTCAGTCTCCTCTAAAAGGGAAAATGTGTTGTTGCTAAATGTTAATAATGGCACCATTGTGTGAAGTCATGCTGATAAAACATGCATCTGGAAGATACTTTAGGTTTAAAACTGCAGCAATACAAGCAGGAAGAATCGGAAGGATGAGAAACGATGAGGAGCGGATGCAGCTCACTGTTACCACAGCGACCGGCTGCAGAAACGACAGCTGGCTTATCCTTCTCAGGGCTGATCCAACAAATGTGTGTACGGTCAAATGCATTTTTACAAGTTTAGTGATGGGATGTTTACTTGGCTGAAACGAATCGGGGCTTTCTGAGGCACAAACCAATCTCACTGACTGGGAAAATCACTAAACTGTACATCTGAGCAACATCAAACCTCACAGTGGGAATATTATGAGGTCAAAGGTAGCAGGACACATTCAACGTGCGCCTAAAAACTCTTATTGTAACATCATGTGTGGTAAAATCGTTCAATTCTGTTTCTGCAACAAATACGCTGCTGAATCACATCCGCAGTGAAAGGTTCGCCCTTCAAGAGTTTAACAGCCTGATCCTTTTGTCAGTTTTTTGGATCATCAAAAACTTCAAGAAGTTTAGCTGTAGGTACAGTCATGGAGAGGAGGGCGTCTGGTTTGGGATCCTCAGGGTCTCATGTTTGCTTTCTGAAGGAGGTTTGGTTCTGTTGACATCTTCCAACCAAAGAAGTTCAAGTATCTTGGTGTCTTGGAAATGAATTATGGCCGGATAGAGCTGGGAAGAAAGTTAGTTCATTCCCTATGACAGTTTCTCTCCAGCTGATTCATTGAACTTTAACTGTTTTAGAATGAAAATTAGGTTTGACAAACCCAATGAAATGAATCTGTGAAAAAAATATTTAAACATCTGTTTCTTTTATTGACCTACAACCATCAACTGCGAATGCAGTGGAGTGGACCCCCGCCTGGTCATGGTTCAGTATTCAGGGATTTATTTGTGGAACATAGGGTTGTCAAGAATCTTCGATATCTTGATATGATCGATACTACAAAAATAACATATTTCTAAGACAATCGTTCGTGTCAGAATCAATACAAACAGACCCGTTCACTTTTGCCCAAAATGTCGCACTTCATCCAGCAGCAGCGCTGCAATACCAGACATTCGGCCCTTCTCCTCCCCACCCCAATGAGCTGCTACTATGCTATCATGTAAAGCACCTTGAATTACCTTGTTGTTGAAAGTGTCCTATACAAATAAAATTACCTTGCCTTACTGAAAGTTTTAAACTCTGCCAACATGGCGGGTACAGCCCAAAAAACACATGTGACCCTCTTTATACGACAAGGCAAACACAAAAGTGTTGTTTGGAGGTACGTTCCCTCTGAGGCAGACGGACAGGAAAAAAGGAAATGCCAAAGGATGCCACATTGTTTTTACTTTTATTTTTTTACGTGTCCTGTCTGGCAGTGTGGTCCTCAGAATTGGTGTCTGAGTACCAAGTAGAAGCCCAACAGATTTACTTTAACAAGTGGAGCAGTACAGCTTTGGCTATAGTCCTCCACTTGATATATGTGTGAAGAATCTTTATTATGAATTGCTGTGGGTTTTATTTTCTGATGTTATGGATACGGAGACGGAAAATAAAGGGGAAGAAAGAAAGAAGACGAATGTTAGAAACATTGTATTATCATTGATAATTGTAATACTGTTTATGTAACTGTATTTTGGCTGTGTAAAGTTTAAATAAGACCATTTGTATGCTTTACTGACAACACAGAGTATAACAAAAAGGTTTGTGCTAATTCCTCATATGGGTGATAAATCCTCTCTAAGAGTTGATTGAGAGAGTTGTCTGGAAGGCTAATTTTCATGTACTTTGTTATTTCGTTTTAATACCCACAGGCCTAATGTGGGTGTGGTTTGTGACCTGTTGTGAATCCCTGTTTTGTAATAAAAGCTTTTGAGACTGAGCTTGGTGGGAGTAAGCACTGAGCTTAGAGACAAGGCACTGAGTGAGCTAATGCTTATCTTCCCCCTTGTGAAAGTACTCGCAAGTAAAAACACAGAAGCTCTGTCTTTCCTCATTTCTGTTCTTTATGTTCTAGGGTAATTTTTTACCTAACAATGAAGAAGAGAGGTAGAAAACAAAAAGTCAAGAGAGAGGGTGAGTTGAAAATACAAGAGAGGAAGGAGAACAAAGAAAACATGGAAGTCTGCCTCCATACCCACAGGATGACAGAGAGAGGGGAAAAAACAAAAAACAATAAAAAGGAACTTCGACAAAACAAAACAAACAATCTGAACTAAGAACTACACAACCACATCACACAAAAATGGATATAAAAATACGAATATAAAAATGCGAGGTACAATACTTAAAAAAAAACATACTTAGGTAAAAGTAAAATTACAGACTTTAAAAACTTACTAAATTACAGTAACACAAGTAAATGTAATTTGTTACTTTCCACTTCTGATTAAATCAAAGGTACATACTTAAAGGATATTTACACTTATACTAAAAGTTATCTTGTCTGCTGTTTTGCCTTGCAAGGAAGTGACAATTTTAGGTTTTATATGTATTTTATAAATAACGGCTTGGTTCTCCCACAAATAAGAAATGGCAAATTTTGACGTATTGTAATTTATCATATTTTTTGTTCTTGACAAAAGAGAACCCTTTACCTTCAAAACATGTTGCTGCAGTGTTGAAAATGGCATCAAGTATTGTCCTTAGGTATCGAGTTTGACATTTTGACAACCCTAGTAGAAAATAGCTTCAAAAAATTCGCACGAAAACCGCCTTTTTGTTGTAGAGCTTCACTAAAGGTTTTGAAAAAAATGAAGCTCGGGAAGCTGCAATGCTAGTTGGCACGCTATTGTCTAGCACTTGCGAAGTGGCCAAGCTAAAGAGCGGAGATAAGAAAGATTGTGGATGTTAGCTTCCACGGTCGTGCCAAGGCGATTTCCACTGAGTGTATTAATGCATATTAAGGTATATTTGGTGTTTGAACCGTTAAAATAGGCAGTTATAAGCGTTTTAAGACGTGGGGTCTCAAGTGTGGTCCCTCACCCCCACGAACACCAGGGGTCCACTTTAGAAAAGAGTATTCAGAACTTGTTTCAACACGTTTTTAAGATTATTCAACGTATAGTTGTTGTTTTTGTGGGGTTGTTTTTGAGTGCAGCACAGGACTAAATGCGTACGTCTCACACAGATACTGTCTGCTTAAAATCCTGGGCGGTGTTTTCATGGCGTTGGCTTTTTCTCATCTCTCAGTTTCGCAGCAATGCTGGCTGGGTCGAGGGATGAAAAAATTAAAACTAACAGAAGTGACGGATTGGCAGCTACCTCTTGGGCTGTGACACTTCTTCTCTTCTTCATCTAACATTTTCCTTCTCTGTTACGTCCCTCCATCGCCCTTTTCATTTATTCCCACCTCCACTTCATCCAGACTCTCGTTGCTCCCCTCCCTCTTTAGGGATTAGTAACGCAGAGCAGCGAGCGTTTCGCTGCGCCCTTGTGTGCGGACCTCTGTTTAGTCTGATAATGGGGATTGGGAGCTTTCAGGAGCCGTCCACGGAGACTTCATTAACTCTACCCTGGAAACGAAAGTTTGTTCCAACAGCCTCACTTTATCTAATCCTGAACACAATAGCAGCAGGTTTATATCATAAACCGCATGCAAAAGCAAGTGGCTTTCTTCGAAAAACCGTGGAGGAGGCAGCTTTAGGTCTAAGCATAAACGTTTTCACTTTTACAGGAGGAAGTTGGATGCAGAGTGTGAGTCTGTTGGAGAAGAGGAGATAAAATGTTCCACATTTTGACCCAACAATGGTTCCTGTAGAGCTGTTGGTTCTGTGGTATAACGGTGCCATCCAGACTTTATAGCTTGTGAGCAACATTCCTTACTGTGCAGCATCCATCCATCCATCCATCCATCCAACCTTCTCTCTGTCTGTCCATCCATCCATCCATCCATCCATCCTTCTCTCTGTCCATCCATCCATCCATGCATCCATCCATCCAACCATCCATCCAACCTTCTCTCTGTCTGTCCATCCATCCGTCCATCCATCCAACCTTCTGTCCTTCCATCCGTCCGTCCATCCATCCATCTATCCGTCCATCCATCCATCCAACCTTCTCTCTGTCTGTTCATCCATCCGTCTATCCATCCATCCATCCATCCATCCATCCAACCTTCTGTCCTTCCATCCATCCATCCATCCATCCATCCATTCTTCTCTGTTTCCATCCATCCATCTGTCCTTTCTTCCCTCCATCCCTCCATTCATCCATCCAGCGATTCTTCTCTATTTCCATCCATCCATCCATCCATCCATCCATCCAAGCTGTTATACTAAATTCTGACTGTATATTCTGAATATTGCAGATGACTGAGATATATCGGACCACCCAATGTTTTTCCAATCTGTTCATTGGTTTGAATTGTAGCCTGAGTTTTCTGTACTTAGGTTTCTGACACATTTCATGCATCTTCTACTACTGTTGTCCATTTGCTTCAAGGTTTGAAATGTTTGACAGGCATCCTGCCCACCCAGGTTGCAGGATACCACTTGTACCACCTGTCTGTCATCTCAAACCAGTCTTGCCAGTCAACTCTGAACTCTGCATTTTCGTCCACCAGGTTAGGCAGATTTAAATGCCTAAATGCATTGACTTGCAGGTATGTATTTGGCTCATTCACTGTGTGACACTACACTGCTGGGCTATAAGCATGTTGACAGTTGCACCTAATAAAGCACGCAGTGAGGGTAGCAGTGTTTTGGTGTCAGTTAGCTAAAGATTTTATGAAATGTATTTTTGTTTATAAGAGCTTACATGTCATGGTTCTAGTGTGTTTGTGTTTTGTTTTTCCTTATTTAGTTCTATTATGTTTTAGTTATTCTTTGTCTCCCTCTGGTGGTCTTGTGTTTGGTTGCCCTGGTTTGTGTTAATCTCTATTTTCCCCAAGTTCCCATTAATACTTATCCTTCATTAGTCCCAGTTAGTTGTTATATTTAATTCCTCCTTCTGTTTTCCAGTGTTTCCTTAGATTCCCTTCCAGACTTATTATCTTTAGTTTCTTAAGAGTCTTCTGTCTCCCAGCCTTTTTACCTCCTATCACAGTTGATTACTTCCACCTGCTCTCTCCCTCTCACCTGCATCTGCTCCAACTAATTGATCATTGGTCTTCTCAGTCACTTCCTCATTTCCTCCCCAGTATATATTCACCTCTACTTCAGTCACTACTCGCTGGTTCGTTGTCATTCTTCCCCGCCTGGTACCTGCCTTCCCTGTTGCCTGTCTTCCTTCCCTTCTTGGTTCCTGGTTTGCCATTTCTGCGGTTTTGATCCTCCTGAGTTTGTAAGTCCTTGTTTGTTATTATTAAAACATTCTTATTTACTTCTCTGGATTTGGGTCCTCAATACAAACCAGAATATGACATTACATCAATGTTGACAGCATTGAACATACAACTTGACATTTTGTTGTTTAAAGGACTGGAAGGACTGATCGCTGAAACAAACAGCACCACCAGATTCTTTTGACTAAATGCCAAATCTGTAAGATACCAGAAAGAGTCGTACAGGGAAATGTCAAACTGAAATTAATCTAACTGAAAAGTGGAGTAAACAGCTGTCGTTTGAAGCGTTTGGAGTCTCTGAATGAGCTCGTGCAGGAAGGCTCTAGCTAAAAACATAAGGACACCGTGTCTGCCGCCTGGGTCAATCGACAAAGGCGGTCCGAACCCTCGAAACTGGGAAAGCTGTGAGACAGCAAACAGAAAAGTAAAATCATTGCTCCGCACGTTTCCTTTTGGGAATTTCAAACATTTTCTTTCTTTCCAAACGCAACCATGTCCACAGAGTCTCAGCAGGGAAACTGGTCCCTGCTGCAACATGGTTCATTTTTTAATTCTCACCATTTTGCCAGGAGATTGCTTGCAGTGAGTGAAGAGCAGAAACTCTAACAGAAAGGTTGTGTTTTGCCTTTGTTACACCACAGCTGACAGAGAACAGCCTATTTTTAGGTTACACACAGGATGACTCATGATCTCTACTAAGGAACATAAAAAAAAAAAAAAAGATGGCATTTTACATGCTTAACAGGAGTTCAGTTAATTGATGTAAGGAAGTGTGTTCAGGCCGATACGCTTGGCTAACTGCACGGATCTTGTTCATGTCAGACTCATCTTACACATGTCCATCGGCAGAGTCCGACGTAACGCTAACGATGCAGCAGAATTAAGCAAGGCACCATGGCAACACCCTGCTGTCTCAAAACCCAAGGACACATGGGGCCTACTCCCACTCACGGAGAGAAAGGACAACCAATAGGAAGAACAGAGTACTCAGTACAACTCACACTCGAGTTTGAGACTCCGACTCAAGTCACACATATATATAAAGACTTCAGACTCGACTTGGACTCCTGTTCTGAGACTCTAGTCTTAAGCCCGCCGCACACAAGAGCTATCTGGTGAGCAAAAAGTCATTCGAGGCCGTTTGCTCAGCTTTTAGCTCGCTGTGTGCGACTAATTTTCGGTGAGTTTTCTGCCTCATGAGGCGTTGAGGTGAAAATCAAACAGGTTCGATATTTTTCGCCTCGCGAGGCAAAAAACTCACCGTGTGCGCTCTACTTGAGCTGAGGACAAATATTTAAGCGACCAATCAAAACGCGGTCTCCGCTCACATGATTCGAAGATGGCAGCCCACAGAGAAGATTATATTTTAGATGATGAACTCGTGGGTACTCCACCGTAAGCCATATTTTCCTAACCTTCAAACGGTGGCGGGGGCGACGCCTCATAAACAAAATGAGAAGCAGCATTTCCTCCAAATCCATCTCTGTCTCCGTTTCATTCATTGTTTTCACTGAAAACAGGGGGCTGCCATCTTGGAATCATGTGAGCGGAGGATGCGTTTTGATTGGTCGCTTGAATATTTGCCCTCAGCACACAGCTCAAGTAATCGCACATAGTGAGATTTTCGCCTCGTGAGGCGAAAAATATCAAACCTGTTTGATTTTCACCTCAACGCCTCATGAGGCAGAAAACTCACCGAAAATGTCCACATACGGCGAGCTATCTGCTCAGCAAACGAACCTCGAATGACGTTTTGCTCAGCAGATAGCTCTCGTGTGCGGCGGGCTTTAGTAACAGTTTTTATCTCATGTAGTGAAATGTGAAAGGAAGTCGGTATGTATGGCAAGCCATCGATATAAAATATGAGGCGTATGTTAAAGATGCAATATGTAAGAATTTTACAGTGAAATAATCACACAACAGTCTAATGTCTCAATCATGTTGGAAGGAAGCGTACATTAAAACATATTTACTCGTCAGACAGTTTTTATCATTTTAAAAAGGCCGCAGGCGGACGTAGTCGTTTACAAACTGGTTCCAGAGTTAATCACACGTGAGTCCACAGGGTTACCAAGTTTTCAACACGAACACCGCGCCAGGCTTTGTAATTCAACACCGACCGGGCTACAGGCTAACACCGAGCTAACAAGGCTAGAAGTAGATTAGAGAAAAATAGTCGGCTCTAAAAATATCTCAAGCTACTCAACAACTCGATATGGCAGTGAAATGTATTTATCTCGTCTTTGCTCGTCATCTTAAATCTTCTGCCGCTGATCCGTAGCTGACAACCTGGCATGTAACTCACGAAGGGTGAGTGGTTGAGAGCGGACTCTTGTTTTTCTACATGGACTGCAATACTCAAACTTGACCACAAGGTGTTAATTTGATTTTATTATGTTCTATAACTTAATAAAGTTGAAAGAATAAAACTGACTGGAAATTTTATTTAATAAAAACAAAATAGTACAAGCAGACATAGCCAGAGTAGAAAACGATATAACCAGTGTTAATGTTTAGAAATGTTTAAATAAGACTTTGCCCATATTTGAGAATAAAACATGCTTAAATCACTTTGTAGTTGTTTTGATATTTCAACAGCCTAGTTTCCCAGCTGTACTTGAATGCAGCATGGGCAGCTGTTGGGATAATCTCTTCTGATCAACGGGGATTCTACTGACTTTCGTTTTATACAAAATAAGGAGTTTGGGCTGATTGGATGCTACTGGTAGCCATGTTGGACATCAGCTGGTTTTTCTCTAGTATCAGTGATGTTTACATTCAGCTTGACATTGTTTCAGGTGAGTCATTCAGTTCAGTGCAGAGCTTGTTATGGACCTTATTGCTGTTGAAAGATGCATTCTACAGTAGCTGGATGAGAAACCATTTATGTTCCCAAATAGCAGAGTTTAGTGATAGCTGGGAGTCCTTTCTGTTTTGTTTTGGTGTCACTTTTTAAAGTTGTGCTGCGGGAATGTTGCGCTGAGCTCTGAGTTCTGCACATAAACATTCCGCTTGTGTTCAGGTAGAAAACAGCTGTAATTTTTTGGCAACACGTGCATACCAAACCGACAAGATAGTACCGAAAAATACAAATACAGTACCGTTACACCCCTAATAAACACCAATTTGTTTTCAGGAAAAGTCTAGACGACTGAGCTCAGGATGACTGTTCCTGAACACATCAGACAAATGGCTTTAAAAGCGCTGAAAGACTCGCAGTGACAACAGAAAGCTGAGAGCTGCTCTATAAACTACAACATTTCAACATCACAATGTCACAGCAGTGATGTGGGCTGTTATATAAAAGATTTGTGTGTAAATTGATTCAGCGCGTGGGCCAGATGCCAGGCCTTTGATTCTCCGCAGCCAGCTCGGGATCAGGAGGTGTTCCTGTCATTAGACGACACGGAGCTCCTGCTGGGAGTGATATTTTCAAAGGGCTCCAGCTTGTGCTGCTGCTCAGTCAGCTACCTGCTGCGTCGACATGCCTGTTACCGCCGCCGCCGCCACAGCGGTCCAGGGATCACAAGCAGGGCACAGGAGAGGATCTGGGTGGTGTCGCTGGAGGTTTGTGTGTGCAACGAATCGCAGACGGAGCGAGAGAGACGACGACACAATGGAGATTACTCACTGTCCGCCGAAGAGCTGCATGCCGAGCAAAGCGAAGACCACAATGAAGAGGAAGAGGAGGAAGAGCAAGCTGATGATGGACTTCATGGAGCTGAGGAGGGAAACAACGAGATTCCTCAACGAGTTCCAGTATCTGAGAGCGGAGAAAAAGCAGAGAGCGTCAATGTTGAATCCACACAGCTTTTATTCTGAGATGGAAAGAAGATATGACATCCAATTGGGAACGCAAGCCTGAATTTATCATAGATTTCCTCTTAACCAAAATGGGTCTTAATTTTACATCCCCCCCCCCACTCCACTTACAACTAGTTAAATGTTTCTTTGCAAGGTGTGCACCTCTGCTGAAATTTTTGTAGCGATCAACAAGCTTCTGGCCCCCAGTTGGATGTTTGATCACTCTTCGTCTCGTGATCCTTTGGTGTTTTGAACTTTCATTCGGATTTCGTATTTTGAACATTTCTAACAGGCCGGAAGCAGCCGAGTGCATAATTAACCCAGCACAAGTTGATTGGACAGAACGCGTCTTGACAACAGCGTTCCTGAAACAAAACTCACTTGGTGACTTTGAAAATCCTGAGGAGTCTCAAGGCCCTCAGCACGCTGATCCCAAACGATGCTCCTGGTTTAATCATGTCCCAGATGACCTCAAAAATACTTCCCACAATAACCTAAAACAGAAGAGCAGAGGAGACGTTCATCAGATGTTTTAAACTCTGTGATGACAGCGAGTGCAAGTGAAATTTCACAAATGTCTGCACAAAATATTTGTGCATATTAAGATGTAATTTAGCATTTAAGCAGCTAATAAGTTCTCAGATCAACCAGTCCTCCCTGGTTTTTTTCATAGCCATGTAGCCTTAATCCTGCAGTTAAATGAGGGATATAATTTCAGTTTGGCCAGTCTAATGAAAACAAGCCATTAAAATTACAAAATGAATCAAGTTTTGTCTTCAAAGGCGCACTTTTGGCTAGAGCCAGAAGCAACTTACCCCAAAATCAAAGCAGTTGAAGGACGAGTGGAAGTAATTTCTTGCTCCAAGGCCGTACATCTTCAAAGTCATCTCCGTCAGAAACAATCCCAGAAACACCAACTCCGCTGTGTCTGGTTGTGGGATCGTAAATAAAACTTTCAATCAAGGCCATCGTGATTGTCTTGATTACATCTGTGTACATCTGGAAATCACTCACAGAGAGCTCTGGTCAGCCACTCAGGTTGGTCGTAATGTACGATGGCCACACAAAGAGTGTTGAGCCCCACCAAGCACAGGACAATCCAGTAGAAACTTTGAGCTTTCACCATGCGGCGAATGAAGAAGCGGAACCTCTTCTCTTTACGCCGGACGTAGGACGAGCTGTCCATCTTCCCGCCGCTTTTCACACTGGCCCGACCGAACGGGGAGCCAGGGGGAACTGATACGATCACAGGAGAAAAAGACGGTAAATTACTTGACGTGCGCAGTGGTTCATTGTTTAAAATTGATTTTCTTTCTCACTTTAACAACTCTACAGATTGCAGTCCTGTTCATTAAACTACTCATCTCTGGAAGTGGGACGAATATTCAGCAATAACAGAAGACAATAGTTTTGTTTCTTTGTCATTTTGGCCCAGGAGGAACGCTAATGGGCGGGGCGGGGTGGCTAAGCCCATTCGGGTAGCGGCCTGCCTTAAACAGATTACAACGCCCATGTGAAGCCTAGTTTATGCTTCTCCGTCAGCAAGTTTACACGCACACGTACTCACTGAGACGTTTTCCTTTTATACTTCTGCGTTGGTGTGTCAGTGTTGCAAAGCAATTCTCCACCAGAACAGCAGGGGGTGCAGACTTTTTCTGGCGGGTCTGCCTACCATTGCAGTGACGTCTCTGGTCGACGACGGTATATTTACTTCAGCGCACATCCACCAAAGTAGCAATGGCCAACAGTGAGTGAGTTAAGATTGAACTGGAAAGCTTTTTACTAGAGCTGGATCTCATAGAATACTTTTAAAACGCATGTAAACAAACAAACACAGCGGACTGTTTAGTTGTTTTCTACACCTTCTGGTGTTCAAAATCGCCAAAAGACCATATTAGATAAACTGGCCTTGCAACATAAACCATTTAGTACCCAAAAGCTGCACTGACTACAAATTACAGCGACTATAGAGCACCGTTCTAGTGAAATTATCTTGGGCTGACCAATCACAGACATGCGCTCTCTGTTGCCTTTGATGGATAGTTTAAAAATTGGACTCTACTCCGTCCGTCCTTGCGTACCTGTAGTCGAGGGATGATGGCGCTCCGCAGACAGAGAAGCATAAACTGGGCTTAAGTTAAGTTGCAACTATGCAATCTATTGACCCTAGACAAACTGGAAGATACTTTGATTGACCCGGAAGTCCGCAATGCTCTGTCAATGGGACATAAAAATGGGAAGGGGTTACATAAAAAAGACTGTTTGCTGGGCCCCCGCAGCTAAATTCCTCTGGTGCCGGGTCTGATTTGGCCCTCTATCAAGCACAGGAACAGGTAGGTTGTAGAGACCTGGCTTTCACAGGACTGCTTTTATGTAAAAGGCTGTGAATAAATGATGTCCGATGACCTCCTCTTGATTACCTGTTAAAAAAAGATGAGAGACTTACCAACAGAGGACATGTCAGCAAAGGGATCCTCGCCCTCCTCAGCAGCAATCAGATCATTTTTTCCCTTCTTTATTTTGCCTCGCTTCAGAACTGCAAAAAGCACAGCACATGCGACGGAAACCAAGGTTTAGAACTTTAAATTCATATTACATCTCGCAATATTGTTCTGTTAATAAATAAATAAATGATGGCAAAAAAACAAGATCTTTCAACTTCAAGTAAACAGCCATTGTAGAAGTTTATGAGAGACTGTGTTCCTTCAAATGTAGCTTCAAAACTCATTGAAAACATAATCTTGTATCAGGTAACATTAAAGGAATCTCCACAGTTTTCCTGAAACAAAAATAGTTCATGTCAACAGCTGGAAACAGAAAAAAACACTAATAAAGGTCCCACTGCTTTTTCTACACAGGTGACATTTTGAATTGAGTTTAAATGTTAACATGGTAACAAAACAATGTCCAAAAACATCCAAACATTGTGTAAAGTAGGAGCTATCTGCAGCCTGTTCAGATGCTGCAGAGATGACTGATTTAAGGTGTAAATTATTATTTCAAATACTAAAATATTCTTTTTTAAGTTTAATTTTAATATACATTTATAGTTAATAAAACGGGAGCTAAAATCATTCATCCAGGAGGTGTATCCCCCTATGTGGTGGCTAACAATTTATAAAATAACATTGTGCTTTCCTAAGAGGCTAATAACTAAACTGTTCGTTATAGCACTGTAACAAAGGAAGAGAGAAATGCAAAAGGGGAGTGGAATCTTAATAGCTTCTTATTGTTTGTGTTTACCTAAAAGCTTACAGAGCTACAACAGTTAACTGAATAAAGCCATGCAGCATAGTTATAAACAGCATCGTTAGCAGCAACACGAAGTTAGCATTAGTAATGCAGCATCAATAGCAGCATTGTTAGCAGCAATAGAAAGTTGACTTTAGTAATGCAGCCTGAAGCAGCAACAGAAAGTCAGCATCGGTACTATGGCATCGTTAGCAGCAATAGCAAAGTAGTTGTCAGGATCACGGCCTGATAGACCGATAGGAGTGTTGCGTGCGGCTGAGACCCAAGCGCGGTGATAGACGAGCGAGGGAAGGACAGTAGCACGCGGTTTAGTATAGTAATCCCTGAACGTGAGGACTGATCTGTCGAGAAAGCTGGGATTACAAGATCTAACGAGACGGTAGGATCGGGTGATTGTGAGGATCGGGAAATCCGCTACACCCGGGAACTAGCGATGCTTGGAAGCACAGCTGCGGAGCTCGGGACATGTAAAAAGTGATGTCAGAGCGGCGAGCTGGTGAGTAGCTCCTCCTTAAATGGGAAATCCTCCAGATCACATGACCGCCGTCTGACAGGACCCCCCCCCCTTAATGACCGGCGCCTGAAGGTCCAGAATGATGGCGGTTGAAGTCTGCAATCAGAGATGGGTCCAAAATGTGTCTGGATGGAACCCAGGAGCGTTCCTCAGGACCATAGCCAGCCCAATCAACCAGGTATTGGATTCCTCGGCCCCGACGGCAAGAGTCCAAAATCCGCCTGACTGTAAAGGTAGGACCTCCATCTATGACTCTTGGAGCTGGGGGGGGAGTGGGGGTGGGGGTCAGTGGAGAGGTGATGTGTCGCTTAAGCTGGGACACATGAAAAACGGGGTGAACTCTCAGCGCAGATGGGAGGCGCAAGCGATAAGTGACTGGGTTGATCTTTGTCAGCACCTCGTAGGGCCCTACAAACTTGGGAGTGAGCTTACTGGATTCAGTGTGGAGCTTAAGGTGTCTGGTGGAGAGCCAAACCTGATTGCCAGGCTGGAAGGAGGGGCCTGGGCGGTGTCTGCGGCGGTGCTGCCTGACGGACTGAGAGTTGGCTCGGGAAATAGCCGCCCTAGCTTTAACCCAAGCCAGACGGCAGCGGCGGACAAACAGCTGGGCTGCGGGGACTTCAACATCAGTCTCCCGATGCTCAAAGAGGGGGAGGCAGAACCCCTGGCAGAGTTCAAAGGGACAAAACCCCGTGGAGGAAGCGACATGGAGGTTGTGGGAAAGCTCTGCCCACAGTAGATACCTGGGCCAGCGCGAAGGTTGGGAAGCCACGAAGCATCGCAGGAATCGACCTAGTTGTTGGTTAAACCGTTCGGTCTGGCCATTGGTCTGGGGGTGGTAGCCAGAGGAGAGACTGACCGAGGCCCCGACGAGGCGACAAAAGGCTCTCCAAAACCTAGCCGAAAACTGGGGACCCCTGTCGGAGACAACGTTCTTGGGGAAGCCGTGCAGGCGGACAACATGTTCCAGCAAGAGCTCGGCTGTGCGTTTGGCAGAGGGTAGACCGGGCAGGGCCACCAAGTGGACGGCTTTAGAAAACCGATCCACAATGGTGAGGATGGTATTCAGACCATCAACCGGGGGGAGACCGGTGACAAAGTCCAACCCGATGTGAGACCAGGGGCGTCTCCGAACTGGAAGGGGTTGAAGTTCCCCTGCAAGGGAGGAGGAAGAGGGCTTAGAACGGGCGCAGACGTCACAGGCTGAGACGAATTCGTGGACGTCGCGGTTCATGGAGGGCCACCAGAGTGCGCGTTTAAGGAACTGCAACGTCCTTACAGGACCAGGGTGTCCTGAAAAGGGAGAGGAGTGACCCCAGATTAAAGCCTCCTGACGGCATCCCGAGGGGACATAGAGGCGGCCCGGAGGTGTCTCCGGAGGGGCGGGTTCTTCGCGCAGGGCTACCTGGATAGAGTCCTCCAAAGGCCAACGGAGGGGAGCCAGAAAGCGTTGGGCGGGCAAAATGGGATCGGGGTCAGCCTGGGGGGAAGAATGGGAGAACTGTCTGGAAAGAGAATCTGCTTTAATGTTCTTTGAGCCAGGGCGGTAGGCGAGGTGGAAATTGTAAGACTCGAAAAACAAGGCCCAGCGGGCCTGTCTGGGGTTAACCTGCTTGGCTGAACGAAGGTGAATCAAGTTCTGGTGATCAGTCCATATGAGAAATGGTTCACGGGCCCCCAAGAGCCAATGACGAAACTCCTCTAGGGCCCATTTAATGGCTAGCAGCTCTCGGTCGCCAACGCCATACCTCTGTTGGGTCTCGGAAAACTTCCGCGAGAAATAACAGCAGGGGTGTAATTTGTCATCAGGACCTCTTTGGGAAAGAACAGCCCCTGCACCCACATCGGAGGCGTCTACCTCTACCACGAAGGGCCTCTCAGGGTCGGGGTGCAACAGTATGGGAGCCGAGGTGAACAGGCGGAGAAGGTGTCGGAAGGATCGGACAGCCTCGGGAGGGAGGCTAAAGGGCCGAGGCTGGTTAGACGGTTTGGTGAGGGAGGTAAGGGGTGCTGCGACAGAGCTGAAACCCCGAATAAACCGCCGGTAAAAATTTGCAAACCCCAGGAAGCTCTGTAACTGTCTCAGACTGGACGGCAGAGGCCACTCAGCGACTGCCCGGACTTTCTGGGGGTCCATGGCCAACCCGTCAGAGGACATGATGTACCCAAGGAAGGAAACAGAATGCTGGTGAAAGGTACATTTCTCCAGCTTGCAAAACAACTTGTTCTCCAGGAGTCTGCTCAGCACTGATCTGACATGATGGGTATGCTCTTCCATGGAGCGGGAGTATATCAAAATGTCGTCTAAGTAAACGAACACCCAGCGCCCCAACATATCCCGGAGGACATCGTTGACAAAGTGCTGGAAGACGGCAGGACTGTTGCAAAGGCCAAACGGCATCACCAAATACTCGTACAGTCCGGTGGGGGTGACGAATGCCGTCTTCCACTCGTCCCCCTCCCTAATACGCACCAAGTTGTAGGCGCTACGGAGGTCCAGCTTAGAGAAAACGGTGGCGCGTGAGAGAGAGTCGAGGGCGGTAGAGATGAGCGGAAGAGGGTAGCGGTTTTTTACCGTCATCCTATTTAGGGCCCGGTAATCTATGCAGGGGCGAAGCCCTCCGTCTTTCTTTTTAACAAAAAAGAATCCTGCAGCCGCTGGCGAAGTAGACGGCCTAATGGAACCATTCTGAAGGGCCTCAGCCACATACTCCTCCATGGCTCTCGTCTCTTGGGCAGACAATGAAAAAAGGCGGCCACGGGGAGGGACAGCGCCAGGGAGGAGGTCAATTGCCATATCATAGGGCCGGTGGGGGGGCAAAGTGGAGGCTCGCTCCTTGCTAAAAACAGCGGCGAGATCTCGGTAGGCCGGAGGAATCTCCTCCAGACCCACTGACTCCTGTGAGCCCTTCGAGGCTGCAATGGTCTCAGGGAAGGACCGGTGCTGGCAGCAGTTGGGACCCCAGTTTAAAATGCGGCAAGATGACCAAGAAATATGGGGGTCATGGCGGGAAAACCAAGGGTAGCCCAGTATAAGTGGGGTGGAGCCAGCAGAAACTACCAGGAACCGAATCTGCTCTAATGGCTGCCTATGGACATGTGTACAGATTGGGTCTGGTGTTGGACTGGATAGGGTTGTAGGGGGCGACCATCCACTGAGGTGATAGGGATGAAGTGGTTAATGGGTGAGAGAGGGACCCCAAGCCGATGGGCCAGGTCCTGATCAATGAAGTTTTCAGCCGCTCCGGTGTCAAGAAGAGCTAATAATGGAAATTGCTGATGTTCGAGGTGGAAAGTGACTTGGAGTTGGAAGCGGGTAGGGGCGGCAGAGGGATTAGGACCAGGTAGAACTCCCCCAAGGTCTACCTGGTCTCTTCGTTTCCCCGGCGTAGTGGGCATTTAGAGAGGCGATGTTTAGGTGAGCCGCAATAGGCGCAAAGCCCCTCACGCCAACGCCGATCGCGCTCTTCTTTAGAGAGCCTTCCAATCTGCATTGGCTCCTCAGTAGAGGAACCGGGCAAATCAGCAAGAAAACCTCCCAAAGCCAAGGGAGGAGGAGGGGTAGAGGATCGGGGAGATCTAAAAGACCTGAACCGACGCGACTCCGGTCGGGGACGAAGCAGGACACGCTGATCGATTTTGAGAGCTAGATCGACAGTAGCATCTAAGGTCTTTGGAGCTTCATGGCCAATCATCTCATCTCTAATATAGCCTGCTAATCCCTCCATAAAGACGGATCGGAGGGCAGCGTCCCCCCAATTCAGCTTGGCGGCCAGGGTACGGAATTCTGAAACGAAATGGCAAACGGACTGATCTCCCTGACGTAGGTGGAGGAGCTGGGACTCTAAATCCACCTCGCTACTGGGTGGAACAAAGGTCTTCTTCAGCTCCTCAACAAACACTGTAAATTGATTACAGGCTGTGGACTTAGAGTAATAAAGGGCGGCAGCCCATTCCTGGGCTCGGCCAGAAAGAAGGGAAGTCAATAAGGCCACTTTAGAGCGCTCTGTTGAATACTTAGTTGGCTGGCATTCAAAAATCATCTCTAACGTGGCGAGCAACCCGTCGGGCCGGCCGTAGACTCCATTCCACTTTTCCGGTAATCCAATCCGGGGTTCCTCGCTGCCCGGCGCGCACTGACGCTGCAGCGTGGTGACGGAGGCGGAAAGCTGGAGAAGAGTCTCGGTCAGGGCTTCCAGCTAGGAACTTTGGCGATCGACAACGCCGCGGAGGTATAATACTTCGGACCTAAGCCGCTCGAATTCCGCTGGGTCTACTTTTGCAGGCTCTGACATCCAGTCAGGATCACGGCCTGATAGACCGATAGGAGTGTTGCGTGCGGCTGAGACCCAAGCGCGGTGATAGACGAGCGAGGGAAGGACAGTAGCACGCGGTTTAGTATAGTAATCCCTGAACGTGAGGACTGATCTGTCGAGAAAGCTGGGATTACAAGATCTAACGAGACGGTAGGATCGGGTGATAGTGAGGATCGGGAAATCCGCTACACCCGGGAACTAGCGATGCTTGGAAGCACAGCTGCGGAGCTCGGGACATGTAAAAAGTGATGTCAGAGCGGCGAGCTGGTGAGTAGCTCCTCCTTAAATGGGAAATCCTCCAGATCACATGACCGCCGTCTGACAGTAGTATCATTAGTAGCATCTTTAGCAGCAACAGTAAATTGGAATTAGCAATGTAGTATCGTTAGAGGCATCATTAACCGCAACAGTAAATCGGCATTGGCAATGTAGTATCGTTAGAGGCATCATTAACCGCAACAGTAAATCGGCATTGGCAATGTAGTATCGGCACCTAAGGGAAATCAGCATTAGCAAGGTTGTATCGTTAGCAGCATCATGGATAAGAACTGAAATCTGGTTAGTGAGCAACAGTCCTCACTCTTCTCTAACAAAATTAGCCTTTGGCTTGCCAAAAAGTCACAAGAACTCGCTAAATCACCTAATTTGCATAATTGGTCAGCTGCTTGTAATCGTAAAGGATGTTGTGGAAGTGATTAGTAGTTACAATTATGTCTGTCAGAAATGACTCATATGCCACCAGTATTTCTGTCTTCCTAAATCCCTGACTATGATTGACAGTTTGCTCCATTACTCACACCTGGTATTTATCTGAAAGAAAACGAAATTCATATTTTCTGCACCAACAACATCAGAGTGGCATTCCTGCAGATGAGGACTCAGACGTTTTATCCTTCATTTGTGACTAATTGAGAACACAGGAGTGCTGGAACCATATGTTGTGGATGTGCGTTGTGTGTGTGTGTGTGTTTGTTTTCTGGTCAAAGCATGACATTATGCCTGTTTGCTGGTTTATTCAAACAAATCCAATCAGAGTATGACTGTAAATCTCACAAATTAACCCCCCCCCCCCTACCATCAGAGCAGGGTGTAGGCTAAATATGGAAAAAAAATCTAAATCTTAGGAAAGAAATGCTATCATAAAAATAAAAAAGCAAAAAAATGTGTGAAAATGTGGGTGTTTGGGGCTGAGGGAGTAGTCAGAATAATGGAAAAACACCAAGGCAAGAAATTATAAGCAGCTTTGATAAAACCTTACAGGTATTATTGAGAAGCACAGAATTTTAATTTCAGGAAATACAGTTAAAACCCTGCAGTTAGCTGCAAAAAGCCGCAGAGCATGTCTGCAGAAACCCATTTTCCTTTTCAATCCTGTGATGCTTGAATGACCTGCCAAGAAAACTGGGAGAAACCCTCATAGGAAAGGTGTGCTGAGATTACTGGATCATTCCCAGGCACCGGAATCTGGATTATTCATGTAATTAGGATGTGTCTTATGTAAATGTAATATTTGATCCTTTTCTTTTCAATAAACACATTTTTGCTTATCTGGGAGTAATGAGCCCATAGAAAACTGCACGACCAAACATAATTGTTTTTTTTACATATATATATATATATATATATATATATATATATATATATATATATATATATATATATATATATATATATATATATATATATATATATATATATATATATATATATATGGAAAGGAAATCTTTCCTGCCCAAGGCCATCATGATCTACAACAACTCCTTAAAGAATTAATTCAATGAGCTACAACAAGAATAATTTCCCTGTGGGATCAATAAAGTATTTTTGAATTTGAATTGAATATATGTATGTATATATGTGTGCGCGTGTGTGTATACGGAGTCTAAATTGCATGGAAATATTCAGAGCAGTTTGGATGTTGTTTTATGCACAACATTTGAACGCCGGCTCCAGAAGCTCAGCTTTCACCTGAAAGGTTCTGCTTCCTCTTGTACCACGCACCGTCCAGCGGGGCTTTCTCCTCAGCAATCTCTTCTTCTTCTTCAAGCAACACCTCCTCTGCAGCAGAAGATCGACTTGTCATATTTTGGCCATTTTGTTCCTAATATCGACACAAAGACACCCGCTCCAGTGTTGTTCCTGGTCTCACCCGCTTTGCAGATCCACTCCAGGTATCCGGTGAGCTCCCTCTCAATCTGCTGCTGTCGGCGAAGCTTCAGGAACTCCTGCCTCTTCTCCACCCGTTCTCGCTCTTTGGCAAATTCTCTGACAACAGAGACAGAAGAGACTGCGTTTAAAAATATATAATCAGCTAGTTTGCATCAGAGGGAGTTTTTCCATTTATATTGAGTTATGATTCCATTGCGGAAACCTTGGGGGATGATTTCTGGAACTTACTAGCTACTTTCCAGAACTTCGGTTCTTTCTTAGAATTTACAGGCTACCTTCCCAAACCTCCCAAGTGTCATTTTCTGTCCACAACTTTATGAAACTCAGAGGTTACGTTCTGATTCTTTGTGTGACTTTCTTGAACTTTAAAGGTTAAGTTTCTGGAGCCAACAGGCCAGAATATAGACATTTAATTTTTCGAAATGTACATATTATTTTCCATTACTTTTTGGAATGTTAGAGGTTACTATTTAGAACCTATTGGTTACTTTCTGATCATTTTTACTTTCCAGAACTTAATTGTAATTTGCCTGGCACTTGTAATTTACTGTCCCAGAAGTTATTTTCAGCTTTCCCCAAACTTCCAGGTTTTTTTTTTTTTTTTTAGGAAACTCCAGGTACTTTCTACTAATTTCCACAAAACAAAAAAAAAAAAAAAAAAAAAAAACATTTCTAGAACTCTGTCTACTTTCTAGAACCAGTAGGTTACTTTCCTGGAACTTACAAGTTAGTTTCTGGTGGACATTTTCCCAGTTTACAGTTTACTAACCTGGAAGTTAATCTGGAACTCTTCTTAAAACCAGGAATCACTTTTTTTTTTTTTTGAGCCACGACAGCTTACAGTCACTTTCTGGAACTTAACGGTTAACTTACAGGTTACCTTTCAGTAAGTAACCCCTAAAGTTTAGAAAGAGTGCTACATACATTCTTACGTTATTTTTAAGGTGCTAGACGTACCATTACCCTGATGCTCATTGACCCCTTCACACTCAAACTAAAACCACGCTTTATTTTTTATGCTTCTACTCCATATAACCGACGAGGATTTCAGGAGCAATAAGAGTTCAAGTCTCTCAATCACTTTCAACTGTATCAAGGTTGGGAACTGAACCAATAACATCCAGACTGAAAAAAGTCGGTTTTAATGCTGAACACATCGTTTACCCTGAGAAGATGAGGGTGATATGCTCTTACAGTTGTTTGATATGAACAAGAAATGTGAACACATTTTTATTTTTTTTTAAAAAGTGGACTTACCCCGACAGGACACCGAGCACCAGGTTGAGCATGAAAAAGGAGCCGATGATGATGAGAGGGATGAAGTAGAGCCAGTTCCAGTTGTTTCCCACAGCATCATTAGTCTGCAAACAGACAAACAATAAAGGCTGTAAAACTCAATCATGACGCTAGGTTTCGTGTTTATCACTGTAAAAATACATTAATGTTGTATATGTAGTTGGTTCCAAATGTGAAAAAAATTAAACAGACCTATATTCTGCCTCTCTGACTGTTCTGTCTGACGAAAAACCTTTCTTAACGTTACTTATTAGAAAAAACATGGGCAACATTTCCCATTTGGAAACAAACTGTCATATCAGTGCCTTTCTAAACAGGAGCCTCTAACACTAATTAAAGTTGTTTGTAACAATCCAACATGATAAAACAGCATTGCAACACCAACTGCCACATGAAAACACAAGCCGTATTTTCCTGGCTCTAAAGGTTCATTTACCGAGCTGAAAGGCTTTCTGCAGAATCGGAGCTGCTAGTTTTCACAAACATGTCACTGCAGGACTCCGCTCAGCTGGATTTCAAAGTGTTTTGACATTATTTTATGGAACAAAGAAAACAATGGGTTCACACCACGCGAGTTTTAACAGCAAGATGGGGATGAATTGAATTGATTTTGACTTTTTACTATAATATACCCAACAACAGGAGCATACATCATCTCTCCAGATCATCCAGAGTCCTCGGTCTTGTCATCTCTTCCTTTCCCATATTAATTGCCTCTTGTGCTGCAGATGTTAACAGCTAAGTTTAATCTTTCAGCACCTATAAAAACCCCGGCTTGATGGCAACCTGTCTGCAGATCTTCTAAATTTCTAATTTATCTTTCTAGGTGAATCTAACCAAAGCTCGGTTTGCACTGTGTGTTTTTTGGCCGTAGCAAAGGACTGTGTCACGTCACACAGTGCGAGCTCTAGAAAGGTGGCGCACTATATGGTGCAAGGTTCCAATGACTCAAACTGCACGACGTCTCGCTCTAGTAGGACACGCCAACGTCAGAAGCATATGTCGCTGAAAAGCGTACGTCACTAAAAGCCGACAGATAAACAGCTAAAGGAGCCTTTATTCCTTCAGCATCCCGACGTTTGGGACAATCTCAACTCTGTAGGAACAGTTTTGGGGAGGTCTCCTTTGCTTCTCCGACATAACGCCACACCAGGGGACAAAGCAAGGTACATAAAGATATGGATGAGTGAGTTTGTTGTGGAAGAACTTGACTGGCCTGCACAGAGTACGGACCGCAACCCATCCATCCATTGTCTTCCCCTTCATCCGGGGTCAGGTTGTGGAGCCAAAGCGGCCCAGACTTCCCTCTCGATCCCAAGGCGTTCTCAGGGCAGTAAAGAAACAGTCCTTCCAGCGTGTCCTGGGTCTTCCTCTGGGTCTCCTTCCGTTGGGACGTGCCTGGAACACCTCACCAGGAAGGTGTCCAGGAAGCATCCTAACCAGATGTCTGAGCCACCTCAACTGGCCCCCCTCGATGTGGAGGAGCAGCAGCTCTACTCTGAGCCCCTTCTGTATGACCGAGCTTCTCAACCTATCTCTAAGAGAGACCCCAGACACCCTGAAGAGGAAACTCCTTTCAGCCACTTGTATCTATGATCACATTCTTTCTGTCTCTACCCAGAGTTCGTGACCATAGATGGGGGTAGGAACGTAGATTGCCCGGTAAAGCTTTGTCTTTTTGGCTCAGCTCTCTCTTCACCATGACAGACTGGTACAGCGCTCACATAACTGCAGAAAATGCACCAATCTGCCTATTGATCTCCCGCTCCATTTTTCCCTCATTTGTGAACAAGACCCTGCAATATTTAATTTCCTCTACTTGGGGCAGAACCTCGTCCCCGAACCCGGAGAGTCACTCCCCTGTTTTCTGGCTCAAGACCATGGTCCTCAGATTTGGAGATGCTGATTCTTATCTCGGCTACGAACTGCTCCAGTGATAGCTGTTGGTCACATCCCGATGAAGCCAAGAGGACCACACCATCTGTAAAAAGCAGAGACCCGATTCTTTGGTAACTTAAACGGATCCCCTCAACATCTTGGTTGCACCTAGAAATCCTGTCCACAAAGGTTATGAACAGAATCGGTGACCAAGGGCAACCTTGGCGGAGTCAAACTCTCACCAGAAACGGGTCTGACTTACTGCAGGCAATGCGGACCATGCTCTGACACCGGTCGTACAGGGACCTAACAGCCCGTATCAAGGGGCCTGGTAGCCCCCACAGGACTCCTTGAGGGACGCGGTCGAACGCCTTCTCCAAGTCCACAAAACACAAGTAGACCGGTTGGGTGAACTCCCATGCACCCTCCAGAACACTGCTAAGGGTGTAGGGAACTTGACTGGCCTGCACAGAGTCCTGGCCGCAACGTTTTGAGATAAATTAGAGCAGAAATCCTAACCTAACCTGGGCCTTCTCGTCCAACATCAGCGTCTGACCTCATAAATGTGAACAATGGTTAGGCATTCCCATAAACCCGTTTGGTAAAAAGCTTCCCAGAACAGTTGAAGCTGGACCACCATCACACCAAACCCTGTGGATCAAGAAAAAACTTACTGCATGTGTGTATAAAGGGATAATGACAATAGAAAACACTGCTGTTCTCCATGTAGAGAGTATAGCAAACAAAGCAGGTGCTAAGATAATGTCACAGTGACCTCCATTAAGGATATCACATGACTTATTGGTTCTGTTTTCATTTGTTTTATTTTGTCTGGTTGAGTTTTATTATAATCAACATAAAGTGGCCTGAAACACTCCTCCCACTCAGTGATGGTGTGAAAAACAAGCAGTTTCCATCTCAACTTTTTCAGGCAACGATCAAGAATATCTGTTCTATTTAACCCTCAAAGACATATTTCCTAAAATATTTATATATTACTCCTCAGTTCCCAGAAATACAGTTGTGCCTCCGTGGCTGGGAGGGCTTCCACACAGGGGACGAACAGACCGCGGATTGATGCTCTGTGTGAAGCACAGCGACACTTTGCAGACGCCGGTGTCGAAGTAATTGTGACGGGAGGTTCAGGCCGGCCCCATCAGTGGGCTGGGGTTCTGCATTATGCACCAGAGAATGTGCGATGAGAGCATGGAAATGTGCTGCAGCGAACCTTCTGGCCTCGCTGTCAAAGAAACAACCACCCACCAGTAAGGATAAACGCCTCAGACAGGCTCTGTTGCTGCTGGCTGGGTTCGTCTCTTTTCAGGCATTTTATCACTTTCTCTTTAGCGTCTTGTTTTTCCTCCACCTCTTAAGCTAAAGTAATTTAGTTTGGCACTAACATGAACGCCTTCTCAGCCTCCTTGTTCATTGAGCTGACTTCATGTTAGCGTTTGGTTATGATTTGACAGTTCAGGAAGGAGAAGTTCTGGATACGTGCAAAACACAGTAAAGCAAAGCAGCCAATTTATACCCAAGTGCAGCGAGGGAGCTTGTCTGTCCATCATCCATCCATCCATCCATCCATCTATCCATCCATCCATCAATTCCTTTATCCATTCATCGATTTCTTTATCCATCTGCCATCAATCCATCGATTCCTTTATCCATCCATCCATCCATCCATCGATTCCTTTATCCATCCATCCATCAACTCTTTATCCATCCATCCATCCATCCATCCATCGATTCCTTTATCCATCCATCCATCAACTCCTTTATCCATCCATCCATCCATCGATTCCTTTATCCATCCATCCATCAACTCCTTTATCCATCCATCCATCCATCCATCGATTCCTTTATTCATCCGTCCGTCCATTGATGCCTTTATCTGTCTGTCTATCCATCCATCCATTCCTTTATCGATCTGTCTATCCATCCATTCATCCATCCATCAATTCCTTTATCCATCCATTGATTTCTTTATCCATTCATCGATTCCTTTATCCATCCATCCATCCATCCACTCCTTTATCCATCCATCCATCCATCCATCCATCAATTCCTTTATCCATCCATCCATCCATCCATCAACTCCTTTATCCATCCATCCATCCATCGATTCCTTTATCCATCCGTCCATCCATCCATCCATCCATCCATCCATCAATTCCTTTATCCATCCATCGATTTCTTTATCCATCTGCCATCAATCCATCGATTCCTTTATCCATCCATCCATCCATCCATCGATTCCTTTATCCATCCATCCATCCATCAACTTCTTTATCCATCCATCCATCCATCCATCCATCGATTCCTTTATTCATCCGTCCGTCCATTGATGCCTTTATCTGTCAGTCTATCCATCCATCCATTCCTTTATCGATCTGTCTATCCATCCATTCATCCATCCATCCATCCATCCATCAATTCCTTTATCCATCCATCGATTTCTTTATCCATCTGCCATCAATCTATCGATTCCTTTATCCATCCATCCATCCATCGATTCCTTTATCCATCCATCCATCCATCAACTTCTTTATCCATCCGTCCGTCCATTGATGCCTTTATCTGTCTATCCATCCATCCATCCATCCATCCATCCATCCATCCATTTCTTTATCCATCCATCCATCCAGGGAGGGAGTGCTTTTCTTTTGACATGGCCTCAGTCTGGCAGCTTCAGCAGTTGAACCGGGTTCATCTAAACATGAAAAGACATTCCTCTGGTGAAACTGGGAAATTTTGTAGACCTGTAGGATTTGATTACGAAAAACAAAAAACATTTATAACAACGACAAAAAAGAAATTACTAATAATGATGATAAAATATAATTTTGCAGCCTTCATGCTAAATAATTGCAATGTTTTCTGAACATCCTGTTTCCTTGTAATCTTGGACATTTTCCAGGGCTAAAAAAAATACCTATGGCAAATATTTAGCAGTCTAGCAGAATATTAAGGTTTACATTTGACCTCAATCATGATTTCCATCACTGAAGGACAACCATCATTTCATTTCATCATATGTCACTTCATGATGGAGGTGTGATTTTCAACACAACATAACAAGCAGCCTCTGGCACTGTCAGTAAGACACATCTGAGGCGCCATAAGGGTTCAAAATACAGATATATTCCGAGATTTCATGAGTACAAAGAGGCCATAAACTATTATTACTGAGCTAGTGCATATGTGGTAACTAACTCACTAAAACCTTATCATTTAGCATGAAGAACTTTTCTACACTTCCATATAAACAGATGTAGTGATGGATTCAGTTCAAATACACCATTGCTTAACGATCTGAAGTAGTGTATTGACAGACCTGAGAGTTTTACTGAGTGAGATAAACGGCAATGAGAACAAAAGAATAGAGCAAACAAACTAGTATAATTCTAAGTAAATACAATAAAATTCAGCTGTTGGTCTTTTCTGCTCTTGTAGAAGTTCCTGGCTTTTAATCCAATTCAAATAAGCAGTTTAATGCCTGAAAAAAAAGTATTCACACACAGCTTGAAAGTTCGACTTTTTTGTCTCGTTACATCCACAAATCAAAACAGTGGACCCCCGGGATCACAGCCTAAATTCTGAAAACTTCAGCCCCCTCGGAAAACGTGTATAACTGCTTATTTTAACAGTTCAAATACCAAATATACCTTAATATACATTAGTAAACACATGGGAATCCATCTTAGCCCTACCACAGAAAGTAACACCCACCGTCTACCTTCGCTATGGGCGGAACAGCCAATCAGCGCAAATGAAAAGTAATTGCGCTCCTGATTGGCTGATTTGCAAATGCCAGCCAATAGTGTCAAGTAGCATTACTACTTGTGTATTTCAGCTTTCTTAACTGCATTTTCTTTCGAATATATAAGAAAAAAATCTTGGAATAGATTTATTTTTCCCAGAATATTTTGGGGTTACATTCCGCAAAATAATCTGATATTACTCAACCGCGAATGGGCAGGGGGGCGGGATCCACCTTACTGGGATTTTATGTGATAAGCTAACTGCGTAGAACAAATATAATTCTTCTATATTGCTAAAATAAAAACCTAACATTTGTGGTGAGGATTTGTATTCAGCCCGGTTCCACCAGCTTTACACATCTAGAGAATGAAGTTCATCGTAATTTAACTCAAGCTCAGTCAGATTTAAAGGAGAGAGTGTGTGAACATAAATTTTGAGGTCTCGTCATAGCTTCTGAAATTGGGTCTGGACTTAGACTGGAGAACAGAGTTCCCACATCATGATGCTACAACCACCATGCTTTCCATTTGGGATGTTGTTTTCAGAGAATTGAGCAGTGTTAATTTTCTGCCACAGTCAGGTGAAACTAAATGTTAAGTATGACAAAAAAACTAATCTTGTACATAACCCTGAATGCACGAATCCTACCATGAAACATAGAGGTGGCATTATGATGCTGTGTGGATGGTTTTCTTTTAAGCAAACAACACTGCAGCTTCTCCACAGTTACTTTGGGTCTCATAAAGTGAAAAAGGTTGAATGGGTATAAATACTTTAAGCAGGCAGCCCTTTTGGGAACAGAAAGATGGGTGTTAGTGGGACAATTTCTGTTTCCAACCATCCTAGTCCCCATGTGGCAGGTCTCACATCCTCGATTTCCCTAAAATGTAAAAACAACCTTTAGGGTGAAGTTCACGCGATATGATTAATCCACTGCTGTTCCTCCTCTGAGTCGATGTGGGCTGACGGCTTTGAATGATCAGCAGTGGGAAAAATATATTTTTAAAAAAGGCAAAAGCTGCCACAAAATTTGGATTCATGCATCATGCAGTTACAGGGTGACAGTTTTTACTCCCACTCCTCGCTTCCGGATCAACCATCAGCACACAGATACAGGAACAAGGAAAGCCTGCTGAAGGGAAGACAGCTGAAGCTTTAACATCACGCTCAAGTGACGGAGCTAAACAGCCAGGGCGGCACACAGAGCAGGAGATCTTTTAGAAGCAGCAGAAAGAAGGAGAATCTATCAAAAGAGCTGCCTGAATGTGAAGCTAAAGCTAATCCACCTCCCGTGGAGTCGACTATTATCTTCAGGCTTTTGAAATAATTTACCGCATCATAACTTTAGTGAGATTTCTTCAGCTTTAACCTTAACTGTGCCGGTTCTACATACAAGTAATTTCGCTCACTATTGCACAGATAATAATTATGTTGGTTTTTTTGTCTGTATTTCCTGCATTCGGTTGCTTCTCCATGCTGCAGACTTGCAACGTCAAGCAGACAGTAACATCCGTGCCTCAAATGGGTCATGATGCTCAGTGTAAGCTACGTACTTTCTCGTGGTACGTCAAGTTTTAGATCATAAAACTAATTTTATTATCAGTCAATTTCATCTAAGGACATAAGTTAGATTTTAAATTATGATTATATTTATTTAGGAGGAAAAAAAACAACCCCATACCCACCTGACAATTAACTGTTTCGTTTTTCCTGTGTTGTATGTATGACCTGCATGGTCTCTATCTTCTTCTATTTCTATATTATTGCATACTATGTGCTTTTTATGTAAAAAAAACCATTATACAAAAATAGAGAAAACGTGAAACAGTAGTGACCTTCTCAGGAGAGGCCAACCTACCTAAACTACTCCAAAAGTGCATTGGCAACACAGCCAGGAGGTCACAAAAGAACCCAAAAATGACATCTAAAGCCCTGCAGATCTCCCTTGGTTCAGTTAACAGTGGAGAACCTTCCCAGGAGAAGCCAACCTACCAGAATTACTTCAAAAATGAATCAGCAACTCATCCAGAAGGTCACAAAAGAAAAGAAAAAAACATCGGAAGCACTGCAGATCTCACTTGGTACCGTTAACATTTGAGACCTACGAAAATTGCTTCAAAAATGAATCAGCATCTCATCCAGGAGATCATGAAAGGACCCGGAAAGACATTTGAAGCTCTGCGCCACTCATTTGCCTCAGTTAAGGTCAGAGTTCATGATTCAAAAGAATTAAACAGGAGAAAACAGCTTCATGCCAGTGTTTCCTCTATGGGAGCCCTCTGCCTTGGGAGCGGGTGGTCGGCTGTAGCTGCCTGTAAAATTAAAATTCCAGATGTACAATTAGACAAAAAAAACCTACTCAATTACAGTAACGCAAGTAAATATAATTCCTTACTTTCCACATCTGATTTTAGCTGTGTTAAAAATCTGTTGCTGATGTGGGTTGGTGGTGTTTGTCAAACTCTTTTTGGCTTCAGAGAGTGCAACAAGGCCCGAACAGTGTGATTGTATCAGCATCTACCTCATTGAGTTTTCTATAAACAGAACATTCTCCTCCATCTGCTCCTTAAGTTTCCAGTGGATTTGTCTTCCCTCTTTTCCTTTAAAGCTAGCTAGATGTAGGGGCAATTAAACATTATAATTACTATGTTTGTATTGCACCACAGGAATTAAGCAACAATTGCTTTCACTTCCTGGTACTTTGGTAATTTGGTTTGAGATGCCTTCTATAGTGATCACATGTTTGAATCACTGCCCTCGGATAGTTAAGTGCCAATAACATTCATATTTTCTGGATTAATAGGGAGGTTGGAGTAGCAGAAAAACAGCTGCATAGAAAGATTTTACATAATGAGTTTGTACTGGCCTAACATGTTCAGAACTGAGCACTAGGGGGACGCATTTATGCTTCAAGAATCACAATTTCGTTGTTGTTGTTATTTTTTTAAATACAAGAGCAAGTCTAAAGGTGGGCGAGAGGGGCCCCACTCTCTACTGATGAGCTCAACTGTTTACCTTTAAGTTTCTGTAAACCCTACAATGTAGTCTTACCTACTTCAGGTGAAAACAACTTTAGAGACTCCCTGTTGCACTACAGTCGTACAAGCAGTAAGAAGAAACCGTCATTACCCAACGTCAGCTACCTAAAGCTCTCCACACCAAAGCAATGCCATAACATGAAAATGATGACACAGAGGAGAGTAAATACCTGCTAGCGTGTTTATAATCAGCAGAGCAGAGAGTAGTTTTTAGCTTCACATCATACAGCACCAGAAGAAAGCGAGTGGGAATACGGCAAGCTCAGTTGTCATTTAATAGATAATTATGGAAGTATGTTTTTGTATTTATTCTATGTTTTTGGATGTTGTGTGCCATTCTGACCCACAAATTTGTGGCTGTAATGGTTACAGCAATAAATAAACTACCAGACACTTAATGCTACAAGTTGCTCAGCACCACCTAGTGTTCAAACAGTGTCACCGCAGTATGAGTGATGTACTTTGACCACTGGGAGATTTACTCAGTTGTATTTTGCCTTTTTTTTTTGAATGAAGTTAAGAGTTTACCAAAATCTTTCAAACAACTAAACACATTTTTTGAAATATCTTAAAGATTGCCCCCTAAAGCCTGAGACTTAACCTCCAAACTGCTCTGACTGAGCATTGGTGTGATGGGTAGCAAACTGCTCAACCCGAAGAGCCTTTTTCTGCATTTAAAATAACGAAATGAAAACATCAATGTTACTCTGCCTTCAGTATAACTAAAGATAACACTGCCTTCATGACTTACTGTTGCATAATATAGTTACACACTACATTATAAAAAAAACCCAGCTTTGATATATACCCTGCACTAATTCCAACCCTTCAAAGATTTCTTGGCGTTTAATTGAAAGTTTGTCTTGCAGTGTTTGTCATTCTGTCTTTAATAATACAACAGAAATCATGAAACAGATAAAACTCTGGGCAAGAGGTTGACTTTGGTCCAAACACTTTGCTGTTTTTAGTTGTGCTTTATGGATGGATGGATGGATGGATGGATAGAAATGACAGATGGGTGGATGGATGGATGGATGGAAATATTGATACATGGAAGGATGGATAGAAATGACGGATGGATGGCTGGATGGATGGACAGATCGAAAGACAGATGATGGATGGATGGATGGATGGATGGATAGAAATGACAGATGGATGGATAGAAATGACGGATGGATGGATGGATGGATGGATGTATGGATGGAAATATTGATACATGGATGGATGGATAGATAGAAATGACGGATGGATGGATAGAAATGACAGATGGATGGATAGAAATGAGGGATGGATGGATGGATGGATGGATGGATGGATGGATGGATGGATGGATGGATGGATGGATGGATGGATGGATGGATGGATGGATGGATGGACAGATTGAAAGACAGATGATGGATGGATGGACGGATGGATAGATGGATAGAAATGACGGATGGATCGAAATGACGGCTGGATGAATGGATGGATGGAAATATTAACACATGGATGGATGGATAGAAATGACGGATGGATGGATGGATGGATAGAAATGACGGACGGATGGATGGATGGATGGATGGATGGATGGATGGATGGATAGGCAGACGGAAAGACAGATGATAGATGGATGGATGGATGGATGGATGGATGGATGGAAATATTGATACATGGATGGATGGATAGAAATGAGGGACAGACAGACGGACGGACGGATGAATGAATGAACGAGCGGATGGATGGATGGATGTTTGAATGGATGGATGGATGTATAAATGTATGAATGGATGGATGCATGGATGGATGGATGGAGGAACGGATGGTGCTCTGTGTCGTTCCTCCAGTGTGTCTAAGTTTCTGCTTCAGTTTACAGACTCACGCTGTAGAGGATGTCCACCCAACCCTCCATAGTGATACACTGGAACACTGTCAGCACAGCAAAAAGGATGTTGTCAAAGTTGGTGATGCCAAAATTGGGTCCGGTCCAGTACTCTCGGCAAATTGTGCCGTTGGGGCAAGTTCTGGCTGGTGACTCAGAACCACACGGCCAGTCAACCACTCGTTCAGCTGAAAGAAAGAGAGGGTTAGTCCAAAGCTTTGTAATAAGAACATCTGTTAGTGGAGGAAACATTTAAACCCTGCTGAATTTAAATGAGTCTAAACCTTTTCCTTCCACATACCAATTATAAGGTGAAAATCTGAACTGGTGTTAATATTGTTATAAGACAACATGAACTTCTGTGATATAATCATATATTTGACATAAAACAGTGAAATACATCAGTTTACAATATTAATAAGTCAAAGTTGAGATTCTCACCACCAGGCTTGAAACAGGAGAGATGGAACTTGCCCATGTAGAACTCCACCCCGATGATGGCGAACATGACGATTGCGAAGAAGAGCAGCAAGCCGATCTGAAGCAGCGGAACCATGGCTTTCATGATGGACTTCAACACAACCTGGAGACCTTCAGCGCAGAATGAACACATTTGAGCAGGAAAGTTTTGCGGGCTGTAGAATTGTAGGATGTCAGGTGGACTTACTGGGAATCCCTGAGACCAGTTTCAAGGGCCTCAGCACTCTCACAGCTCGCAGCGTTCTCAGGTCAAAGTCTGAACCCACCGTGGCCAGGATTCTGTGGAGACATGATGATCAATGAATGATTCACCAGCAAATCTGGGAAAACCTGCTGAGGCGCACACAGACCTTATCTATCTATCTATCTATCTATCTATCTATCTATCTATCTATCTATCTATCTAGCCATCCATCCATCCATCCACCCATCCATTTATACATCTATCTATCCATCCAGCCATCCATCCATCCATCCATCTATCATCCATCTATCCATCCATCCATTTATCATACATCTATCCATCCAGCCATCCATCCATCCATCCATTCATTTATCATCCATCTATCTATCCATCCATCCATTTATCATCCATCTATCCATCCATCCATCCATCCATCCATCCATCCATTCATTTATCATCCATTTATCCATCCATCCATTTATCATACATCTATCCATCCATCCATCCATTTATACATCCATCTATCCATCCATCCATCCATTTATACATCCATCTATCCATCCATCCATCCATTTATACATCTATCCATCCATCCATTTATCATACATCTATCCATCCATCCATTTATCATACATCTATCCATCCATCCATCCATTTATACATCCATCCATCCATCCATTTATACCTAAATTCATCCATCCATACCTCCATCCATCCATCCATCTTCCCCCATAAGGCTGATCTATTGCTCTTTAAACCAAAGCCTTCAGCCTGATCAACCATCCAAGCTGATGATTCAGCTGATCTAAACTTTGCTCTTTAAAAGGTCATTTTAAACTGAGCATTCTTCCTGCTGCAAAAATATATTTTTATATCTTCCCTCACCTTTTAACCTTTGTTAATTCTACATCGCAAAAATTTATATTTACGTTCCTAAAACCTTTTTGATTCCACTTCCATCTTGAAGAAGTTTGTCTCAGTCTGACTTTTTCTCATTAAATGAATATTAAATAAAATGTTTGTGAGTCCAACATAAACACTTAAAGCAACAAAAAAAATATATCTAACCTAAAGGTTGGCTCACAGCAAACCCACACAGACATGTAGCTCATTACATCATGTGCTGTCCATTTCTGCCTCCACGTGTGTGTGTGTGTGTTTTCTGTGGCACAGCTGGCAGCCCTCATTACAGCCTCAACACACAGAGGGAAACTTAAGTGCTTCACTGAAACACACACACACACACAAAAAACAGTCCTCCAGGCTAGAGACTCAGGGAGAGAGCGAGATGGAGAGGAAGATGAAAATAGAAGTTGATTTATGGAGACAGAGGGTAAGTGGATGCAGACGAAGAATTATAATAATGTGATGTGGAATCAAACAGAGAAGCATTCCAGCACACTTTCCACGCTACAAGCACAAATTGATTTTTGCTTTATTTTGTGAGATTTTAAATCACGTTAAACTTACTTCAGTTTATTTATAAAGCACTTGTTTTACGCACAAACGTAACGCTTAAAAGGCAGAGCACTTAAAAACAAACAAAAAATAAAAGTCAACATTGAATAACAGTTCTGGTGAGACGCTTACATCCACTCATTCTGGCTAAGAATATCATAGCAGTTTGAGTCTCTTATTGATTTATTCGAACTAGTTTTTTTGCAGCCTACAAGTGCATAATGTTTCAAGAACAAAGTGCACAAGATAGTTTATTATGACATTTCTTCACAATCTGCAGAGGGGCATTGTGATACATACAAACAGCAGGTAGTTCGTCGGTGCAAGCATTAAAACTGTTGGCACAAATAGATAGAAAGGACTCAGGAGAACTATACATTTACACGAATTGGGAAAGTTTTCTGGAGCAGTTTTCCATCCTCTGCAAATTTCAAGATCACTAGGGCGATATGGCTTAAAAATACAATCTACGATTTGTGTGATGCCAAAACCGATTTCTAATTGATTCTATTATCTTCTCCCTTTCTATTTCTGAAAGAAATTTAAAATTTAAAATGACAGAAAATATTTTTAAAAGTTGCTTTTATTTTAATTATCCTTTCTGGGAGTTCACCTGAATTCAAAGTCCAAATAAATGCACACTGTAAAACATGAAGGTAGACCTTGGGCGGCTCACATCACTTTGAACTACTGAAACCCTTGGAGTGCATTGGGGAAATTTTTTTCCGATTTTCTCGATTTATCCAAAAATGAAATCTTCATAAAACAGAAAATTCGATTAATTGATCAAATCGATTTATCGCGCAGCCCTAATCAAAACTGTTCAAGTTCCATCCATCCATCATTTTTTCCATCCATCCGTTCGGCCGGCCGGCTGTCCATCCATCCATCCATTATGCATTATTTTTTTCAACCATCCATCCTTCCATCCATCATTTTTTCCATCCATCCATAGTTTTATCCATCCATCCATCTATCCATCCTTCTGTCCACCATTTTTTCCATCCATCCATCCCTTATCCATTATTTTTTTCAACCATCCATCCATCTTTTTTTATCCATCATCATCTCTCACTTTTTTCATCCATCCATCCGTTATTTTTTTCATCCATCCTTCCATCCATCATTTTTTCCATCCATCCTTCCATCCATCATTTTTTCCATCCATCCATCCATCCATCCATAGTTTTATCCATCCATCCATCCATCCATAGTTTTATCCATCCATCCATCTATCCATCCTTCTGTCCACCATTTTTTCCATCCATCCATCCATCCATCCATCCATTATCCATTATTTTTTTCAACCATCCATCCATCCATCCATCCATCATTTTTTTTCATCCATCCATCCATCATTTTTTTTCATCCATCCATCCATCCATCCATCCTTTTTTCCATCCATCCATCCATTCATCCTTTTTTCCTTCCATCCATCCATCCATCGTTTTTTCCATCCATCCATCCATCATTTTATCCATCCATCCATCCATCGTTTTATCCATCCATCCATCCATCCATCCATCCATCCATCTATCCATCCTTCTGTCCACCATTTTTACCATCCAGCCATCATTTTTTCCATCCATCCATCCATCGTTTTATCAATCCATCCATCCATCCATCCATCCATCCATCTATCCATCCTTCTGTCCACCATTTTTACCATCCAGCCATCATTTTTTCCATCCATCCATCCATCCAACATTTTCTCCATCCATCCATCCATCCATAATGTTTTTCATCCGTCCGTCTGTCTATCCATCATTTTTTCCATTCATCCATCCATCCATCCATCTATCCATCATTTTTTCCATCCATCCATCCATCCATCCATCCATCCAACATTTTCTCCATCCATCCATCCATCATTTTTTTCATCCGTCCGTCCGTCTATCCATCCATCAATCCATCCATCCATCATTTTTTTCATCCGTCCGTCCGTCTATCCATCCATCAATCCATCCATCCATCCATCATTTTTTCCATTCATCCATCCATCCATCTCTCCATCTATCCATCCATCATTTTTTCCATCCATCCATCCAACATTATCTCCATCCATCCATGCATCATTTTTTTCATCCGTACGTCCGTCTATCCATCCATCCATCCATCTATCTATCCATCATTTTTTCCATCCATCCGTCCCAATCCAGATGTGTGTCTTGTGGGTCTGTGTGTTTGTTTGTTTGGGCAAATTAGTTCATGACAGGATGATTTGGACACACTGCGGTCATGAGCTGAGAAGGAAGGCATGACTTTTAATATCCCTTTACCGTGTCCATAACATCCATGTCAGAGACAGCGACTTGCTCAGGAAATATGGAAGGTGATGTTATTGTTTGTCACAAGCTTACACAGAGACAGGTCACTCTCCGTTGGTCAGAAACGGCCGATACCATGAAATCTTGTCGGAGAAAGAGTCAAACAAACTGGCAGGACCAGATTTTTAGCAATGCAGCAGCTGATAAGCAATAAAGAACTATAATAATGTATGCAAATAAATGAGTCTCAATCAGTCATACAAACTAAATATTATATTTCTCTAAATAAAAATGTCTTTGTTGTTGATCAGAAATAATTACACTTCTATTAAGGATTATGAAGGGGACATAACAGAGCTGGTCATTACCATAACTAAAAATTTATTTTAAGATAATTTAACTAAAGGCTATTTTCCAGTGAAATAAAAACAAACCAAAAAACAAATATGACACAAATTTCACCACTTCAGAGGAGGAAAGCAAAAGTTTTCTGAATATATCATCTGCACCATGTAAATGTTAACTAATCTGATTAATGACTGAACTTTTATGAAAGGTTTGCTGGTCTCAACGTGAAGTAAATAAACCAGGGATGTCAACGCGATGGTAGGCAGACCAGCCAGAAAAAGTCAGCACCCCCTGCTGTCAGGGTGGGGAATTGCTTTGCAACAGTGACACACCAACGGAAAGGTATAAAAGGTCTCCATCAATACATGTGCAGGTGAGTGCCAAATTGCTGACGAAGAAGCATAAACTAGGCTGTAGGAGTTTGTTCTGTAACCGGAGGTTTGCCTTCTTGAACCCTCGCTCTGATAAACATAAAGCGCCATGAAAGTACAGGCCATACAGGTCCTTCTCAAAAAATTAGCATATTGTGATAAAGTTCATTCTTTTCCATAATGTAATGATAAAAATTAAACTTTCATATATTTTAGATTCATTGCACACCAACTGAAATATTTCAGGTCTTTTATTGTTTTAAAACTGATGATTTTGGCATACAGCTCATGAAAATCCAAAATTCTTATCTCAAAAAATTAGCATATTTCATCCGAAAAAGAAAAGAAAAGTGTTTTTAATACAAAAAAAGTCAACCTTCAAATAATTATGTTCAGTTATGCACTCAATACTTGGTCGGGAATCCTTTTGCAGAAATCAGCCTGTGGCACTGCTGAGGTGTTATGGAGGCCCAGGATGCTTCGATAGCGGCCTGAAGCTCATCCAGAGTGTTGGGTCTTGCGTCTCTCAACTTCCTCTTCACAATATCCCACAGATTCTCTATGGGGTTCAGGTCAGGAGAGTTGGCAGGCCAATTGAGCACAGTAATACCATGGTCAGTAAACCATTTACCAGTGGTTTTGGCACTGTGAGCAGGTGCCAGGTCGTGGTGAAAAATGAAATCTTCATCTCCATAAAGCTTTTCAGCAGATGGAAGCATGAAGTGCTCCAAAATCTCCTGATAGCTAGCTGCATTGACCCTGCCCTTGATAAAACACAGTGGACCAACACCAGCAGCTGACATGGCACCCCAGACCATCACTGACTGTGGGTACTTGACACTGGACTTCAGGCATTTTGGCATTTCCTTCTCCCCAGTCTTCCTCCAGACTCTGGCACCTTGATTTCCGAATGACGTGCAAAATTTGCTTTCATCCGAAAAAAGTACTTTGGACCACTGAGCAACAGTCCAGTGCTGCTTCTCTGTAGCCCAGGTCAGGCGCTTCTGCCGCTGTTTCTGGTTCAAAAGTGGCTTGACCTGGGGAATGCGGCACCTGTAGCCCATTTCCTGCACACGCCTGTGCACGGTGGCTCTGGATGTTTCTAATCCAGACTCAGTCCACTTCTTCCGCAGGTCCCCCAAGGTCTGGAATCGGTCCTTCTCCACAATCTTCCTCAGGGTCCGGTCACCTCTTCTTGTTGTGCAGCGTTTTCTGCCACACTTTTTCCTTCCCACAGACTTCCCACTGAGGTGTCTTGATACAGCACTCTGGGAACAGCCTTTTTGTTCAGAAATTTCTTTCTGTGTCTTACCCTCTTGCTTGAGGGTGTCAATGATGGCCTTCTGGGCAGCAGTCAGGTCGGCAGTCTTACCCATGATTGCGGTTTTGAGTAATGAACCAGGCTGGGAGTTTTTAAAAGCCTCAGGAATCTATTGCAGGTGTTTAGAGTTAATTAGTTGATTCAGATGATTAGCTTAATAGCTCGTTTAGAGAACCTTTTCATGATATGCTAATTTTTTGAGATATGAATTTTGGGTTTTCATGAGCTGTATGCCAAAATCATCAGTTTTAAAACAATAAAAGACCTGAAATATTTCAGTTGGTGTGCAATGAATCTAAAATATATGAAAGTTTAATTTTTATCATTACATTATGGAAAAGAATGAACTTTATCACAATTTGCTAATTTTTTGAGAAGGACCTGTATATTCATTTATCTGTTAGTGCAGCTGGTGGGGAAACAACAGCTGTATTTCGGACTGGAAGGTTACTTAGGGTTTCTTTCCTCCGAGCTGGTTCCAGAGGTGATTCAGAACAGGTTTTTTTGGGTTTTCCAACGCCAAAGCATCTGTTTCTTGGTTCCAAACCAAGGGGCAAAATCTGAAGCCAATGCGGAAGTGACAAAAAATTGCATTTTGCCCCCTCATTCATTAGGGGCTGGCTCCAGAAAGGAGCAAGTTCCTATTTACTCCCATATTAAAAATGCCAACTTCACATCAGAAATAAACATGTTTACAGCCTGGTTAAAATATATATATATTTTAGGTTTAATTGGTCAAATTTACCATCATGACAACTCTGAGGGGGGTGAATTTTTTATAACTCATCCATTTAGATGTAATTTAAGATTTAAATTATGAACAATAAGGGGTGTGTCCTTTTGACTGACAGGTCTCAGATGAGTCGTCAGTGCTAGCGGCTTGATCCCCCCCTGCTTGCTCCAGGGAAGGCCTTCAGCCTTGGCCTCATGTTAACAGTCTTGGCCAGTAGTTCTCAATTATTTTCTGTCATGCCCCCCCTAGGGAACAAACATTTCATCACGTCCCCCCCAAATTGAAATACTATTCAGAACCTGATCATATTATGTATCTGTACAAAACTGTGGCACTAGCATTCTGCATAAAATCTCCTGATTATCTAAACAGATGAATAAATTGAGCTGCAACAACTTCCATTTTAAGTCTTTGCAGTTCATGTTATTGTTTTAAGTCTTAACACTATTTCCAAGTTCAGTTTATTAACTCAAACGGTAACATTTAATCAAGGCTGCTCAGAGAAAAGGTACAAATGGTTCACTGGGATGTGCCTTTTTAGACTGAACAGTAAAACTTTTTTAAACTAAACATTGGTCACTTGTCAGCTTCTTCAGTTTATTCTGCTTCAAAATATATATTATTTATTATTAAATCTTTTTCAATATTTTCCCAATTCTGTTTGATTTTTTTCCAAAATTCCACTTTTTTTAATTTTAATTTTTCTAAATTCCACTTTTTCCATTCTGATCACATTTATTAACCAAAAACTGTAGGATTATGTAGTGAATAAAAATTATTTAAGAAATCAATAGCCAAAGAGACCCACATTTACTGTTATTCACAAATATTTTCATAATAACTGTGTTGGGGTTCAAGTTGTCAGGGCGTGCCGTGGAATAATGGAAGGACCCAAGCGCAGACGAGCAATAACAGAACTGGATGATGAGGTTTAATGGCAGAACACAGCATACACCACACGAGAAAGAGAGCAATGATCCGACCGGGAGAGAAGCACCCACCGGATCTTAAATAACAGGGGAGGAACGGGGATCAGGTGAATCCAATAAGGGAGACAGGTGCATGAAATGATCATCAGGGGCAGAGCCATGAAGGCTCTGGCACAAGTATCGCCCTGTCATTTTTAAAGAACTAAAACATTACGTGCAAAACAAAGAATCTCATCTTTTTCACATTTTATAAAAGAAAATCTCCCTTTGAAATACTTTAGTTGAACTCCGCATTAAAACGTCTCATAAAGAAACCTGGAGACAGTAAATCCTCGTTCTCATTTCCATAATGATCAGGACCTTTGTTCATGTTTATTTCCTAACTCTGTCCCAGACTCCACTGAAATATGTCAGTGTTTTTGTCTTTAGCCCTCATGTTGCTGCAGAAATTATAGAAGGGTTGTTCTCCCGATCCATAAACATCGCTAGCCCTGAGCCTGGCTCTAAGCTTCGAATTTTTTTATTATTTGGAGGACGTCAGTGTCTCAGTGAGTCTTTCAACATGGCATGTAGGTTTTCAGACAACATTCTTTGGGCCCAACACTTGAGGCTCATAAAAACATTCATATTCTGGACACCTTATCGATGGAATAAGAATGGATTGAGGCTAAAGATAAACAATGAAAGTTTAAAGTTATTAAGGGTAAAAGGTCAGATCTGCAGTGCTAACTATGAAAAAAGGCTTGTATCTGTCAAAACTCAAAGGAGACACAAGTCTCCCATGGCCATATGAATCTGCAGACACAGACGCTGTCCTGCAGAGGTCATCACACATAAATCCAGATGCTTTGCTTCAGCTTTTATCAGCGAGACATAATTAGAGCTCCACTGACGCTGAATAACAGTCATAGCTGCAGACACAAAGGTAAGAGTGACTCATCGTGCTGCCTATTAAAATTTGTAGAGTCGATCCACAGTTCATTTAAACGTTTAAAAATAACTGCAGCTGATGATCATCTCTGGTAAACCGGATTGCTTTCTGGAGGTGAATTAGCCTCTCCGCAAACAGGGGGATATTTACGATGTAATGATGGTAAAGGACAATGGGAAATGAAACATGACTAAACAAATGCTTGATTCAACATGGATGAAACGCCTCTGCTGATTTGGTTTGACATTATACTTTATCTTGTCCTTCAAACCTTCAGATATATGCAGTGAATTACATAACCAAAGTTCATATGTCTGTTTTCAACTGCTTGTCTAAGGCTCGGCTGCAGCGCCAACATCAACAAGGAGAGACGTTTCCAATTCAAAGGTTTAAAGGTTTTCACCAACTGGCTCAGAATTTCTTTGTGTCAATCAAAAGGAGAGAATGTAAATGGCCTACAAAGCGCTTTACGCACCATTCACTCGTTCACCCCTTCACGTGCTGACGGTGGTAAGCCACATTGTAGCCACAGCTGCCCGAGGGCAGACTAACAGAAGTGAGGCTGCCATACACAGGCACCACCGGACCCTCTCTGCAGGCAAGGCGCATGAAGTGTCTTCTCCAAGGACACAAAGATCTAGATGGATGAAGCGGGGGTACGAACCAGCAACCCACCGGTTTAGGAAACGAACTCCTACCTCCTGAGCCGCGTTGGCCCCAAAAGTTCGACAGGACTCTTGTAACAAACAGAACCCTCAGTCTGAAAGCCTCGAGCCACAGAGAACCCTCTCAGTAACCAAGGGCACCACAGACGGTAATCAAAGACTCCAAGAAGCCACACAATCTTTGCAGTTTATTTCCAAACCTCAAAGTCCACAAGCAACAGTTCTCTCACTAATGGCTCCTTCACACTGGACGAAGACAGCACTACGCTCACCACAACCTTTGCACCCCATTAGAGCCGTAGCTGCATTGGTGTTAAGACAATAATGCTCCTGCACCGCTGCTCTGCACCATCACCACAACGATGATCTCACAGCATGGACCCACACTTGGAAGAAGCTGCAGGCACTGACACAAATCTCTAAAACTGAGGGAGCAAGGCTATCAGCAGGGGTATAACAATTACTTCAAGTTCTCAATGAAAAGTACCTGTACCTCAACAGGAGTTTGGTTCCAGAGCGAAGAAGTAATGTTTCATCCCGGACGAGCCCCCATTTTTTCACAATCCGGCTCATTAGGTCCACACAAAAAAGGAGACACACCATTTTTAGCAGCATATTTGAATGTTTTATTGAAAAAAAAATTTTTAATCAACCTAATGGAACCAAGACAACACCTAAGAGAAGGAAGAACAGATATTCAAACAGGCAAAGACAGGAGTCGTCACAGTCCCAAGAGGTCCCTAAGCAGAACATGGCTTCCAGCAAGACCAGATGAAGCCAGGCCAACAGGTGCTTTCCAACCCACACAATGAGCATGAAGTCACAGCTAGTAAAACCACCAACAGTACATGCACTCATTATCAATTCATGTTTATCTAATAGAGAAATATAAATCTGATTGGTATGAAATTTCAACAGTTTCACTGAAGACAGACGAGGAGAATAAAAGGGAAAATGTAAGTACGACACACAGGTGGAGAAAGAGGAAGTGACCCGAAGAAAAGCAGCCTTCTCATGAGGCTGAGTGATGTAGTTTAATTACCGCGACCCGGTCCAGCTGGGGGCCGGGGGCTTTGATTGAGTTTTTCACACGTCTCCGTAAGACGAGACGAGCGATCTCTGAGGACAGACACGGGAACGTGGTGCTGACAACCTGACTGAATAACTGCTCCTTGTCTGTGTGATCATTACCAGCTGGTCTCAGACTGTCTGTCTGCCTCACAGTCTGTCTCTGGGCCTCACATCCAAACAGAACCAAGCAGCGAATCCCATAATGCAGCTCTTGCCTGTCTGTCGGAGGCTTTTGCATTGCTCAGAAAGTCGTCACGTTTTTCTTGCCACAACTGCTGAAGGCATATTCTCATGTTCACTATCAAAGATTACAAAATAGCATCTTACATTTCTTTCTAAGCATCTGTACAGAAATGAAAACAAAATAACCCAAACATGGCACTAACATTGGCCTTGTTGGAAGGCGTACGGCCATGAAAAGGGTTAAAAGTTCCCAAAATATCCGCATGGTCTCTGATTAGAAGATTGCCATTATTATTCCCTTCCTCAGCAGGGAGGCTGTTTCCTCTCCCAGCGCTTCTCTGTCAACAGCTTTGAGATGATCAGACGGCCAAATGGTGCTGAGAGGCTCTCAGCAAAACTGAAACCTCACTCTCAGACTCCTCCCTTGACAAGAAGGTACAAGACTGTAGGGAATCAAGCTCTTATTATAGAAAAGCGAGAACTCAAGACAGGGGGACCGGGCCTTAAAAACATTTACCACAAATTAGCCCAAAAAAATTGCTGTTTGATTAAATGGATGTGAAGCTACATGCATGTTAATAAAATTAAAGAGTGTGTGTGTGGTTGTGTTTGCATGCGTTTGAATGTTAGTGGTCTGTTTCGCCGTGATGTTATACAATGTGAGTGGACAGCCCTGACAAGTCAGGAGAGCAAGCATTTCCCACAATGTACATGAAGACAAAAAGGGGGTACTCATGAGCTCAACGTGGCTGCCAGAGCTACTCGCCATCAAACATGGCTGCTGCGGTTTGAAAGTAACCCTGCACGCATGCCTCGGAATGTATTCGCGTGTGTATTTGCAGTTTTCCTCATTTGCTGAACATCAACTCGAGGCCAACATTTATTAAAAAATGTATAAATAAATACCTTATTCATAAAAACACATTTAAATATATTATTATTGCAAATCTTGTGATATTTCCTGTTAAGGTGTTCTATATGTATATCTATATGAATTTTAACTTCTGTATTATTTGTGCAAAGATCATTGAAAAGATCATTTTCACAGTGCAAGTCCAACTGCACCTTTATTTATGTATCCAGGGTTAATAAACAACACAAGACAGCAGCCTTGGGTGATTTCACTCTATATTATAAAACTTAAGAAATGTATTAAAAAATACAGAAAATTGAAATGATTGCTCACTGATTAGTTACAAAATATCTAAAGAAACATTTTTAGCCCAGCCTAACAAGAAGCATTGATGTAGCTAAGCTAACAGAAAACTTCTAGCAGAAGTCACGCTATACATTTTTGTTTTCCGACATTTTGACCGACGCGGGCAAAAAAAACATCTGGTTACAATCGACTTTTAACCGTCGATTTTTTTTAATGATAACATAATCAGTAGTATTTATTTTTTTATTCATGTTAACGATTATTCAATCCAAACAAGCTGAACAGAAAACTACAGATAAAAAAATTAAATTAAACGATTGCACCTAAAATACAAACAGTTCACCTGCTGTGGCCTGAACGCACAGTCCCACAACTTCCTCCTGCTCCGTGTGGAACTGAAATGTTCACCAGCTTTTGTGTAATCAAACAGTAGGATTGCTAAAGAGGTTATTGCCATGAGGTTTTTGTTGAGTTCCTTGGGTGTTTGGGCTTGAGATTTTTTCCTTACACTGCGTTTTTGTCTCCCTCTGGTGCTCTTGTGTTTGGTTGCCCTTGTCTGTGTTCATCTCTTTATTTTCCCAAGTTCCTATTAATACCTATCCTTTATTAATCCCAGTTAGTTTTGTTATTTTTTATTCCTCTTTAGTACAATCCTCTGTCTAATCCTTATGTTTTGCTCCTGGTCTTCCTCCCAGTTTCCCTAGCCATTCTGCCTTCCATCCCAGTTACTAATTATTTCCACCTGCTCGCTCCCTCTCAGCTGCAACCGCTTCTTAATTAGTTCTCAGCTCTTTCTCTGTTCACATCCTCACTCTCCCCTCAGTATATATACAGTCCTCACTCAGTCACAACTCGCTGGTTCGTCGTCATTCTTTGCTGTTTGGTCCCTGGCTTCCCTGTCGTCCGTCTTTACTGCCTGATCCTGTTTTCCCCGTTGCTGCCTTTTTGATCCTCCTAAGTTTGTAAGTCCATGTTCCTTGTTTTGTTATTAAATCATCCTTTTTTGTACTTTGCTGCATTTTGATTTTTGCCTCAGACAGACGACTTCTCATGGGGGTTAAGATGTTGTTCTGGAGGCTGAATCCGCGCTTCGCTGCCACACTGGAGACTGGAATTATTAAGCGCCACTTCAGCCAAAGTTTTGAAATCAGGGAACATTTCTCGAATTGAAGTGATCAGAAGTCAGAAAGACTCTCTGAAGGAGCCAGTTTATGACACTTGCGCTATCCCTTCAGGGGGAGGAAATCCCGCAGCATGCACCGCGCTCCAAAGCCTCCATAACTCTTAAATGCGCTATCAGCTCCCGATTAGCGAGATGCATTAAGTGCGGTGTCCAGGTTTGAGATAATGCTCTGATGCTCTCATGGGAATCTTTTTTGACTGATGTTACCTGTAGTCCGTATTTGTCAAAATGGCGGACAGTTTTCAGATTTTTCCGCCACCGTTTCAAAAAAACGGTCAAATACGGAAAACATTCGGTTAACGCATTCCCCTGACTTCTAGATAACTTGTCTTGCAAATCTACTTTTAAATGCCTGATTGACTAGCAAACTCATTCTAGCCTGAGGGATGCATTGGTTCCTCTCTGGCATCGCCTGGAATCTCTGGGGGGATGCCTAGCCACAGGGCGTTTTTGTCGACATTTTAGCACTCACCCCTTCTTCCTTAACTCATGTAATACCACACAACAGTAATGGCTTTAGATGTGGGCTGATTGACCTATGCAGGTATGGGAGGGAGTACATTACCATACATTATCATTCTCCCTCTCGTGCTTTTCTTGGCTCTATTCTGCACCAGGGTTTTATAACATTGGAGACAAATAGGGTCTTAAGGCTGGGGTTTGAGACTCTGCTGTTTGCCAGTGGTGGAGTCTCCAACAGCCCAACTGCAACCCCAGTTTCAACGCACTTTAGACATGCACACTTGCTCCTACATCGATTTTTCACATTAACACAGACAGACATGCTTACACCAGGGCCTATGAAGAGGTGGTTGGGGGGTGGTTGTTCCTGCCCCTGTACCCACTCTGTGTCACCAGGGGCTGATAATGTGGGGATGACATTGGCGTTCTAACGATGTGGTCAGAAAGGGCAAGGTGGGGGTCTGCCCCCTTGGTGAGGTGTTGTTACTGTAGGGGCTTGGGCCATGTTGTGGCATGGTAGTTTAGATCCTTTTTAACTACAAACAAGAAAACTTAAACTCATCACAAACGCTGTATATCTACTTGTAACTAAAATTTTCTTTTGTGCAAAGATATGTGTAATTTACCTTTTATAAGAAAGTTTGTACAGACATTACTGTACATCTATACAAAACATTGGCAACACACATAAAATCTACGATTACAAACTTATATTAATGTGAACAACATTTTCTAAAACAAACAGAATGTAATTTTTTAGTCAAAAAAGCAAGAGAAAGGGGTCACGTGGCGCAGTATGTTAAGACAGGTGCCCCATGTTCAGAGGCCTTAGCCCTCAATGCGGTCATCCCGGGTTCAACTCCGGCCCGAGGACATTTGCCGAGTGTCTCTCTCCCCTTCCTGTAACCTATCCACTGTCAATAAAGGCCACTGTGGCCACAAAACCTTTAAACAAACAAACAAACAAAAAGCAAGAGAAAATAAGTATTTAGCATAACTCAGCCCAAAGCTAACATTAATGGGGCTAGGCTAGAGCTGAGTTCCAGTTTTAGCGGTCAGCTGATCATCTCATTAGCGCGAACAAGATGCAAAATGGATGCTGAGGAGGTGAAACGGAGGTTAGCCGCTGGTGAATATGTGTATTTGTTTGCAAATTATTTAATCTGATAATAGGTAGGCCTTCAGTTTCTTTATGTTCATGTTTAAAGAGGGCAGGCTTGTGCAATAGCCTTTATTTTAGAAGTCATGCATGTGAGATAGCCTAATTGACGGTACTCATTTTATTTCATAAAGCTGCAGACTTTTAAAAGAAAAAAGATTATAAATCGACATGCCTTGATATTATTCTCATAGACAGTGCCTCATTTATCATTTTAAGCTTCTGATAATAGGCCTATTTGACGAGAATTTCAAACATTTGTCCAGTAAATTGAAAACCTACCGGTCACGTTGTCCGGTGGCATTTTTTTCTAGCGTAAACCCTGATGTGTGACTTTTGAATAATGTCGGCATGTAATCTGGTTTAGGCTTTAATAAGCTGTCAATCAAAATATGCTCTTCCGGCACGGGCTGAATTCTTTCGGACCGGGTCGGGCCCAACTTTTAAGGCTTGATTACTGCTGTAGGCTAGGACAGTGGGCAATTACTTAGTGGCCTTCCTAGTTTCAAAACTGGCAACATTTACACACCATAAATACAATACAATTATGTTTTGTTTCTACTTTGTGATTTTATGCATTTAGGTTCAAAATCTAAATTCTCTAGAAGTTGACTGCTCACTTTAGCAAACTGAAACAAGCTAAGCAAGCAAGTTATGTGAGGAGATCCATTTTTACATATATACATTTTTTCCAATGCATATGCATGGACAGAAAGACATAAGAGGAGCTATACATATTTCAAACTAACTAACCATAAACCAGTGCCAAACTGGTTCTAGATCCAGCTCAATAGTGATTCGGCAGCAGAATCCTCCTTTGAAGCATTTTGATTTTTTTTCCTAAACCAGAGCTGAAATGAACAGAGCTTCATCCTAAATCCTTCATATTTTTGCCTTCTGCTCCACTAGACCAAATATGCATCATAATAATTGTCTTTTTTCTTTTAGTTTTTTTGCAAAAAACTTGCTTACACTCAAATAACTTTCGTAATCAACCACTTTTTCAGCGACCAAACCCAGATGAGAACCTTTGAAACTCAAATCAAAGAAAGACGTGATGTGCTTCAAAATCTAAACACACCCAAATTGAGAGAAAACAAAAACACTGGCAGCAATGTGATACATTACCAGTAATGGACACTTGTAAAAAGCCACAAAGGACATTATTTGTATTTTCTCCATCTTTCAAATTAAAACATGCCTGTGTTCCAATATTATGAGAATATAAAATAATGTCTTGTAATAAGTTTAAATAAATATGTTTTGGTGCAGGCCCAGCTCAAATTATTAGACAGGAGGGCCTCTGGAGACTTCAATTGGAGGCTGTCCTCATTAAAACAGGTAGATGAAATTAAAGGCATTTTTCATCCCCACTACTAGTGTTATTATAGTTATTATTATGATTGATATGATTAAGATGTTTTAAAAGCAGCTCAGAGCTAAAAGTACTACTGGTGGTGGCAGCAGAAGGCCTACTCTTTCTCTAAGGGAGAATTTAGATTTTAGAGGCGGTTTGAAAAGGTAAACTGAAACCAGGTCATGTTTATTCTGAAATATGTCTGGGTTTGTCATTTCTAAACGTGATTTCAAAAGTCCCTAGTTATTGTCCTAAATAATACAAAAAGTCTACCAAATGTAAAGTATGTATGTTTCAGTCAATGAGTAACGCATAAGTCAATGAGAACACGTCAAGATGTGCTGGGATGTATGTATTTTTGGGAATCCGGTCAACTCAAGCATTCTGGAAAGCTGAGTAGCATGATATTATTGCATGCTCTTACCCTACGAGTTGACAAAAAAAGTACAGATCTTGACTTGAAGTACATCAGTAGGATTCATCCTGGAGGGACTGGTGGCGAACTGGATGTCCGTGTAATAACCTTGTTTTCAGTCTGCTGGGTATGCCATATATAAATCCAGTATGTCTGTAACAAAATCTTTATCTTTATTGCATTTTGCAAGACCAGAGAGCTCACCAAGAGACTTGCATATAATGACAGCAAGAGGAGAACAAGGACAAGGACCAGAAAACAACATCAATAAAGAAAGATTAATATAAGCCAGACAGTAAAGATATTGCCTGAAAAAACAGACACGATTTGTTTATAACTTCCAGGGGGAGGCCTACAAGAAATTAAATAAAATGCACAGTAAGTAAACACTGTCATATAGTTTCAGACAGAAAACAGTGAGGATAAAGTTAAGCTTGTGCTTAAATGTGCAAAAATACACCAAACTTAGTTGAGAATTGCTAACTTCTGGCGCAATCTCGTAATTTAGGATCTGGAATGTGGGAGAGACTAACATAGCCCAAGTGTCTTCCAGGTGCCATTGGAAAACCAACAGAAGTGAAAAGAAATGGTTTATTACTTAATTCATGACTGCTTTTTGTTGCAGAGAAATCTCAGAATTTAGGGGGTGTCTCTGTTCCTAATGGTGCGTTCACACCGCACACTTTGTCTGCATCAGGCAACGCACCCAACGCATCTAGTTGAGCAAAAAAGAACGCGAAGAAGATACATGTGGTGACGTCGCTACAGTGAGACGCTCTGATTGGTTGCCGCACTGCGTCAAGTGCATCAAGTCCGTCAAAAGTTCAGCTAGCTCAATCAACTACTTATTCTCAATGATCCCAAGTAAACCATCACTAGACTGGTTTAGATCTCTGGACTCCTCTGTCTCTAAATTTCTTTGGAAAGATAAACCCCCACGTATCAGCTTAAAAACACTGCAGAAGACCAAAGAAAAAGGAGGTCTAGATCTACCAAACTTCCATCATTATTTCTTAGCCAACAGGCTCCAATACATCTCAAGATGGTTAACACATAGCTACCTAGATGAGTCCTGGATAGACGTAGAACAGACACTATGCAATAAGATAAAACTTTCAGACCTACCATTTATTAGCTCAAATATAAAACGACATGAATGCTTTAAAAGCATAAATATCAGCTCCTCTCTGACAGCATGGTGGGAATTTCTAAAAATGTCCACAATAATCCCATGCAGACGTACACCCATCTGGAATAACCCCGACATCTTGCAAAATAAATGTATGATAAGTTTTCCAGACTGGAGGTGCAATGGAATTGAATACCTGGAACATATATTTGAAGGAACAGACTTTATCCCATTTAATACATTAATTACACAATATGGAATTGATAAAAACACATTCTTAGAATATCAACAAATTAAATCTATTATTAAAGGTAAATTTAGGCTCAATACAGCTGAATTAAAAAATTCCAGCAAGAGTTTTAGATTTTCTTAATCTCAACCCCCCCAAATTGCTGTATAAAATATACAAAACTTTATCTACATTAGATGAATCAATACCCATCCCTATTTCAAAATGGGAGGTGGATTTATCAGCCAGCTTTGACCAAAACATCTGGTCTCAGATATGTTTAAGAACATTTAAAATAACAAAAAATCCTCATTTGCAATTAATACAATACAAAATCCTTCATAGAGTACACTATACAGGTCAACGAATGTTTAGGATGGGTTTTACATCGTCTAATACCTGCTTACAATGCACAAGCAATATACCAGATAATTATATTCATGCGCTTTGGTTCTGTCCCCTGTTAAGAAATTTTGGTGCCAGATATGTGAGGACTTATCAAAGTGTCTGAAATGTAACATTCCACCATCTCCCTCAATTTGCCTGTTAGGAGATTTAAATGATGTCACCATGGACACAAAGTCAGTTCTAATGGTTCATATTGCCTTATGCATCGCTAAGAAAACTATCCTCCTGAACTGGAAAAATAAAAAGGCTCTTAATATTAATCAGTATAGAAATCTCTTGTTGGACCATAATGGTCTTGAGACGGCATCTGGCTCCATATCTGATCAATCTCTCTGGGCTCCTTTGATCGGCTCCATCACCTAGTACGGGTGGGGGGCACTTGATTTTTTCATTTGGGACACTGTTGCTGATGTGGGGGTTTTTGGGGTTGGAGGCGTCTGGGGGGGATCCCTGGGGGTGGGATCACTGGGCGGAAAGGGCGCTGGACGTCGTGGCCCCAACCTGGGGTTGGGCTTTGGTGACTTTGAGTGGTAACTCCTGATGGCTGAATGCAGTGCCTCAGGGGGGTTGCACTGACGGACATGGGTTACTGGCCTGGTGGCCGTGCTGCGCCTGGCTAGGGTCTGGGGTGGTCCTGGGTATTCAGGGCTCTGGGGCGCCACGCCCCCTAGCTGTGGTCCTGGCCGGGGGTCGGCCGGCGTGGGGTCTCTGTTGCCTGTGGGGGTCGGGGCCGGCCGGCGGCCTGCTTGTGCGGCCGCCTCTCTCTTTTCCTCTGGGCCGATTGTCATCGCCGGTCCCTGTATGGCGTCTCACCTTGTTTGCTGGTTGGGGTGCCTGGCTGCTAGTCGCGGCGGCTGGGTGGCATTTCTGGGCCTGATCAGTCCTTTTTCGCACTGGACTTAGCTCCTGGGTCTTGGTCTTTATGCGTTGCGGGGCTCTGGGGTCGGGCGTTTGCCCGCGTTCGGTGGGACCTGCGGGTGGACTGGCGGGGTAGTGGGCGTGCAGGGCAGGTGGGTGGGGTGCTGGGTCTAGTTGCCTGCCGGGCCATTGAGCAGCAGTGGTCGCTCCACAGAAGGGAACGGGGTGGATGTTGGCCTGGTGGGTTGGCCGCCTGGTTCATCGGTTTGCTCCTGGTCTGGGCAGGTACATCGCCGGGGTTTGGGCTGCGGGGGCCTCCGATGCACAGGTGGCGCTGGGGGCCTCCTTTGTTGGCGGGGAGGCTATTGCTAACTAGCGACAGGTGCTCTCTCCCTACGAGGGCACTTGGACGGGGGGAGGGGTGTGCTGGAGGGCGTGGGGGTCGAACTCAACCTGGGTGTCTAGTGTCTTTTGTGTTCTGATAGTAGAGTGAATGTCAGGGTGGGTTTAGTTCTCCTTCTGGGATGGGGCTGGGGGGACTGCCTTGGGGTCCGTGGGGCTTGGTGGTGCTGTGGCCGTGGGCCCCGGGTTGAACGTGCCATGGCCTCCCTCTCCTGGTGGATCCCGTTGAACAGCGGTGCCTATTGGGGTCAGTGGGGGAGCTGGCTCCCTGGGAAGACATTTTGTCTCCCAGTCCTTCCCACCCCATCCCCGAACATCTCTGTCCACCCGCTCCATCACTTTACCACTCATATATGGTCTTGGGGCATGGGCAGATCACTGGGGTGCGAGGAGGGGTTTCCCTCCTCGCTATCCCGTGGCGTCCTGGGTCCCAATTTTAATATACAACTTAGACACTCCCACTTATAACATTTTCATGCGACACACATGTAGGGACTTTGGGGTGGGCAAACTTTTCAGCATCCAGAGGGGGAGCGGTTCAATCAGCTCAGTCTTGGGCTGCCCTCTTGCCTGGCGCACCTCAGGCCTTACATTTAATGGGGGTCCTATTTCCCTCCCGTCACTCCCCGCCAGTGACGGATGTCACTGCCTACTGGTGCATCGCTGGTCACTCTGGTTCAGACCTGGTGCGTGCCTGGCCTGGTGGGTACGGTGTGTCGGTCGGCCGATGTGCTGGGCCGATATCTTCCTTTGGTTGGTTGGGGCAACTCTTTTAGGGGTGCCAGGTTTGGGATTGTTGGATGGTGCCTGTTCGGTGATTCGGCGGGATACGGATCCAGCGTCTCTGCTCGTTCGATCACCTGTTCTGTGCGCACCTTGCGTGGTCGGTTCATTGGCGGGTTGGACCGGCCCTGGCCTTTGTTGGATGCCTGGTCTCGTGCGTTTGCGCATGTCAGGACTCGGAAGATGGTACAACTTGGTGTCCAGGTGCTGGCTGAGCTCGGCCTGGGGATGCCGTCCGTCCGCTGCGGCTATCGGTGGGGCGCCCTGACGTGGGGCAGGGGTGGGGCGCTGGGATGTTGGCAGTGGGGATTGGCCCAGGGTGGTGGTGGCGCGTGGCGGCCCCTCGTCGGCCGGTCCCTTGTCGGGTCCCTGCTGGGGGGCGGGGCGCCCCTGGGCCCTGGCTCTCCTGGTCCATGGACCGGCCCGCCCTGGCGCGGCTGGTTGACGGCAGGGGCAGTGGGCTCGTCACTGCTGCCCCCCGGGCCCCTGCATAGTAGCCACTGGATGTTCCCCTGGGGTTCTCCTTTGCTCCTCTCTTGAGGGATGCGGTCAGCCCCGCCCGGGTCCGCCTGGGGCTCTGAGAGTCCTTTGGACGTCTTGGCTCCGATCTCCTTCATGTCTGCATCGATTCCTGGGAGACGGATTGATGCCTGCTCACACCAGCTATCGAACACTCTTATGGAGAAACCTTATATGCACCAGCATGCTCACACACACACATAGATGTGGGGTCTCTGGTGTTTACAGATATATTCTTGGGCTGAGGTTATCATTACTAGAGCTTGATTAATCGGTACCATGAGTTTTTCTGTGACATTGTTGTTGTATTTTTATATCCATTTTTGTGTGATGTGGTTTTTTAGTTCTTAGTTCACGATGTTTGTTTTGTTTTGTCGATGTTCCTTTTTCGTTTTTTCCCCTCTCTCTGCCGTCCTTTGGGTATGGAAGCAGACATCAATGTTTTCCTGTGTTTTCTTTGTTCCCCTTCCTCTCTTGTATTCTCAACTAACCCTCTCTCATGACTTTTTGTTTCCTACCCCTCTTCTTCATCTTCTTACTTTCTTCCCCTTAATTTTCCGTCTCCGTGTCCATAACATCAGGAAATAAAAACCCCAGCAATTCATAATAAAGATTTCTCACACATATATCAAGTGAAGTACTGTAGCAAGTGCTGTACTGCTCCGCTTGTGAAAGTTAATCTGTTGGGCTTCTACTTGGTACTCAGACACCAATTCTGAGCTCCACACTGCCAAATAGGACACGTTTAAAAAAAAAAAAAAAGAAAAAAGTTCAGCTAGCTAAACTTCTGCGTTGCTTGCGTTTACTACGTTGACGGAGCCAACGCACACAACGCACCGCTGAGACTCTGACAGACCTCTGACGGACTCAACCGTAGACTTTACATGTAATCTTGCCGCAAGTGACGCTGACGTTTTGGGCGGTGTGAGCGCACCATAACCTGTAAATTAAAAATTCAGAATTCAAATTCAAATAAAACACAAACTATTATCTCTTGTCAATTTACTTTGTGATTATTTCTTGTGCAAACTTCATTTATGCTAAATTGTTGTTTACAATGAGCCAGGCTAACTATCACAACACATTCTCTTTAGCCTGTATTATGAATTCACTCTTTGGCGACTTGTTCAAATCGTATTGTAAAAGATAAACTGTATAACATCTTCAGTGCAAAACATTTCATAAAATACAACAAAAGTGAAAATAAAGTTTATTACAAGAGCCACTACCCACTTTTTACTGCTGAGAAACTGTGCTAAAACAACATGTGCATATATAGCTGAAGCTAACTTAAGATAGCTTACTTGGTAACTTAGAATGCAACATGTCCTTGTGCTAACTTAGCTTGTGTTAGATTCTTAGGCTAAACCTGTGTGTTTGTCTTGTGCTAACTTAGCCTTGGCTAAAGCTTTTGGTAACTCAGCTTGGGTTATTGTAGCTTAAGTTATCAAACTTGTATTAACTTACACCAACTTGAAATAACTTTACTTCTGCTAACTTCAGGTCCTAACTTAGCTTGGGCTAATGTCTTGTACTGACTATCTTTGGAAAACATCTTGGGCTAGCTGTTCTTGTTCTAATGAATTGCGCTAACTTAGCTTGGGCAAATTCTTTGGCAAACTAAGGGTTAGGGTTATGCTAACTCAGCTTTAGCCAACGTCCTGGGATAACTTAGCTGGTACCAATAGGGTTGCCAACTTTCTGCAAAAAAAAAAAAGGAAACCACCCCCCACCCTCCGCCTCATGATGCTTAATCGACCTAATCGACTTTAATTTAATGCACGTGTAAAACAAATGCACAGAAATGAATTATTTTTCTATAATAATTAAATAGATTCAACATCTTTCTTTGACAGAACTGCAGACTGCACAGATGGTACCTTCCCGAAGGAAAAAGTACTATAGCTTACTAGGATATATACTGTATTAGACTTAATATTTACTGTATACGATAAAGGATTTATGACCACTATATCCAATTGGTTGTAAGATTCAGATTAAGTTAGACATTTTAAACGAGAATAAGAAAGAAAAGTATGTATTTGTGCCCCCCTTTTCCTGTTAATGCCCTACCTGGCCCCCGGGCAAAACTTTTCTAGAGCTGCCCCTGCACATTTACCAGCTGTCAGCTACATAAAAGGATCCTGGTGTCATTTGTCTCTCAGAGACAGTTTATAATTTCCCTTCAACTCATTCATGTCACCTAAAAGGTAAACCTGTTTCTCCATCAGCTGTTCAGCTCTGATGATTCAGTAAGAACATCTCCTGGTTTCATCTTCATGTTTCCATCTCACCTCATATCCAAACCAATATAATGACCAGCAACTTTTACAGCTGTGGCTCCAGCAAACATCAGAAAGTAATATTAAATCAATTCTAACAACAGGTTATCAAGGTTAAACGTGCTGCTGTTGTTCAGTCCGCTGGTTTCCTCTTTCTAGGGCAAAGTCTGCAATAAACAAACAGAGACGGGACTGCGACAGAAAAGCCAATCAGCTGATTATTGATCAGTTTCATGATTGAAGGAACAACAGGAGAGAATGAGAGAAGAAAAGGCAGCTGTGCAGCGTAAAGACACAGAATAACTCCAGCTTTGTATGTTTTCATTCTAGCTGAAATACGGGACAAATCGCGTTCCTTCTCACCTTAATACAAAACGTGTAATATTTTCTCTGAATACGGGACAATTCCGTTTTTATCGGGACGGTTGACAACCCTAGGCACCAAGCAGGTACCAAGCTACCTTAGCTTGGGCTAACCCTAACCCATTTGCCAACTTTTTTTGCAGTATTCACTAACAGACTGGTTTAACTCTAGAGGTAAATCACTTTGGTCATCACTTTTTGAAACATGCATGAAATTACATTTAGAATTGTTATTTCTCCTTTTATTGTTCCTCAACATGAGTCATAATTGAGCCTACAGGCCCACCATGGAAGATGTTGGGATTGCTTTTTACAAGCTGCTAGCTGCTACTAGTCTAGTACAGGTAGCAAAGAGGAGGTTTCAAAATGTCAATTTCTCCGGCAATGGCAAGGACTGGTTTAGATAATGTTATATCCTGTTGCATATAATCATCTTGTGAATACATTTTAGGTTTACACATTATAAACATATTGAACATATTTATTTTCAGTAGTAAAAGTATTTTAAGAAGTATTTAGTCAAATATTCTATAGCCTACATGTGGCCCACACATCAGCTCCACTGCTAGTTTAAGTTACATGGGTTTGTTTTACTGAGCCATTGCAGATTCAGGCAACCTCAGTATTCCTCATTCTATATGTAATGATGACTGTTATACCTTTTTTCAGCTTGATTTGATTTTCAGTGTTGAACCCTGCCTCAAAACCATTTTCATCATCCGTGCAGTTATCAGTCCTTACATAATACAAATACCTTCAGGTTACAATACCATGAGCTGATGTGTACAGAAGTACATGTTTTGAACACCGCTAAGGTGTAATCAAGTAGTTATTTTCTTGTTTTGTTTTTGTGAAGAATATTTTGTTTCAAAAACCTCTGAATCTGTCGGCATGGTAACACCCAGGCTGTCATTCATGGAAGCGCCATCAGTAGGGAGACCTGTCTCTTTGTCGGAGGGAAAAACTCCCTTAAGTGCAGCCACCACTCGGTGAATTTGGATCACTGTCACACTCTGTCAGACACAGAATCCCACAATTTTATCCTTTGCAAACCTAAAATGACGGCCACAGCAATTTATCTGATTCAGGAAAACAAAATCCCTTCATCTTAGGTTTTTCTAAGCACACTGGCTGAGCTTACATTGAAGATAAATCACGCATTAAAGATGCTTTGTCTATCAGGCGGCTGGCAGGTTGACCAATAATTTAGTATGAAATAAAGCATGACGATATTAGACAGTCTGGCAGTTAAATCCTAATGTTTTTGACAGAACAGCTGCGCACAAATATGTTAAAAAACAAATGACAGGGCAGATTATTCTTGAAGAAAATGCAGTAAATAACTGCCACTGATGTTTACTTAGCATTGGGTGCTTCAGGTTCTGATGAAGCTTCTGAAAATTATAGTTTGTTGCAAAAGTATACTGCTTGAATTGCATATTATTGGAATTAAAGTTGCCCAAGATATTGAATACAGTGGATCCCTGGTTTTCACGGGGGTTGGGCACCACAACCAAGCAACTTTTCACATTTGTATTTGCAAAAAAAGGAGGCTGAGACATTGTTTTGGTCAACCACCTGAAATCCAAATCCAAGACATTGAGAATTGTGGTTGTAATGTGATAAAATGTTAAAGTAAATTAGAGGCATTCATACTTTTGCAAAAAAAGAGTGGATTTCAGAAAATACCGAATACAGTTGACCCCGATATACGTGGTAGTTAGGGACTACAGCCACCCGCAAATAGTTAAAATCTGCAAATACTTGAGACCTCCTGTAAAAACGCTTGAACGGCCCATTTTTATTGTTTACACGCCATATATACCTTTAAGTTCCTTAATACTCTCAGCACTACCGCAGAAGCTAATGGTTCCGTTTGTACGTTCAACTTCTGAGTTGGAAAAATCTACTGGAACGCTCCCTTGAAGTCGTACTTTCCACTCGCAAAGTGTGAGATTTTTTTTCTTGGTTTTTTTTCTGGCTTCAATATGGCCACTCGTCGCATCAATAACAGTAGCTGAGGTGAAAATATGTCTATTTTACAAGACACACTAGTAAGGGTGCGTCTAAAATCAATGTTACATGTAGCGCTTGCAACTCTAAACTTAAAATAAAAGTGGTGTTTGCATGTGGAAAGTACAGCTTAAAACTATGTTTGTAAGAGGTACTACCAACAATGGCTACCTTGGCATCGCCATATTGGAATCCCGACTTATCTGACTGTGTTAACTGAAATGCTGTTAACTCTGGTGACATACAACTCCGCTCCGACTTCCCAGGTAAATGGAAAGCACCTTAAGGTTTACAGCCTTCCTTATCTCCGCTTATAGGTGTACAGCCAATCAGTGCCAAGACAAAATAAATGGCACTCCTGCATTGGCTGCTTTGCCAATGCCAGCCAATGGCAAGTCAAGTATCATTGTGCCCAGGTATTCCAGCTTCCTACGCTGCGTTTTCTTTAAACTATTCTAGATGTGCTTCACGAATAAATTCCACCAACAGGTAGATTTTCCGCGTAAATTTTAGGAATCACGTTCCACTGAAAAATCCACAAATACTGAACTGCGAATAGTCGGAGGTCCACTGTAAATCCAATCTTGTGCAGCTTGTTTTTCCCTCTCTTCCGTCACCTAAGAGTATTTCATTTTGAGATTTTTACTGTTGTCATGATGCGATCATTGCAAAAATCAGACTCACCCTAGAAAACTGCAATAACTCTGCGTCTCTACTTAACTGTTTAGAAAGAAAACACTTTCCTCAATTTAGAAAGACAAATAATTTCACCGTAGGCAGGTCATTGCTACACTTCAACATTACTCATTACTTGACAACAGTCAAGTAATGAGCAGTTCTGTTAGATTAGTACCAAATATAAAGCTCTTTTCTGCATAATATCCGCTTTCAGTTCATGGAAATAAAAAATGTAACCCGTACTGAACGTCTTAAAGCTACATGAAACAGGAGAGGCTGAACCTCGGCTGATTCTTAATAAAATGAGTGCATTTGACCCTTTCGGCTCATGTTTCTGCAACTACTTTGAACTGGTCAAGTCAATAAGCCATTACATGGGAAGATACCATGTGTTCATGGAGGATTTCAACTTTGGACATAAACAACTCAGAGGTTTTAAATGCTGATAAGCTGTGTTTACACTGTCAACGGAGTGGCTGAGAAATTCATGTTTCCTGGTAACCAGCGATTCGATGGGTGCGGTCTTAGGGAGAGCTGACTGGAAAAAAAAAGAAGAAACAAAACAACTAATCAGAGAGAAACCAAATGAAATCAGCCGAGCTGCAGCTGTCCAGGGTTTACCAGCCTGACAGGAAGCCTAATTTGCGCTAATCAATTTACCCCACTGACAAATTCAGTTTGTAAACAGATAAAGATCGGTACGTTTCTAAATCTTTTCTTTTGTCACATCATGTTTCAGTGTGGACAGACAAAAGAGCCACAATCCAGCTAAAATAACCCTAATCATCACATAATTATTTAGACAAGTCATCATTTAAAAAAAGGGAAAAATAAACATTTTAATTCGTGTTTTCTAATGCTGTCCATTTAAACTCTGGCATTCAGATCCAGTTTAATGGAGCCAAATAATAAAAAGATTTAAAGGAATAAATAAAATACTTTTTCTAAGTATTTAAACATGTTTATTGAATAACAATACTAAATAACGAATTCCTTAACTGAATTTGAACTGATCAGCTATAATTTTTCAAACATTTGCGCCATAAAATAATGGTAAAAAGTCCTTGTAGCTCATTAAAAACACCTGATTGGTTAAACCTAGTAATTCCCAAAGTTGGGGTCACGATGTGTATGTAATGCACATTTCCATTGAGCGCTACGGCACGGATCGGTGCGGTTCGGTATGATGTTCTATGGTCCAGTGTGTTCAGGGTAGCGTTTGCACCTCCAGTAGGACTCTCACAGGGCAGGCGGGGTTAAACCCAAACGCCTAACGTGGCGTCACACTGGTGCGACGACAAACCTGACGCACTAGCATGTCTCATGCTTGTCGCAAGCAGGGACATTTTTTTGTCAACAAATCAATGGACTCTTGTTGTGTGATGCCAGTACACCGTACAGTACCGCAGTGGCGTAGCCAGAAATGGCTTTTCAGGTGGGCCTAACAAAAAGTGGGTGGGCCACTTAAAAATTATTGAAATTAAGTTTATTTGTAAGTTCCACTGTTGCATCAATAGAAATGTCTGTACACATCCAAAACTGACAGCCAATTTTAAACAAACAGCTTTAAAAAAAGAACAAAGTACACTACAGTTGGACTACAAAGTGTAAACATAACAATATGGCCACTGTCAGATACCCAATGCTTTAAATAATTGATTCTCTGAAGGGTTAATATTAAGGCAACTTATCCAGTAGACAGTGAAAGTTTTAGAAGCTGTTAATCATGGTGCCTCATCGCGCCATTTTTGCTAACCAGAGGTAGCAACAGAAGATAAAAGGGGCGGGATCATCTAGGTTCTGTGAGCTCAGTGATTAGTCAGCTTTTCCCAATGGACTGTGGCAAATGTAGTAGCAATGTGTTTCAAGGAAAACTCCCTAAACTAATAGTTTTTTAATGAATGTACATTATTTATTGTAACATTTAATAGTTTTTAACGCATGAAACTGTACTTTATTGGGTTAGTCTGGAATGTTTAGCAAGGGATCCTAATATTTTCAATAAAAGTGTTAGTTTCAAAACTACAATCTTAGATTTGGTTACACAGAGGAATCTCACAGCTAGCCCTAGCTTGTCTGGACGGTTTGCAAAGCATGTTATTTAAAACAGCCAATGACAGGAAGTCTTGCAAAGATGTAAATGTCACCTCCAATTTTATTCTTTTATTTTATGATGACTTTAAGTGACAATACTGAAAAATAAAACATAATTACGGTGGCCTTGAAAGGTCACAGGACGCAACTTAAGAAAACACATGCAAAAAGACAAAACACAAGCAAATTGAGAAAACATTGTCATTAATTTGACAACACGTGTGCAGCATTTAGAAAAATGACACAACACATTAGAAAAACGACAACACAATGGAAGTGAAGTGTTTCCAGGGGACACTTAAATGTGATGCACACGGCCGGACATGCTTGTTGGCTGTGTTCAGGGGTTGGATCCTTCTAAGGTCGAATTTTAAGGACAGTTACGTCACACCGCCGCGACGAGGACTGTCCGAATTCGAAGAGTCCTTAAAATACGGCCCACAAATCTGTCCTTCATTTCCCCCGATTCTAAGTACGGGTGCGGTGTACCCTTTACTGCTCTCCATATCCCAAGATGCATTGCAAGCCAGCCGGGAGTTGCTCCAGCACAATGGCAGACGAAGGGGGAGACGGAGCGAGAGAAGAAAACTGCTTTAAAAGTTTATTAAAATCTGGCAGTGCAAAAATAATAAAAGGTTGAAGCGCTTGTATTTTAGCCTTTTTTTTTTCGTTTTTATCATAATACATTTTTATTACAATTTATAAATAATAACAATAGTAATTACAAATAAGCTGGTATGGCGAGCAGTTTTTTTTAATGAGTTGTCACTACGATAATTTTTAAAAATTTTAAATAAGCCTTTTGTTATACGTTTTAGGGAGCAAAGAGCAGACGACAACGCTGATTAAGCTCAGAGGGGAGAATGAGCAGCTCTTCACTGGGGTGAAGAACTCGGCCGTTGTGGCGTGGAGGTAGAAGTTGTTTACCCACTTTATGAGAACGTATTACAAAATTACAAAAGTGAGTTCTACCTCCATTTCTGTAGCTTCTTCTGCTTAGCGCTGTTGCGGTTGCTAGGCGACAGGACATCCTCCGAGGTAGGGGCGGGAATTCACCTGAAGACTAGAACCGTCCAGATTCACAGCCACTAACACCCGGTCTACCCGTTAAAGAAGGACCCGACCTGCTTAGACCGGTGAGGACGGGTCCTATTAGAAGGATCCAACCCCTGAATCTGGACACAGCCGTTGTTGACACGGATTTCGAGTCACAGATCAGTCACAGCCTCTGTCCGTCAGTGGTGTTGGAAAACTAAATAAAAAGTAATTGTTTTTTATTTATTTTAACATTGTGATCACATGATTCAGCCTATTGCAGTGATCTGCTGCTAAACCATTGTTAGCCTTTAGCCGTGTGCATCACATTTAAGTGTCCCCTGGAAACACTTCACTTCCGTTGTGTTGTGGTCTATTTGCAGCGCGTTTTTCTAATGTGTTGTGTCGTTTTTCTAAATGCTGCACACGTGTTGTCAAATCGATGAAAATGTTTTCTCAATTTGCTTGTGTTTTGCCTTTTTGCATGTGTTTTCTTAAGTTGCGTGCTGTGACCTTTCGGGGCCACCGTACATAATTATATATAATTTGTTATTTCTTTTGAGAAAGCCATTTATTTAGGTGATCCTAAGCCCCCCAGGCCCACCCATAGCCACGCCCCTGTGGCTAGAAATGAAGGGGGCCCAGGAATGGTGCGGTACGGAGCGGTTATATGGGCCGCTTTTACAATAGAAACAGACAAAATAGAGTACTGAACCTCACCGACCCCTGCTGTTCCGCTCAGTGGAAACGAGGCAAAAGTAGGGTTAGGTAACTCTTAAATAGGCCCGCCTCTCGTTTACAACAACATTCTCCACAGACGAAGAAAATGTCCAAAACATCAAAGGTTTAGCTGCATTTTGTAAAAGTAATTCAAGACATCAGTTTGGAGCTGAAGTATTTAGCATCTTCAACTGTGGAAAAAAAACACACAAAAAACGGACCCAAGTCCAAAACCTTCCTCCTCTGCTCAATCTAAACATTTTTTATGTCAGGTTGTGAGAGCAGATGTTTCAGATTTCTAGAACAAAAGAATAGATAATAGTTTGCACCTTCTTTTCATACTGTTTACTTTCGTTTTGCATGAAAAATATTATCTTTTTATACAAATGTTTAAAACAACCAAAATAGCACATCGAACCGCTCGAGGCATAAGTCTGGGGTCATGATTTCCTCTTCAAAAACTAAATACCAAAAGTGATGACGAGAAAGCATATACATTACAGAAATGTCATAAAAGATTTTTAAAAAAGGACTTGAAAATAAATAAAAGCAACATTTTGGCCAATAAAGAGGCAGTTGATGATGATTGTGTTGTCCTTGTTCCCATTTTTTGACATACTCTGTAAAAATGCATGGATGCTCAGCCCAGTGTCGGGGTCACGACCCTTTCACATGTTTATTTTGTGGGTCAGAACCTGCTGGGTTAACCTGTATGGTAAGTCTAATTAGCTATGCTCTCTTTTTCATCCCACTGACTCAGCACTAACATGTCTTTCGTAGATGAAGCCACTAAAGGAAATATTAACTCTGTAGCATATAAAGTATACCTGGCCTAGTGCTTAGGTTTTTCTAGGTTCTCTGTCCTGTCTTCTCAAACCTAGACTAAAAAGGAGTTGTTGCTTCCCACTGTCACCACATGCATGTGCTGTATGACGGATTGCTACAAAGCTAATGACAAGCAGCAGTGTTTAATTAGATAGAGAACCTTTCACCAGTTGGAATAAAAAACTGAAGTTGACTGCCATGCATTACAACTGTGATTCAAACTCAATGTAAATGTAATTTAAATCGGCCTGCCTGATTGATTTGTTGTGAGTTAGCAATATGTAAAAGGAACGGAAATGAATAGATTTAATCAGTCATTAGATTATAGTTAAGATTCACTTCGTTTCTGTAGGTATTTCTATGCAATTTGAACAGAAATGTTTCTTTTCAGATGAATACATTGCCATAAATACAAAATAATTTAAAATGACAAATCGACTGTAGCAGATATACTAAATAAAACAATTCAGTATAATAAATTCAAGAAGAAAAAAAGTCAAAATGTATTCTAGTTTATTTATTTACCTGTTTTTAAAATAATTTAGTACTGTATTAACAGGTATGTTTTTGTTTCATTGTTATGAATAACAACTTTGGTCAGTAACACATTAAATACATTTTTATGTATTATTTTCCTCGAATTTTAAATAATGACTATTTAGGTAAACATTTATTTATTTCTACTGTTTTTTTATTGTGGCACTTCTGGCCCTCCATATTTTTAGACCAACTAGACAATACAAACAACAAACATCGGAAATTTACTCTTCATTATGAAACAAAACGACTTCAACAAGCTGTTGAGACTTTAGGTAATTTTTAATGCCTTGGTCTGAATGTTTTCTGAAAAAATTAATTTACATCCATTATCTTACGCTTATGTATTCAGCTATCGATCTCTCGCTCCATTTTTCTCAACTGAGGTGAAACTAAAGCTTTAAAAATGGAAAAAAAATTAGCCAAATCAGACCCAGTTGCCAAATGTCCGGTTTTGTACTCACTGCAAGATGTTACACATTTAAAAAGAAAGAAAAAAAACACATTTTCTTGTGAATAAATGATTTATGTTTGCAACCAAATGACTTAAAAATGTAGAAAGTATGCCTTGATAAAAAAAAATCTGAACTCCTGCACATTTTGCGCAAAGCCACACAGAAAGGTGCTAAAACATGAATAATATTTATTTACTTTATTGTGTTATTCCTGGTCAGAGTTAATAAGACACACCTGAGCCCTACGGCAGTAAACCTAAATCCAGTTATTAAATCTATTTGTATTTGTTAACTGCATCAATATGCGGGGAATAAACAGCAAGTCGTGTTTAGGTGCAGGAGATGCAGCGTCCACACAGAGCCATCTAACGCCATCCCATTTCTCCTCCACCTATTGCTAATCTGTTTACATGCTCTGACATTTCATGTCTTACAGCCTTCACAGTGTTCACACACCAACATCTATTATCCTCAGCCAGAGAGGGGGGGGGGGCATATTTGGAATGCCAAGTGGTTTGTTCTCTTTCATATCCAGCACAGATCAGGAGCGGTTAACATCAGGTCTTGCTGTATTTAGTATTAAGGATCTGATTTCACGAGCAGGGCGTGCCGTCGGGCAACTGCCGCTCTGCACGTTTCGCAGCGCAAGTCCAGCTTTAAATGCTTGAATTAGACGTTCCTAATGAGCCAATGTGTAGGTTTAAAAATGAGTGAATTATACACTTCCTGAGGGGCTGGCTCTCCGTTAGGTGTCTGCTGCACATCTCTCATTAACAAGCACATCTGGATGCTTGGAGATAATTATTTTTTCTCCATCTACTGCGAGGTTGAGCAGGAAACAGGAGGGTGGTTTTTTGTTTTTGTGAGACACGCACCATTACAGTCCTAAAGTAGCTTACAGCTCTTAATGTACAAATGTTTATATAACCATTCCACTTCTCCACTTTTGTCACAAACCTCGACGCATTTCATTAGATTTTATATGATGGACCGACATGAAGTAGAGCATAGCTAAAGCATGGAAGGAAACGGATTCTTCAATCAGAGAAGTGTTGCGTGCACAGAAGATTTTTCCCAATCCTCTCTGCAGAAAAGCTCAATCAGATATGATTGAGAGCGTCTCTGAAAATTGCTTTTAGGTCTTGCCACAGATTATCAATGGGTTTTGATCTGGACTTTGACGTAGACCAAGGGTCTGCAACCTGCGGCTCTGGTGCTGCAAGTGGCTCTTTGGATCTTCCACAATGGATCTAAATTAGTTTGTCTAGAGAAGCTAAAAAACCAACTAAGGTTTTCTGCATGGATATAGTAATAGTTTTTTTCTGTTTTTAATGGAATAATTGCCTTGAAAAGACACTAAAGCTTCCAGCAATACTATTTTAAAACTTTTTTTTATCTTATTTGGTTGGAAACTGTGTGCTCTTTTCCCCCCACACATAAAATCTCATAAGGAAAAAGATGTAGCCATCCTTTTTTGGGGGGGAAATATTTTTAGAAGCTTTTCCTTATTTTAAAACCCAAAACTCTGCTTTTCTTTCTTAACCTGTCCTGTCTGGCTGTGTTGCGCTCAGAATTGGTGTCTGAGTACCAAGTGGAAGCCCAACAGATCTACTTTCACAAGTGGAGTATTACAGCTTGTGCTATAGTACTCCGCTTGATATATATGTGTAAGAAATTGGTGTGGCTTTTTTCTGATATTATGGAGATGGGGACAGATAATAAAAGGGAATTTAGAAAGTAGATGAAGAGAGGTAGGGAAAAAAAAGTTAAGAGGGAGAGGGTAAGTTGAAGATAAAAGTGAGGAAGGGGAAGAAAACATCCCAGTCCGCCTCCACAACCGCAGGACGACAGGGAAAGGGAAAAAAACAACAACGAGAAAACAAATCAAACCATGCAAACCGAGAACTACACAACCCACACATAGCTATATAAATACAATAATAGCGTCACTGAAAAGCTATAGGTACCGCTTATTACAAGATTTAGTAATGGTAACCTAACCCCAAGAAAGTATCTGTAAACACTAAAATCCCCACACCTGTGTGTGTGTGTGTGTATGTATGAACATGCTGGTGCATATTAGGTTTCTTCATACGAGTGTTCAATAGCTGGAGCCATCGATCCGCCTCCCAGGAATCGACACAGACACAAAGGAGAACGGAGCCATAGACATCCAAAGGACCCCCAGAGCACAAGAGCTCCTGGATGGACCAGCGCTGGACTGACCACAGCGAGCAGAGGGGAGCCCCATGGGAACATCTAGCAGCTACAATGCAGGGGCCCTGGGGGGCTGCAGTGACGAGCCCAAGGGCTTCGCTCGTCACCGGCTATGCCAGGACGGATCCAGCCATGGGACCGGAGCCCCTAGAGCACCCAACCCCCCGGCAGGGACCCAATAAGGGACCCGCCGCCAGGCCACGGGGGCCATGGTCAGCCGATGGCTGTCATGCGCGGCGCCACCACCCCGGGCCAATCCCCACAGCCAATATCCCAATGCTCTCCTGCCGCAAACCATGGTGCCACACCAATAGCCCCAGCAGACAGATGGCATTCCCAGGCCAAGGCCAGTCAGCACCCGGACACCGACCTCAACCAGTTCCTTAATCTCAATCCCGCACACCGCAGAGCACCAAGACCAAGCATCCAACCAAGGTCAATCAAACACACCAATGAACTGGTGCTGGTGTTAGCATTGGAGAGGCTGGCGTTAGCACAGAGAGGCTGGCGTTAGCACAGAGAGGCTGGCTTAGCATTGGAGAGGCTGGCCTTAGCATTGGAGAGGCTGGCCTTAGCATTGGAGAGGCTGGCCTTAGCATTGGAGAGGCTGGCCTTAGCATTGGAGAGGCTGGCCTTAGCATTGGAGAGGCTGGCCTTAGCATTGGAGAGGCTGGCCTTAGCATTGGAGAGGCTGGTGTTAGCACAGAGAGGCCGGCGTTAGAATTGGCGAGGCTGGTGTTTGGATAGAGAGGCTGGCGATAGCATTGGAGAGGCTGCCGTTAGCATTGGAGAGGCTGCAGTTAGCAGAGAGAGGCTGGCGTTAGCAGAGAGAGGCTGCCGTTCGCACTTAGAGGCTGCCGTTCGCACTTAGAGGCTGCCGTTAGCATTGGAAAGGGTGGCATTCATATAGAGAGGCTGGCGTTAGCGCAGAGAGGCTGGCGTTAGCATTGGAAAGGCTGGCGTTAGCATTGGAAAGGCTGGCGTTAGTATTAGCCTAGGCTGGACATCCGCTTTATTAGACAAATATATATTTTTTTACTTTATTAAGAAAAATGGTTGACATACAAGATGTGTAACAGACATGCATTGACAAGAGTTTCTTTGTCAGAACATTTCTGTTATTTAACGTGACATTCATCTTAAATGTATGTAAATGTATGTAATGTACACATAAAACATATATTGACAAAATTGAAAACTTACTGTTATAGTATATTTTTTGGGTTATTAGCCGCTGCATTTCCCCCTTTTTCTTATTTACTGGTAAATGGCGCAGTTTATTTTCTTTTGTTTTGTATATATGTTTGATGTTTAATATTTATGCTTGATGTCATGTTAACGGTAAAAAAAAACTCGTCAATGCAACTCACTTATCGATTTTGTTTGTCAACCATTTTTCTTTAATAAAGTTTTCTGTTTTTAAATAAATGTACACATCCAATAGATCGGGTGACCACCCAAGACATGCTAGTCGCTAGCCTCTCCAACGCTAAGGCAAGTGAGTGGTCTCTCCATTACCAGTGCCAGCCTATCATTAACCAGATCAGTAGTTGGCTGCGGAATGGATATGGCCTCCTGCGGCAAGGAATTAGCCACCGATGGGTGCGCAGTAGTCTTAATTTTGAGCTCTGGCAGATGTTCAAAGCTTGGGACTTCTCTACAATGTTCTCCCTGACTTGTTTGCTGTGTTCCTTGGTGTGCATGATCTTCAATGTTCTCTAACAAACCCTTGAGATCTTCAGAAAATTGACGGATTCCTTCTCAGAGTAAATGACACACAGTTTGGTGACTTCTGAAGGCAGTGGTTTGCATTTGATTTTATTTAGTACTATCGGAGTAAAGCGGAATACGAATGGACATTTGTTAGAAAAAATGTGTCCATCACATAAAATCCTAATAAAATACATTAAATTTTGTGGTTGTTTTGAGACAACACACGACCTGGTCTGTCTAAAGATTAAAATAATGAACGAAACAGCTAATCAAAATAAGAACCCTGTGACCCGTTCTGTTCCCAGAACTCAGCTCATCTATTCAAGGCCAATGCACAGAGCTATTAGCTACACAGCAATCTGCCTTTAGCTTCATTAACAGAGAGGAGATCAATCAGCTCCATAATGAGGACTGTCACACAGGAACTCCAGTCACTCTGACCGTTTTTCAGGAAGAAATGTTGCTAATCGTTATGACTGACAGTAGCACCAACAACATCTCAAAATGTCTGAAAGGCAACAAAAAGAAATGCATTAACCTTTAATACGGCTACCCAGAAATTAAAGCTCCTGCAGCAGAGGTTAACAGCATCCAGAACATTCAGAAAGTCATGCATTTGGAATAAAATAAGTAATGTTCTATCATTTTACTGGAACTGCAAAATAACCGCACATATCCAGAAAAACAACAATCAACGACTGGCTGGGGTAGTGTAAGCATTTGCCCTCCAAAATGTGATTAAAATGTAACAATTTGTACATATTTTTGGGAAAAATTAACCCTCAATCTTTCCTACTAAAATGCATTAAGTGCAACAAATTCAGGAAGGAAAAACATGCCACAGTATAATAAATCAATAAACGAATGATTGAAAGCCGGAATGTAGCCTTAGTCCGACTGAAATCACACCGAACTGGACTAACCCACCCAGATAATGCGGTTAGAAAGCCGAATTTCTCTGCATCTAAGCCCTACCCCTCCACAGCTGAGTTATTCATAGGAAGTGACCGGACTGCAGAAGCGGGAATAACAACACCGGTACACAACAACACAGCAGCAGCAACTAGTGTAACACAATCGAACTGTACAATGTTCTGTGCTGCCGTGTTGTTGTCGTACTTTTCTTTGCTCATTGTGGACATCTTGCTTTTACTCTGCCTTAATGCCACAAGCATTTGTTTACCAACCGGAAGAATGCCAGCAAGAAAGGGTACATGTCGCCACCTAGTGTTATGAGCCGAACACACTTCATTCAATAATTCGAGTTCAAGAGTAACCTGTAAACTGGGATAAAGAGTCCCATTCTGGTTAAGCTATTAGTCCGATTATTGACAATATTTAATTCAGATGTACGCGTAGACTCGTACTGAGTGATTACCTAAATATGTTATTAGTTATTTAAGAAATAAAATAATATATATGATATTTAAATGATTGAAAATGACTTTAATAAAATCATCCAATCTATTATCTTTGGCGTATCCGAGGTCGAGTTGCAGCAGCCTAAGCGGAGAGACCCAGGCTTCCCTCTCTCCAGCCACTCGGTCAAGCTGCTCAGGGGGAATATCCCAAGGCGTTCGTGGTCCGAGAAACATTGTCCCACCAGTGTGTCTTCCTCTGTGTCTCCGTCCGGTGGGACAGAAGGAGACGTCCTAACCAGATGCCTGAGCCACCGCTCCTCCACATTCAGAGGAGCCAGTTGAGGTGGCTCAGGCATCTGGTTAGGACGCCTCCTGCTGAGGTGTCCCAGGCACGTCCCACTGGAAGGAGACCCTCCTGGATGACTGAGCTTCTCACCCTATCTCTAAGGAACAGCCCAGACACCCTGAGGAAGAAACTAATTTCAGCTGCTTGTATCAGTGATCTTGTTCTTTCGGTCGCAACCCAGAGCTCATGATCTTGGATGAGGGTAACGTAGCTCGGCCGGTAAATCGGCTCAGCTCTCTCATCACTGCAGGGGACGCACCAATCCGCCTATCAAGCTCCTGCTCCATTTTTTTCCCCTTATTCATGAACAAGATACTTAATACTACTTAAACTCCTCTACTTGGGGCAAGACCTTGTTTCTGACCCGGAGAAGGCACTCAATTCTTTTCCGTCTCAATGCCATGGTCTCGGATTTGGAGGCGCTGATTCTCATCTCAGCTGCTTCACACTCTGCTGCAAACCGCTGCAGTGAAAGCTGGAGATCACGTTCTGAAGAAGCCAACAGAACCAAGACATCTGCAAAAAGCAGAGACGCGATCCAGAGGCCGCCAAAACGGATCCCCTCAACACCTTGGCTGTGCCTAAAAATCCTGTCCATAAAAGTAAAGAACAGAGTCAGTGACAAAGTGCAACCATGGCGGAGTCCAACTCTCACCAGAAACGAGCCCAACTTACTGCCAGCAATGCGGACCAAGCTCTGACGCCGAACAGCCCATATCCAGGGGTCCGGTACCCCCCACTGGATTCCCAGAGGGACACTGTCGAACGCCTTCTTCAAGTTCACAAAACTCATGAGCACATGTGTAAATGTAAAAATCACACAAAATAATAACTTACTAATTAATTTCAAAAGTCACAAGCTGCAGCCACATCATGGAATAATTTTATTTAGTTAGTGGGCTGACACTGTTCCAGACAAGCTAACTGGTTTAATTCCCATACAGATAAACCAATCAGGTGTTGGTGTTGATTGTACAAGCAGCTCTGACATGATAAATCATTTCATAGTGCAAAGCTGCACAGAAACCACAAAAATGATAAAAATACAGAAATATTTCTACTTTTACCAAATCATAAACTCAGATTTTAATTAATTTCTATTTATTTATTATTTATTTATCTTATTGTTCGAATTTTGACAATTCTAAATAATTAAATAATCCTCTTTTTATTTCCCTCTAGATCTTTTGGCTTCGCATGTTCGCGTTTGCTGGATTTCTTTGCATGCATTCTACTCTGGTTGGCAGAAACCAGGGAAAGTGACATCTGCCACGCTTTTATAAAACTGTTACGATAAATAACCTATTATATGCTTCTGGATCTACATGCAAGCCTGAGTAAGTGGTGTGAGCGTCCTCAGCAAGTGGACATTTAATTACTTTAACCTCCACCGGTAACTTTACAAAAAGGAGACTATTAGAGCGGACATGTTATATGTTGAGCACCGGCCCCACCCATCGGTCTACTGAATAGCCTACTTGCTGTAATGAAACAAAGCTTGAAGCTCAGAAAATCTGACAGTGAATGTGAAAATCCAAAATACCGGAAAATGAGTAGTAGGCATGAATACATACTTAAGTTTATTAAGAAATATAGCCTTTTAGTGTTCTAAAGAGAAGAAATCCAGGTGCAGAGATGTAATATGTTCTCGTCTACATCTATGGGGAAAACTGCTGACTTATCAGCTCTCCAACAATCAGTCACTGAGTAAAAAAGCTAATTATTGGAAAAGCTAGCCATTTACAGAATGCTGTCATCATGGGCGGTTCTAGACAGGGGCCAACAGGGGCCAGTGCCCCTGTAGAACTGGTCTTGGCCCCTGTACTGATGTGATAATACTAAATCACCTTCTTATCATGAAATGCACTGGAAGAAAAACTTTCATTTTTTAACTTCACAGTTTCAATTTGTCAATGAATTAAAAGATGAAGTTGCCGTATTGAGATAGGATCGCTGTTTTCATCTGCTAGATCAGGGGTTTGCAACCTGCAGCTTTGTAACCGTATTGTCATGCTGACCCAGCACTCGCCCGGGAGATCGCCGCCCTGCGCCAGGACGTCTGGTCCAACCTGGCCAAACTCGCTGCCTCTCCTTACCTTCCTGTGAGGGTCTCCGGAGCTGAGGAGATCCTTGGAGTGCTCCCTCACTTCAAGAGTGTGTTCTCCGCTCCGGATCTCGAAGCGCTGCGGTCCGCCCTCTCCGTCTCCACCATCTGGCCGCCGGCGGAGATCCCGCTGCGCCGCCGGGACTGTTTCCAGGAGCGGGGAGCGGAGTGCCGCACCTCCACTGGCTGCCTGCATGGCCGCTGCTTCCTCATCGGATCCTCCGCTGACCGACGCAGCACCCCCGCCCACCTGTTCAGTCCCTCCCTGTCTGGCTGCGTCGGCCGAAGCAACATCCAAGGCGGAGGACGGCTCAGAGCAGCGGTCCGGGTTCGTCGGCACAAGGCTGGCGTTCTGTTCCCCGGGGACTGGTCCTCGGCGGCATGAGCCTCCTCTGCCGACGCACCTCAGGCAGCGACGCCACCGAGGTGGGGCCGCTTCCGGGGAGGACGTCAGAGCTGTCCGCTTGCCTCCGGTCCTCCCTGCAGCGATCGGCGGACCGTCTCCTCCCAGTCCCTCAACTCTTGTCAGCCCTCCAGTTCCAGTCTCCGACCTGTCCCCGTCGCTAGAGCTCCCAGGGAGGGTCAAGGAGGACCTGTCCCCGTCGCTGGAGCCTCTTCACTGCCGACCGCTGCCGGTCAAGCCTCCAGATTCTTCGTCTCAGCCGGCGTCCGAGCCTCCAGACTCTCTTCATCTCGGCCGACCTCTACCGGCCAGGCATCTTCGTCACCGCCGACCGGCCAAGCTCCTCAGCCGCTGCCTGACCCTCAGAAGAGGACCTAAGGGCCGTCCGCCCGATCTCCAGGTCTTCAAGGGAGGATCCCCAGGCCGTCCTCTGGACCTCCGTCCAGCCAGGGGACGCCATCCGGGCCATCCTTCAGACCTCCGTCCAGCCAGAGGACACCATCCGGGCCGTCCGCCCGATCTCCGTGCAGCCAGGGGACGCCATCCGGGCCGTCCGCCCGACCTCCGTCCGGCCAGGGGACGTCATCCGGGCCGTCCTCCGGACCTCCGTCCGGCCAGAGGACACCATCCGGGCCGTCCGCCCGATCTCCGTGCAGCCAGGGGACGCCATCCGGGCCGTCCGCCCGATCTCCGTGCAGCCAGGGGACGCCATCCGGGGCGTCCTCCGGACCTCAGTCCGGCCAGGGGACGCCATGCGGGCAGCTGCCCTATTCACTCATTGTCCTCACCTGTCTCTCCAATCATTCACACCTGATCCTACTCACCTCCTGCCTTTAAAACCCATCACTTCTCTCCACTCAGGGTCGGATCATTAACACTACTATATTGTCTTCCACTTCATTGTGTGTCGTCTTCCTGCCCGATGTCCAGTCTCTCCGTTCCTGCCGTCGTCCTCTTCACCACAATCATTATCACCTCCTCCTTTAAATAAACATCCTGCACTTCCTCAGCGTCTGCGTTTGGGTCCATACTCCACACACATCCCTGACACGTATATGGCTCTGTGACACACTTAATAAATTAAACGGTGAAATATTGCCCTTTTTTCTTTTCTTTTTTTTTTGGTGCTGTGCCCCAATGAAAAAACACTGGCCCCACCCTGGCCCCCCTGCTGAACTTGGACTAGAACCGCCACTAGCTGTAATCCAACCTTAGTCATTGAAAGTTTAGTGGAGGAAGAAGTGTGATCAAAAAAAGGTGCACAAGCAACTGCAGCCTTGATAAATTTTAATTGAAGTATATTTTTATATAAAACATTAAAAACAGTTTTTGAATGAAATCAGTGAAATAAATAAACTTTTAAACAATATTCTTACTTATTGCGATGACCATATACATTGGCTACTGTGCCGTCATGACTAATTATATTCAATACCGTTCCGCTATTGTCCACATCAGCAGCAGCACTGTAAGCATTACACCCATCTGCAGAAATCTGTGACGGCTTTGCGTCACAAACACCAGGAGGGAAGGTCTGCGCAATTAACATTAACCACACATGCACAAAAAAGCAACTTGTCAGTGAGTGTACCCAGTCTCTTTTAGCCAAACTCTCCCTCCTTCATCCTCTTACAGTTTTCATGGTTTGCTGTTATGTTGGTGAACTGGAGCTGAAGAGAAAGCAGACAGCGGAGCTGTTAATGCAGAGCTGCTGCATGGTTACATGCATGAGAGGAGGGGGGGCAGGCAGTGTTCAGGGAACAATCTAATCCCATGAGAACGCTGAGCAATGCAACCAGAATTAAAATGAAAGCTGAATTCATGACACACAATCAGTTTATTTTGTTCTATAACATAATACTTATGATTACTTTAATGACAAGTGAAGATCTGTGGAAACTAGCACTCCATGACTCATGTCTTTATATTTTCCTTCCAACAGTCACACATTGCCACTTTTCAGGTCTTTCATAGGAAATTGTATAGCTTGTTTCAACCACTAAAAAACTGGTTCCCAAAGAATTTATAGCAGAAAATCTGACCGACCTCACGTTGGCATGCAAAGACTCAACTAAAAGGAGCTTCCCGAGTCAGGTTCTGTCCTTATAGTTGATGTCTTAAAAGCAGAAAGAAACATAAGGATTTGAGTTTGTTTGAAAAGGAGCCAAATGGTGAGGCTGCACAACTGCAGATCATTCCGCAGGAACAAAGCAAAAATGATTGAGAAACGTTCTTAGGAGCAGAAGTTTGAGGTGATGACTTGGCCTCCAGAAAAACCCCAGATCTCGATCCAATCGAGTTCTCTAAGATGGGCTCAACAAACGATTTGGATCCATGAAGCCCCCACCCAACATGCAGGACTTAAAGAATCCTCCGCTGATATCTTGGGGTCAATCCCCACGGCAGAACCTTCAGGACTCTGTTCCTCAAGGTCTGTTATGGTAGAAAGTTGGAGACCAATTAATTACAGCCATATTTAGCGCGCTATGTTTTTTAATCGCGTTAATCTAATTTTTAATCTTTAATTTTACAGTTTCTGCATGCGAGTTCCCTTTATATAAAACGCGTTTTATGCACTGGGCTTCTTGTGCTTGAGTTGTTCGGGGTTAAGCTCACCCTGAAGTGGACATCGGTTGGCTGTATACCCATCAGAAGATGACTGGCTTCCATCGTGGTGGAGAGGAACGGTGAGTTGCCGACAGTGTTGCCAACTTTGCTATATTTGGGGAGTTTTGACCCCTCTAGCGATTTTTTTCCAATAAAACAACAAGAAAAAAACAACTAGCGGCAAATATAGCAACTTTTTATGGGGTTATTGGAAACTTTTGGGTTAAGCATGAAACGTTATTACTCTTCTCACCGAGCTGCGGGACGCTCTCCCGTCTCAGAGCTCACAGCAGGCAACCAGTCTGCACCGCACACTGCAGCTCGCCTCCACCCGGCCGCCCAGGGCCACCGGTATGGCAAGCCATCGGAATAAAAAATAAACTGTATATTATGTGTTGTTTTAACCCATAATACAGCTGGACTGTGTCCAGAACACTAATGAATCGCGCATGCTCGAAGGAAAAGGTTGCAGGCGCCACTTGGGACTAGTCACAAAAACAGCAGAATGTAAATGGCTGCGACTGCATCTGTTCAAGTCTGTTAAATACAATAAATTTCTTCATAAAGCCAGTTTTTTTAATTACATGTATCAAACTTTTGTTCTACCACAATAATGTAATGAATTTAAAAGAAAATACCTCAAGATGAGGGCTTTTCTCAGCAATTATTAGGTGAGATTAAAAAAAGATTCATTAGATTAATTAATTACAGATCATAATTAATTAATCTCAAAGTTTTTTCAATCTCATGACAGCACTAATTTTATGACTAATTGGTGTAAAAATGTCCCCTGTTGTTGGTTGTGTTAAAGGTCCAGTGTGTAACATTTTTACTCGTTTACTTTCAAATTCTGTGCATCTCTTTTACAAACTTGTCCTTTTTCATTAATTTTTCTCACCATCGTCTTTTCTAAGTATTCATATTAACTTGAAATTTAGCATTTTTACATACAGAAAATGTGGTCGACCCACCATAGTCATGCGCCATCTTGAAATACGGTAGCTGTTTAGGGACATACAAGATATTATGCTCAGCGTTTTGCGCCCTCTCCTGAAAACACAGATCTTCGAGAAGTTGTAGCGGGGGATGGCGCCGGTTTTCTCCGTGGCAGCCTGGCTGGTTTGGGGAAATTCTTCCTCCTGGGTAGCTTTCCCTGCTTCAACCCCATGTGACACACTTCTGCCCCTCTGTGCTTTACCTCGCTGTTTGTGTCCTCTGCCTGTCTCGACTGATGCTGAATCTGAGTCCATTTAGAGAGGGGGTAAAATACTACAAACTCGACTACCTTGTATATATCTAAAATCACAAATAATCCAATAAATAGCTTCAAATATATAAAGTAAAATAAACAAAACTGTAGTTTGCTTGTTACATTAGCTTGGAGTCATTACAAATTTGCTAGTTGCTGTTAGCCATGAAATACAGGAAACATCCATCCATACATTTGACAGGTTGCCAGTCCATCGGGGCAACACAGACACATACAAGACAAACAACCATGCACGTACACACCCATACCTAAGGGCAATTTAGAGATACCAATTCACAGTCATGTTTTTGGACTGTGGGAGAAAGCCGGAGTACCCCTAGTGAACCCACGCATGCACAGGGAGAACCTTCTGGCTGCAAGGCAACAGTGCTACCAACTGCGCCACTGTGCAGCCGTCCAGCAAACATAATGAACATTAACATAGCTAACATCAAAAACAGTTTTTATTACTCAACACATATTTAGATTAAATTTAGAAAACAATACAGATTAAAAGAGCGAACCTGATCGCTGGATTGAAAGCTAGAAGTCATTGATGATGCAATACCTACTCTGAACTGCATGGTGCTAAAGAGTCGTTTTTTTTGTTTTTTTTACAGACAGGTCCTTTAAATTACTTGAATTGAGTTGTAATGTATTCCAGCTAGAGCCTTAGCGTTTTTAAGTCCTGCTGGCGGTACGTTACATTCTTCCAGGTCAAATTAGCCTTTTTTTGCAACACCCTTTCTATGTGCCTATACATATTAGACATAATTGGAAAGCTAAGACTGTTGAGATTCCAGTGATGAATGCCAATCAAGGATACAATCATAAGTGTAGACACAGTAAATGCTTTTGTCAAACCACTCTGAAAGCAAGATAATGTGTAACTCACAGTTCGAACCCTTAATATCATTGACAGAACCAAGCCATTTGGAACAAAAATAGTCTTTTTTAGATCCACAAGGGTCCCATTAATGTCCAAACAAGGGCCGTCTCCAGTCTTTAAGAAGTATAAAGACTATATCCCCAATCAACAACAATGTAGAGAAAATGTCTGAATTCCACGAATTAAACCAGAACAGCCTTGAAAAAATCATTATCCAATTAAGCTCCTCCTCCTGCTGTCTTGATATCCTACCAGCAGCTTTTCTAAAGAAAGTTCTTCCTGTTATTGGGTCTGATCTTGTTCAAATAGAGATCTCATCCCTGCTGTCAGGTGTCTTCCCTCAGGCTTTAAAAACAGCAGTTATTAAACCACTGCTAAAGAAGAAGAATCTGGACAACACGTTAATGCAGAACTACAGGCCAATCTCTAATCTCCCATTCATCAGTAAGATTATTGAAAAAGCTGTGTTTCACCAGTTAAATAGCTTCATAACAATGACAAACCGTTTTGATGTTTTTCAGTCAGGTTTCCGTGCTCACCACAGCACCGAGACTGTCCTCGTCAAAGTAATCAATGACATCCACATAAATACAGACTGTGGTAGAACCACAGTGCTGGTTCTGTTGGACCTCAGTGCAGCATTTGACACTGCTGATCATGATATTTTATTGGAACGACTGGAGAGCTGGGTCGGACTCTCTGGTACAGGACTTGGCTGGTTCGAGTCTTACGTAAAGAATAGGGACTTCTATGTTTCAATAGGAAACTTTTCATCAGAACAAACAGAAATCACATGTGGGGTGCCCCAGGGCTCCATCCTGGGGCCCCTCTTATTTAATATCTACATGCTCCCACTAGGCAAGATTATAGCAACCAATGACATTAGCTACCATAACTACGCGGATGACACTCAGCTCTACATTACAATGTCACCAGGTGACTCTGAACCCATTCAAACCCTAAATCAATGCATTGACCAAATAAATGGATGGATGTGCCATAATTTTCTCCAGCTGAATAGAAACAAAACTGAAGTGATTATTTTTGGACCCAAGGAGGAACGATCAAGAGTCAGCACACAGCTTAAATTAATACAGCTAGAAACTACTGATCAGGCTCGAAATCTAGGTGTAGTAATGGACTCAGACCTGAACCTCCAAGGTCACATAAAGGCAATAACAAGGTCAGCGTTCTATCACCTGAAGAACATCTCTAGGATTAAAGGACTGATGTCGCAACAGGACCTAGAAAACTCATCCATGCGTTTATCTTTAGTCGGATTGATTACTGCAACAGCGTCTTCACAGGTCTGCCTAAAAAGTCAATCAGACAGCTGCAGCTGATCCAGAACGCTGCTGCTCGTGTTCCTCACTAGAACCAGGAAAGTAGAGCACATCACCCCAGTTCTAAAGTCCTTACACTGGCTCCCTGTAGCTCAGAGAATAGACTTCTAAATACTCCTACTGGTTTATAAATAATTACATGGCTTAGCACCAAAATATGTTGAAGACCTGTTGTCACGGTACCAACCACCAAGACCACTCAGGTCCTCTAACTCTACCCTACTAAACATCCCTAGACTCAGAACCAAACATGGAGAAGCAGCTTTCAGTTTCTATGCTCCCCTTATCTGGAACAGACTTCCTGGCGAATGTAGAGCGGCTGAAACTCTGAACTGCTTTAAATCGAGACTAAAACCATCTGTTTAGAATTGCCTTCGAGTAAATGCTTGATGTCATATGTATCAAATGTGTTCCTGCTCTCTTGCTTTTTATGATCTTTCTCTTGCTTTATTGTGTATCATGTGTAATGTGTGTTTCTTTTACTTTTAATTTCCATTGTTTTTTTGTTTTTTAAATCACCAAATCATGTAAAGCACCTTGAATTACCCTGCTGTTGAAAGTGTGCTATACAAATAAAATTGCCTTGCCATGTCTTATAGCGTACACAGTAAGGTGATTAAATTATAATGTCTTTTCCACTGCATGCATGTCAAAACTGTGTAACGTGTCATCTAATGTACAATGGTATAATTTTATATCTAATGTTTAATTTAATAAGAAGTGTTCTGAAAACAGCAAAACTAAACAATAATTCAGTTCAATCAATCTTTCTCCACCTGCTTCTGTCGGTCTCTTTTCTCTTCTTTACATGAATGTCCCCCCCACCCTCTCCTCTTCTTCTCATCACTTGGTTCTGTCTTGGTTAGTCTGTTTGGCTCCGCCCATAATGCCACAATGCTGAATGAGCATTTAAGGTGAAGCAAAGCTTTACTTATTTCATTTGTCACGTCTTCAACGACGCACTGTTATTGACCCCCAACCCATCTATATTATATGAATTAAGGGACGTTTTCTGATTCATCATCTTTAACACAATGTTGGAACAAATTATTGTTATCAGATCACATGCTTAATGATTATGATGGTGCTGCAGCTCCTGCAGGCTCCTCCCTCTTTAGGTTATCTCTCCTACCCTCTACAAAATCATGACATCCAACTAATGTGGGACTATTGTAAACTAATAATACAGACTACAAACTAAATATCCTTATGTAAACAGTTGGGCTACATCAGGGGGCGTCAGAGAAGTTCTCTTGCAATCGGAGGGTCGTAGGTTCTGTTGATGTGCCCCTGAGCAAGGCACTTAACCTCAAGTTGCCTACTGAGCTCTGTATCGGTGTAAGAATGTGTGTGCGTTTGTGAGTGCGAATGGATAAATGTGGCTCCAGTGTAAAGCACTTTTAGTGGTCAGTATGAGTAGAAAAGCGCTATAGATGTTCATTCCATTTATCAACTCATGATGCAGCAAGAATGTTACAAAAGTGTTTACTTGGTTAGCAAGAAATTCTACTCAAAGAACAGTGACCAGTTTTCATGTTTGATTGGAACAGCTCTGCTGCTGCTGGCTGCTTCTGTCTGTAGCTCAATCTTTTCTTCCTTCTACAAAATTATTAAATCCAATCAAAGTGTGCCACAAACCAACAGAAAACAAGTCGCACATATAGGAATACGATAATGTTGTACAAACAAGTAGACAACGAAAACCAGTTCAACAACAATGGAAGCATTAAGCTTCCCTGTATAAAGCAACACTTCTAGCAGCTTTCAGTTTCTATGCTCCTCCAATCTGGAACAAACGTCCAGACAACCGCAAAGCTGCTGAAACACAGAGTTCTTTTAAAACACGGCTAAAAACCCATGTGTTTAGAGCTGCCTTTGAGTAATGTTTAAATCGGAGCTGTAAAATAATGATTTAAAAAAACAAACAGAAAAGAACAAAATAAATAACATTTAAAAGCAAACATTGCTACTTTAGTGTTTCCCACATCAAGTTTTCATTGAATTCTTCCTTCTTTTTTTGGACTGTGCTTGGTATGCAATTTATAAGTTATTTCTTTGCTTTTGTAGAAGTAATTCTTCATGAATTCTGCACATTCCAGGGTGGCCTTTTATTGTGGGCAGTATAAGGTACACCTGTGCACTAATCATGATGTCAGATCAGCATCTTGATGTGGCACACCTGTGAGGTGGGATGGATTATCTCAGCAAAGCAGAAGTGCTCACAACCACACATTTAGACTGATTTGTGAACAATGTTTGAGAGAAATGGTAATATTGTGTATCTGGAATGAATTTTAGATCTTTAAGTCCATCTCATGAAAAATGGGAGCAGAAACAAAGGTGTTGTGTTTATATTTTTGTTGAGTGTAGTTTGCTACCTATACGACAGCTGAAGAAAATTATGCATAAACCAGCGTTTGCCTTTGTGAATCAATTCACTTCACAAAGATAATTCCTTACCTTTGGTCACTCTCTTGAAAAAGCTGAAGAGTTGCCACCATTTTTTAAAAGTAATTTTCTATGATCCATTGATTTCTGTTAGTCTTAGAAAGATTGTAAATCGTAATTTATCTTCCGGTTTGGCGCTGTGCAGTTTTTACCTCCGCTGAGGAGGTTATGTTTTCGCCAGGGTTTGTTTCTCTGTTAGTTAGCAACATAACTCAAAGGTTATAGGTGGATTTTAATGAAATGTCTTCTATGGGACCAGGAACAAGTGATTAGAATTTGGGGGTAATGGAAAACCTGGAGGTGAGGATTGAGTGCCTTGGCGAAAGTCTGTGCTGTCCGGGTGCTTATCTAGTTTTTGCTTCGTTTGTACAAAATTGCCTCGTTAAGAGAGCGGACATATTAGCTATGGCAAGACATAGTACTACAAAGCAATTATATATGCCTTGGGCGTTAATAAGTTAATAATGTTCTATGATATGCCTAATTTGATACTGATGTCTTGCCATAACTGACTGTAACCTGACACCGTTAGCATGCTCATATTAGCCTAAAAATAACACAGCGCCCTTCCTATTCTTCTTCGTGATATTCATTGTTGATTGGCAAACAACAAATTGGTGCATTACTGCCACCTACTGGTATTGATTGTGGACCAGAATGTCACTCAAGGTTGCACTTTCCTCTTTAAGACTGGTGATGTGTTAGCATTGTCCCTGTTTCTGCTAGCTTTGCTCTTGTTTTTATTAAGCCAAGCTCTAATGTCCATTTTGGCATAAAGCCATAACAAAGTATCTTCTTTACTGCCTCCAAAAGTCCCAATTAATAGACTACAGCACCCTCTTCTGGTTGTCTTCGGTCAATAGGTTGCATGGTTCCAACTTAATTTACATGGGCGTTGTAATTCGTCTTGGGTGGGCCAGACCTCCCCGGCCACAGTGGAAATGAGGTTTTCACTAATGTAATGCATTTTGCATGAAGACATAAAAAGTACAATTCTGGTGTCATCTGACCAGAGCACATTCTTCCACGTGTCTCCAACATAGTTTAGTTTTTATGTGACAAAGTGAAAACGTTAGGGGGATTCAAACATTTGCAAAACACTGTGCGCCAGGGCAGTTCGCTCTGTCAGAGCCTTTATATCCATGTGACTTTCTGCTTGTGTTGTATGAACATGTTTGTATGAACTGGTGCCAATCATGGTCACTCACAGATGCCCATGGCTCAGAACCAGCTGGACCTGCGACAGCCTATCGTGCTCCAGAGTCATTTCACAGCTTCCTCTCTTCAAGGGAACGCAGGTGTGCGTTTGGCTCGTTCCTCCAGCTAAAAACACAACTGTTTCTGTATCATTAGAGCAGGCAGGAAAAGAGAAAGACATAGACAGAGAAAATAAGGAGCCGCTTCCCTGGAGGCCCAGAGACAAAAGATAGACTTTGTATTTGTCTAAATATCATGCAAAATATTAAAGGAAACTCCAAGTGGCATCTTGTTCGGGAAAATAGGAGCTGAGTGAAACCAAATGCAAACTAGATCAATCCAAAAGCTAATTTCTGCAAATAAATCAGATAAAAATCATAACCAAATAAATTTTGGAAGCAGGACACAACATACTCTGCTTACAGCTAATGCTAAAAATGGAAGAGCTGAAAATGTAAATGGAGGACTACGTTAAACATCACTGAAGAAAGTAGTGTACTCTGACTGATGTATTAAATCCCAATGCCTCCCGCACATGCAATGTATAACACACAAGATAAAACTACATGCCTAAATGACACAAATGTTGTTACAACTAACTAAAAACGTTCTTTAAAGCAGAATAATAGGAAAATGGAGATAAATTGGCGCTCTATACACCGACAGGATTTATATTTAACCTTGAAAAGTAGTCTGCTGCTGTATAAAAAGACCCTTCCACAAGGTAGAACAGCATATTTTTCATCATTAATAGAGAGGAGTTTCTTTTTAGTACAGTTGCCAAACTTACACACAGTCATAGCTCTGTTGAGCCAACTATTCCCCCAGCTCTTAGCAGTGATGATTTTATGGGATTCTTCATAAATAAAATTAATTCTACTAAAAATAAAATCATTGGCATCCTCCCAAACATGATTACTTCTTCCTCAGTAAGTGAGGCAGCATCGGAAAGAACTGTAGAACCTCATTTGTTTTTGGGCTGTTATGATTCAGTCGAACTTCCGGAGTTATCAAAATTATTAGGCTCATCTAAACCTTCAACTTGCATGTTGGACCCAATGGCAACCAAGTTATTAAAGGAAGTTTTAAATTTGAGGAATCTATCCTTACATGGATACGAACAACAGGAATTTAAGGTTGCTGTAATTAAACTAGGGGAGTCCCGATCCGATCGGAAATCGGGCCCGATCACGTGATTTTTAAATGATCGGAATCAGGTGGAAATGATCCGATATAACCTCATAAATCAACAAGCATGACGTTTTAAATTTATCCTGAGACAGAGATTGTCAAGCGGATTGACAGTGGTTTATTTTTCAATTCAACAAGTTCCACTACATCAATATTCACTGTTAGGTGGGCGACAGCAACACCGCAAAGTCACACAATTTACGGCAGGCGGGGAATTGAGACAACACAATAGTGAGCCACTAGCTAGAAGTGCTAATGCAGGGAAAACGTGTTGCCGGTGTAGGTACCAGATCTGCTCGGGTAGCCAGATCTGCTCGGGGGCCTGCGCCTAATTATGACGTCGTATTACATGATTGGCTGAACGCTAACATTACACTACATGATTGGCTGAACATTAGCATGTTGAGGCACTGTGCATTTTTAAAAAGAACTTTATTGAACATTAGCAAGTATACAACACACGAACAAACAGCAAGGGGTGTTATATAAATACTGTACATGCAAAAATGTATGTAAATGACTTGTTTTGAGAGCCTTTTTCTTGATAGTCTGATATTGATTTTATGTAGGCTTATAGTTAAACATTTGTCATTTTTTGGGGTTTCTAAAAAAAAAAAAAAAGATCGTAATGGAAAATCTGTCAAAATATGGTTAATAACAACCAGCTAAACTCTTTCCAAAGCCCATAATGGAAGAGCAGTACCAGTAAAGATGATCCCCACAGGAGCTGTTATTAACATTTATGTCTCTTTTACATTTCACTATATAGTGCTTGGCAGGGTTAAAAATGGGGCGCAATGTAGTTTGTCAGAGTGGCGTTGCCGTAATGTGACGTTATCGGCAAGCGCAGGACCCCCGAGCAGATCTGGTACCTACACCGAAGGTTCACAACAAGCTACGTGACCGCCTGCTGGTAGGGATGTGTCGGTCGCGAACAAAACGGCTCTTAGAGCTGGTTCTCTGAGCTGGGTCCTTTCTGGGAGCCGGACTGGAGCTGTTTTTTTGTTAGTTTTTCTGTTAAAGCTGCATGTCTTGAGAGGGAGCAGGAGGGAGGGAGGGGAGGAGGGTTTTACACACACTAACACAGAGAAACAGGAGGAGAAAAAAGCTACAGACAAAATGTCCTGGAAAGGTGAGAAAATTAGGGACAGCAGGTAATGCAGCAAAATTTGGAAGCAGAGTGTAGAGTATGCAAAGTTAAAATATATCCAGCAGTCTCTGAAGTTATCTACATTATCTTAGCTTTTCTATGTTGTTCACTGTAAATAGTATAAAGTTTATGAATATTTTACATACAATCAGAGTTGTTTTTTATACTTTAACATTTATTTATTTTGTAGCACTATTTCATGGTAAATATAATAAGTCATATAAATAATAAACATTTAAAATAATTATGTCTGTAGACTAGTAAATCATTTTACACAAAATTTTACATTACACGCTTTTTTATTGTAAGTTAATTTAAAAAACAAAACATATAAGTGTTTGTGAGCCGAGCCGTAAGATCCGGCTCTCCTAAAAGAGCCGAAATTCCCATCACTACCTGCTAGTTGTTGTATCAAAGGTGTCCACTTTTGGGGTTACTACACAGACGTATGGAGTTTGTCTGTCTGTCTGATGTCACTGCTAAGCTTTGCTGCACAACGGGTCAACTCAAGTTTTATTTACAACGTGTGACCTTGCATGCGCAACACTCCAGTGAGTCTCACATGGTAGAGCATCATATACATACCAAAAAAAAAACTTAAAAGGACAACTTGGATGTGTTGTCCTTTTTCTTTTTATTATTTTAATGCATTGCAGAAGGATCGGGACTCCGCATCGGTAGATATTTAAAATCAAATGACTCAGACTCGACTCGGGGGGGCAAAAAAATGTGATCGGGACATCAACAATTAAACCTTTACTTAAGAAACCTCTCGATCAAGATGACTTAGTTCATTACAGACTTAAATATAACCTTCCTTTCTTATCTAGAATCCTTGAGAAAATAGTTGCTAATCAAGTCTATGAGCATCTAAACAATAACGAGCTGTTTGAAGCGTTTCAGTCAGATTTTAGAGCTCATCATTGCACTGAAACAGCAGTAGTGAAGGTTACTAATGATATTCTCATGGCCTCAGATAATGGACTTGTGTCTGTTCTGGTTTTGTTAGATCTCAGTGCTGCTTTTGACACAGTCGATCATAATATTCTCTTAGAAAGGCTTGAACATGTTGCAGGGATCAAAGGAACAGCACTAGGCTGGTTTAAATCATACTTGTCAGACAGATTCCAGTTTGTTCATCTAAATGATAAATCTTCTTCACTCTCAAGGGTTACTTGTGGAGTTCCACAGGGTTCTGTGCTTGGACCATTCTCATACTAGGATGAGAAGTAACTCTACAGATGGATTGTATCAGCATCGGACATTGTTGGCACCAAAGAGACATAGATAAAAGAATATATATATATATATATATATATATATATATATATATATATATATATATATATATATATATATATATATATATACAGTGGCTTGCAAAAGTATTCGGCCCCCTTGAACTTTTTCACATTTTGTCACATTACAGCCACAAACATGAATCAATTTTATTGGAATCCCAGGTGAAAGACCAATACAAAGTGGTGTACACGTGAGAAGTGGAACGAAAATCATACATGATTCCAAACATTTTTTACAAATAAATAACTGAAAAGTGGGGTGTGCGTAATTATTCAGCCCCCTTTGGTCTGAGTGCAGTCAGTTGCCCATAGACATTGCCTGATGAGTGCTAATGACTAAATAGAGGCACCTGTGTGTAATCTAATGTCAGTACAAATACAGCTGCCCTGTGACGGCCTCAGAGGTTGTCTAAGACAATGTTGGGAGCAACAACACCATGAAGTCCAAAGAACACACCAGACAGGTCAGAGATAAAGTTATTGAGAAATTTAAAGCAGGCTTAGGCTACAAAAAGATTTCCCAAGCCTTGAACATCCCACGGAGCGCTGTTCAAGCGATCAATCAGAAATGGAAGGAGTATGGCACAACTGTAAACCTACCAAGACAAGGCCGTCCACCTAAACTCACAGGCCGAACAAGGAGAGCGCTGATCAGAAATGCAGCCAAGAGGCCCATGGTGACTCTGGATGAGCTGCAGAGATCTACAGCTCAGGTGGGGGAATCTGTCCATAGAACAACTATTACTGTCTGTCCATCTAATCTGACTGAGCTGGAGCTGTTTTGCAATGAAGAATGGGCAAGAATTTCAGTCTCTAGATGTGCAAAGCTGGTAGAGACATACCCTAAAAGACTGGCAGCTGGAATTGCAGCAAAAGGTGGTTCTACAAAGCTTTGATTTAGGGGGCTGAACAATTACGCACACCCCACTTTTCAGTTATTTCTTTGTAAAAAATGTTTGGAATCATGCATGATTTTCGTTCCACTTCTCACGTGTACACCACTTTGTATTGGTCTTTCACCTGGGATTCCAATAAAATTGATTCATGCTTGTGGCTGTAATGTGACAAAATGTGGAAAAGTTCAAGGGGGCCGAATACTTTTGCAAGCCACTGTGTATAATATATATATATATATATATATATATATATATATATATATATATATATATATATATATATATATATATATATATATATATATATATATATATATATATAGGCAAGGCCATTTTATTTGTATAGCACACTTTCAACAACAAGGTAATTCCAGGTGCTTTACATGATTGGAGGTAAAATAAAAACAGCATTAAAACACAGACAAAGCATATAAAGTAAAAACAGCAATAAAAGAAGTACACATAGATACTTCAAGGCATTACAAAGTATATAATGTAGAAGCAGCAAGAAGCATAAACAAAACAAGATATATGAAAACATTACTCAAATGCAGCTCTAAACAGATATGTTTTTAGTTCTGATTTAAAAGAACTCTGTGTTTCAGCAGCTTTGCAGTTTTCTGCAAGTTCGTTCCAGATTAGAGGAGCATAGAAACTGAAAGCTGCTTCTCCATGTTTGGTTCTGATTCTAGGGATGTTGAGTAGACTGGAATTTGAGGAACTGAGTGTTCTGGTGGGGTTGGTATAGTAACAGTGTGGAGGATTAAATGGACGACACACAGGATCTAGTTTTGATCACCACTTTATCTCAGTGCTGACTTCACACTGAATAACGGTAAGCCAGTCACATAACATATCAACATCCTGTTTTCTGGGTGTGACCTCCTGGTGGTCCCCCACACACGCCCCCCCTGCGAACACCCAGTAGTGTCCATAGTTAGATCAGGATCCTGGGCTTAAGTAAACGGCCAGTACGGCTGAACCTGGGCCCCTCAGAAGCAGTCCGGAACTCCCTGCACTGAAGGTGGGGATGAGGGCGACAAGGGGAGGCAGAAGATGAGTTGAGCTTTGAAGGCAGACGAGAGTCTCTGGAAAGAGGAGAGGAGTCCGGCAACAACGTGGAGGGGGGTCGTCCCCTACGAAGAGCCTGGGCCGTTACTACATCATCATCTTTAAGAACATGAGCGGGTTTAAGCCTATCAACACAGACTGTCTCCGTACGCCCCCCCCCAGATCTAAAAGAAAGTGCTTAGGGCCAGGTTCGAGGACCCTGAAAGGGCCATCATACAAAGGCCGTAAGGGTGTCCTCTGTGCATCATGTCTAACAAAAACAAACTTAGAAGACTAGGGCGGCGTACTTTCCATGGGTTGGGGGATCCCGGAGAAGAAACATCGTACGGCGGGTAGACAGCGGATCCAGCGAGGCAACCACATAGTGGTATTTCGTGTCGTCTGAAGTAATTCCACGCAAAGCAAACTGGGCTTCAATGTGGACGAACCATGAAGGAGGATCGTGCAGCCAAAAATCCCGGATTTTTACAGCCACGGAAAAAGAAGCTGGGGACGCGGGTGGATGTTCCACGGCAGCAGGCGTCACCTGCGAGGAGCTGGCTTCAGTTTCGGACATGTTCAATTCAGGGGTCACCAATGTGGAGGAATAAATGGACGACACACAGGATCTAGTTTCGATCACCACTTTATCTCAGCTCCGACTTCACACTGAATACAGTAAGCCAGTCACATAACATATCAACACATACAATAAGCGTGCCAAAAATTCATACATTTTTTAAATGTAAACATCCTGTTTTCTGGGTGTGAGTATAGCTTCCTGGTGGTCCGCCACAACAGCAGAACTTCAACATATTTTGGTGCTAAGCCATTCAATGATTTATAAACTAGTAAAAGTATTTTAAAGTCTATTCTCTGAGCTACAGGGAGCCAGTGTAAGGACTTTAGAACTGGGGTGATGTGCTCTACTTTTCCGGTTCTAGTGAGGAACACGAGCAGCAGCGTTCTGGATCAGCTGCGGCTGTCTGATTGACTTTTTAGGCAGACCTGTGAAGACGCTGTTGCAGTAATCAATCCGACTAAAGATAAACGCATGGATGAGTTTTTCAAGGTCCTGTTGCAACATCAGACCTTTAGTCCTAGAAATGTTCTCCAGGTGATAGAAGGCTGACCTTGTTATTGTCTTTATGTGACCCTGGAGGTTCAGGTCTGAGTCCATCACTACACCTAGATTTCGGGCCTGATCAGTAATTTCTAGCTGTATTAACTGAAGCTGTGTGCTGACACTTGATCGTTCCTCTTTATATATATATATATATATATATATATAAATATTGCGAGATCTTGCAAGGATTTGCAGTATTCAAAGTTACTTTGCCAAATCCTACATAGATTTTAAGAATCCCAAGTTACTTTCGTGAAACCCAATTTTACTCCTGTGAGATCTAAATTTACTTTTATGAAATCCCAAATTACTTTGATAGTTGTTGTGCATTCAGATTCTGTATTCAACATACCTTGGTTGCAACAACTGTTTTTCTGAGCTACTTTTCACCTTTCTGTCATCCTGGACCAGTCTACCCATTCTCCTCTAACATCAACAAGGAATTTGTGCAGGCCCGGCACCATGGGCGCCATTCAGGTATCGGGCCCGCCCAAGACATATTACAACGTGCAATTAAGTTGGTTTTAACTATGGAATGTATTGACTCTGGTCCACACTCCATACCAGTCGGTGGCGGTGATGCACCAATTTGTTGATGCAGTAAATTTATAAACAAAGAAGAAGTGTGTTATTTGTTTGACTAACTTGCATTCTAAGGTCTGATGTAACTTTGTGAAAAATACACATGTGAGGGAATTATCAAGCTTTTGAGCGACGGATGTTGGATTTCGGACATAAGACTTGGTGTGGACTGACTATTTTAAAGGAGGACATTAACTGGATGGTTGTAGATTTAAAAAGACAGTTTTTCTTCGAGATAGCTCTGTCCTGGGTTTTGAGATGGGGCTACGAATGGTAAGTTGTCATTTATTTGCTTTCTGAGTGGTTTGATAAAAGCATGTACTGTGTCTACAGTTATAATTGTATCATTGATTGGCATACATCATTTGAATCACAAGCAGGGATAGGATGGTGATGAAAATCAGCCTGGGAGCTTGGAAGTTTCTTTACCTCGGGTGGGTGGTGGATAAGAATTTTTTTTTTTTTCTATGAATATCTCAAACTGTCTCGTGCCGAGGTGACCAGTATTTGGAAGTACTGTGAGGTTAGGAGACCTACCTTTCAAAGCAGAAGAGAGCTACTGACGTTTGGAAGCAGCTAGCAAACAATATCAAAATAGTTGATAGCAGAATCCAGTGCAGAGGTACTAATCACTCGCAGCTGCACCAGTCGTGTTTACAAAGATCTTTTATTAAGGAAGATGCGTTACTCACGTACACAAGCAGACACACAGCAGGATCATGACAACGGCTCAACTGCGGCTGCTTTTGGAGTACAAAAACAAACATTCTGGCTACGGATCTAGAACAGACCAGCCGTTCTGGAAAACTCCTGAACCTCCCTCTGGCCAGCCCGCCCCCTAAAGAATCTCAGCTTTCAAATGATGTACAATATGATGTATAAAAGAAATATGTTTATGGAAAGGATGTCAAAAAAGGCAGCTTTGACCCGGAAGTATGAAACACACTGCCAACAGGACGTAAAAACGCAAAGGGGTCCTTTACCTATTGGTTGGTATAAACAAAGGATTATTACCAGATAAAAAGCTGTGCATCAGTCGTCTGATGTCCATTCCTGCACTTCCAGGAGAATTTAAGTGAGTCCTTTGACACCTTTCTTGTCCAAAACCTGCGGTCAATGTTGAGCAAGCTCTGCACTGGTGGCAACACAATTCTCCAGCACTCTCCTCAGGAAGAGACTGTCCTTGAGCATTTTAGAAACATTTCTCACATTTTCAAACTCTTGCCTTTATGTTATTGAAGATAAGGAAAATGTTCCGAAAACTGCTGTATTCTGAGGAGTTTCCTGCATAAGAGGCCATTTTGATGTAAAGCATCAATGGAATTCTTTTTTTTTTGGGGGGGGGGGGGGGGGGAAGAAAATAAATTCTTAATCGATAAACATGGTGCTTTCAACCAAACCCATGAAAAAACAGAGCATTATGCCAATAAAGCTCTCTGCAATGTATATTCTTACTTTTAGACGCATTTGAAAAACAACGTGTCCACCTACATACTTTAAACAGATTTTTAGAATTAATTCCAGAATTATTGTAAAAGCAGAAGCTTTTTGCTCGTCTTGATCTTGCGGCACATTTCAGTAAAAAAATGTAGAATAAAGCTTACAGAATACTACGCCTTTAAATTCGTGCTGACTCACAGTGTGTGTTTTAGAAATGTCACTGTACTTACAGCAGGGCTGAGCAGAAAGTAGGTGGCAATTAGCCACAAATTAGTCTGAGCAGTGTGAGGATGTGAGGTGAAAATGCTAATCCCCAAGTGAGAACTGCACACAAATCCTAAATCTTGAAGGTGTCTTATAAAGCAGAGAAAGCGAAACACAGCAGAGAAACAGCATCCGGGTAGTTTTAATGAAATGAAACTGGAAACAAAACATATGACAGGATGAAGCTTTAAAGAGAGCCAACGTGTCAGGAGGCAGAAACACAAGCTACAACAGGTTAACTAGCAGCGTTGGAACAACATCCTCATACAGCAGACTGGATCGATATTAGATGATTTATTGTTGCTGTGCTTGAATATGACAGCCCTTTCTATGCATGTGAGCATAACCAGTCCTATGGTACAGAGCTTCTACGTCATCAGGAAGTTTCAACAGAGATGGATTGAGAGGAAGAATGCGACTTAATAAAATTTGGGTTTTTATTAGATGTGACTCTTAATCAAATATTTAGAAAGGTTTGCAGAGAACGAGCACCACACATGTGGGACTCCAAACCAGCCTTTAGTTGCAAATACAGCTGAAGTTGCAACCAGATTTGCCCAAATTAATTAATGCTCAGACAAAATGAATGGAGAGTATCTGTGAACATCATTTTTCAGTACAGCCACAGATTCTCAATTAGGTTTATGTCTGGACTTTGACTGGGCCAATGTAACGCATATATAAGCTTTATTCCAGGGTTGTATGTTCAGGGTTGTTATCCCGATGTAAAGTGAACCTCTGCAACAGTCTCGGGTCTTTTCCAATCTCTAACAGATTTATGTAATTTGTGAGTAAGATTTTGTTTATGTCGAAGGCAGTATTTTTCTTGTTTTTCAGATAAACAGAGCTCTCTGAGATCTTCAAAACTTGGGGTAATGTTTTAGAAACCTAACTTGGCTTCCTGCCTGACCAATCTGCTGGGTTCCTTTGTCTTCATGGTGCCGTTTGGATTTATACTGAGAACCCATTACTCACAACTCTATCTACTAATTTAGTTGCATCTAAAGGAAACTGGTTGCACTGGATTTTATTTAAGGGTAGCAACCTAACTTTAAAGCGCTCTCAACACAATATGGTGTAAAGCAGTGGTTCCCAAACATGTTCCGACCCCTAACTTTGGGAACTACTGTTAAAAAGTTCTGGGTCAAAGACTGGAGAGAAAATCTGTAGGAAAAAAGCCACCAAAGGCCAATGAAAAATGTTAAAATCCCTTCAGAACACTGGTTTTAAAGACTTACTTTAAAAGAGTATTTACAGTTAGTATTCACAAATGTTGACTGCATTTTTTGTTGACTGTAATGCACATAATAGTATTGGCTGATCATAATTATTTTTTAATAAAGATGTTGCTCTACTTTCTATAAGTAGGGAAGTAGCTAATAGCAGAAATTGACCTGCTACTAGCTTTAACAAGAATTGCATTTAATCTTAGAATGAAACTATTACCATGGCGCTAATTAGCACTAACATTGGGCTGTCAAAATTAAAGCGTTAACGCAGGTCGTTTAATTTGTAGAATTCCCGTGACACATTTTTTAACGCATTTGACGCATGCACAGAATGCATGCGTCCTTTTTATCCCACAATTCAACCCGCGCTGCATTCAGTGCTCCTTCGTCATGTGAACAGCATGGCAGACACAGACTGCATCCGTGGTTTCATGTGAACGTCTCTTCTCAGTCGCGGACCGTAGGGATTATCAGTCTATGCAATTATGTCTTTGCTTTAAAATCGCTTTGATAAAAACAACAAAAACGAAATGTGCAAGTTTTATTCCATCGACTCGCCCCTTTCAAGGCAAACAAAAAACGTCTTTGGTTGCAAGTGATCAGAAGAAGCGACCGGAAGAAGCAGATGATTACAAATAATAATAATAAATACAAACAATCTGCAGCGATAGCTTCACATCATGTAAGCCTTGGCTAACAAACAAGCTAACATAGCTAACCAACACTGGAGCCGCAAGATAACTGCAAATAACAACAGTGGGAACCAAGGAGTAATGTAAAGGTTCAGGGTCACATCATTTGCGCATGCATATCTGTGTCGATAAACAAATAATCCCTCTATTGTTCAGGAAAATTCAATTTAAAAATACTTGATTGTTCCCAGAGAAATTAAGTGTTGTCATAGCTCATAGTATTTAATTCTTCAAGGAGTTGTTGTAGATCATGATAGCTGTGGGCAGGAAGGATCTCCTGTAGCAGTCGGTGTTGCAGCGAAACTAAAGAAGCCTCTGAATGAAGGCTCTGTTTTTGTAGGATTGTCCCATGAAGAGGATGCTCAGGGTTGTCCAAAATTAAAAAGAAACGGTCAGCTTTACATTCAGAAAATGTTAACCAGTTAGTTTGTCTTTGCAACTGCCTAAAAGATGAATAGATTAAAAGCGCCAAATGTAAAAGTGATAGTGGAAATTTTAAAAAAAAGTTCCATGGATCTCTCCCCCGCATTTCCTAAAAAAAAGATCGACTTCCGATCTTGTCCTTTATTTGCACCAAACAATTTTAATTTTTCCGTTATATTTAGGAATGTTATTTAATCGCTGTTAATCGTGATTAATTCACAGCTACCCTGTGATTAATAAGATTAAACATTTTTATTATTTGATAGCCCTACATAAACCACACATTTTTAGCTGATCATGATGGGAATCTCAAATACGAGTCATCACGTTTACTTTGACATAAAGATCCAATAATACATGAGCAGTGACAAACCTTGACCTGATGCTAGCTTAAAAATATAGAGTATTTCAAATTAGAGGGAAATGATTAGCAAGGTGCCAATTAGCATTAGATTAATTTTATTTTACCCTTATGGGAAAATTGGTAGCAATCGGTCAGATTCCCTTTGTAGTATTTAAAGACAGCATGAATTCCAACTGACTATAAAGTCAGAAAGCTGGTTTTAAAAATTTACACAAAAACGTGCAATTAAAATGTACTTATTAAAAAAAAGAACAAATGTAGCAATTTTAGCTTTATTACCACAGTTACATACATCCTTACAAATTGCCCTGGTTGCTTGTGCATAGTGTGAAAAAATTGCAATTACCGAACTAATTAATGAAGTGAGTCCAGGAGCAGATTGAGCCAAATGAATCTTTAGTGTAATTTAGGAGGAAGTGGATACGCTCTGGAGTCCACGGTGCAAGCGAGGACCGACGAGGCGAGACCCGCTGGCGACACATCGCACCTTGTCGCCATGGAAACAGGAAGACGGCAAGACAATGGCTCAACTGGGCTTGTGGAAGACATGCAGCGGGGAGTACGAGTCGGAGTAAGTGGGAAATGTGGGAGACAGCGAGGGAAAATAAAGAGCCAAGTGGGTGAGGAGGGGGCCCAGAAACCCATCTCTGTGTTTGTTTTGTTAATTTACCTCTGTGCCCCGATGGAGGCGTCTAATAATGATGATATTAAAACTGAATGATGCTTTCAGGGTCTGCTGACATTCAGGCAATCTCAGCCTAAAAATCTGATCATACAAATGAATAGATTCTGCAAAGAAATATGATTATTTCTTGCTATTGAAGATGTCGACTAAACCTGATTGAGGAAACAATATGTTTCCTATCAAAACATATTTTGCCTAAATGTGAGATTACATATTATTTCAGATAACAGAAACAGTGTCATTGCTGTGGTTTATGATGACAGCTGACAGTCATTAAGGAGAGAAAAGTAAATAAAAGAAAAAGAAATGAAGGATACTGTCAAATTAATATATTAAATAGGCTACATTTTACATTTTAAATATTAGTCCTAAATCTCAACCGTATCAGTGGATCTTAAGCTTTCATAAAAATAATAGACGATTCTATTTTTAATTAAAGGTAATTTTATCAAATCTATCAACTGAAGCCTGGTGGAAAATCAACTAATTTATTGTACAGGAAGTCTTGCACAGATGTGTCTGTTAGTTTGAAAATCAACATTTATCACCATGGAGTTGTCAACCATTATAAACAGCACAGAGGTGACAAAATGCACCTTAGGAATTTTGAGACACCCAAGGTGACGCGAAAATTTAAATGTTAGATATCACCCGCGGGCAGACAGTAGAATTAAAGTCAAGAAACACGAGTGTAAAGAAAAGGAAAAAGAAAGTTCAAAAAGATGTTTCCTGGTTGGCGTGAACAAGTTTGTGGATTGGGTTCGAGTTAGTCTACAAAAGTTTGCAATAAACATATGAAAGATAGTTATTAAGCAGAAAGTAATTCAGAAAAACACACCGACATCACACCCTTTTAGCAGAAGTGCAAAAAAATGGCCAATTTAACACAAAACTAATGTGAACAAAGCTTTTACAAAGTAGAAAATAATAGCTTGATGTAGTTTACTGAAAGAAGGATGTTTTTTGTGAAGTTGAAACTAAGAATGTGATCAAACCTGTGATTTACCGCATTTGTTTTCACCTTGAAATAACAAGAGAGCAAGTAACCATAATGACTATTTTGATACATTATCATAAATGCTGAGTGGTACAAACTCTGTTATTATGTCAGCCAGCCAACGACAGCTAATTTGGGCTAAACATATATTCTGTTGTTAAGAAATTGACATGAACATTTAAAATTATTCTTGAACTCTGGTAAACCTTTAACCAATGCTAGCTTTAAAACCCAGAGTATTTGAAGTTAGCACGACATACTTAGAAGAGTGCTTATTAACACTAAACACAAAAGTTTAGTCAGCCATATTAGCCATATCAGCGGTCATTGATCACATACACTTTGGCATGAACATGTAATAAATCACTATAGAACCGTGCCTTGAAATTCTGTTAGCTTCCGGGTTTTTTAAAGTTAGCTTAGCATAGTCTCGTTTAGCGGGAAACACTCCTTTTTTTGTTTGAATATAACCGCCATATCAGTAGTGACTGATCACATTGACTTTGAGATAACCATGTAATAAATCTTCTTGAACTGTGATAAACCCTGCACTACTGATAGGTTTAAAAAGTAGAGTATTTACAGTTAGCATTACATAATTAGCAAAGTCTTACTAAACAAGAAACACTTATTTTTGTTGACCATAATGTGTATAATAGTAGTGTTTGATTACAATTACTTTAAGATAAAAATGTAGCACTACTTTCTCTAAGTAGTGAAGTAGCTAGTAACAGATATTGACCTATTAGCTTTAAAAAGTAGAGAATTAAAGTTAGCTAAATTATTAGCATAGCACTAATTAGCACTGAATTTTTTTTTAGCTGATCATAATTGGGAGTCATCACATTCACTTTGACATAAAGATGCAATAATACATTTTAAAGTAGTGGCAACCCTTGACCTGACACTAGCCTAAAATTAGGTTTCCCTAGAATTAGAGGGGAATTATTAGCATTGTGCTAATTAGCACTAAGCTAATTTTTAGTCTACCATTACAGTGATATTAGTAGCAAGTGGTCAGATTCTCTTTGGCATAAAGCTTTAGAAATTGGAGTATTTAAAGTTAGCATGAAATAATTAGCAGTGTGCGAATCATATTAGTAGTGATTATCACATTTATCTTAATTTGAACATGTGAATGCTTATTGAACCATTGCAAACCTTCAACTTCTGCTACCTTTAAAAGTTGAGTATTTAAAGTTAGCATAATTTTTAACAGGGTACTAAAAAGCAGCTAGCACAAATGTTTAGTTGACCATTATAGGCATCTGAAAAACGGCCAATCAGATTTACTTTGGCATAAAGATGCTTTATAATATTGTAAATATTGACCTGCTGCTATAGGTTTAAAAACTAGTGTGTAAAATCACAGTTTGATAATTAGTGAAGCACTAATCATCATTTAACACAAATTTTTAGTTGAACATATTGGCTAAAAAGATAGTGACTGGTCATATTTATTTAGACAAAATGATGCTATATGCTAGAAATTCATTTGCCACTTATGGGAATATGTAGGGTTTCTGAGTTTTGGAAATGAAAATAAGAAGATTAAAAAAAAAATTTAATCATTGTTACATTGTTAAATTACCTTGATAAACTTAAAATGTTGCCTAATGTTCTTTCTTAAAGGATTCTTTAAAAAAATAAAGTTAGATAGAATTTTTTTATAAGTTACTTTTTTAGTTATCTATAACATACCACACCCAAGTTATCTACATTTTAAAATGGATAGCATAATAAAACACAGTTGTTTATAATAGCAACTTTAATGAGGACATGTTCTGAAGGGAAAATAATAAGATACCAACAGCCATACAGACAACGACTCATGCAAATGCAAATGCAAACTCTCTGCCGTATAACATTTGAGGTTTTTCGTTAGCTAGAAGACAATAACTTCAATGGGGGGGTACAATAAGCACTGATTCCCCTTAGGAGCCATTCTGACAACATGCTCTGTGATTTATATCAGGCAATGTAATCAAGTTGGGCCAATAAGATCCTGAGCAGAAGCATTTCTGCAAGGCCACAAGGACATCAAATTACAGCATACGTTTATATATATGGAAGGACTGTCTCAGTATTGATTGCACCATGACTACTGCTTGTTTAAAAAAAACAATTGCTTCAATAAAAGATTTATTCTTAAGTCCACATTTGTAAAATATGATAGATTCATTGTTAGAATAGAATGTTGTAACTAAACCAGCTTAATCCTGGCAATGTCAAATTCCAATATGATTGCTTCCTGAGTTAAGATGACAGTATTATGGAAGGAAATATGTTCAATCTTTAGGCTCCCTGCCAAGCGAAAAGGTTGTTTTGTGGGTTTTCCTAAGGCCACTTCACAATGTTCTGCTGTGTAAGCATGGGGTATATAACTTCTCACCGGACGTCGTTAACGTCTCCTTCTTGTTTCGACCTTTAAGGATCAACCAACCGTCAAGGAAAAATTTTTTCTGGTAGTGAGAAGATATCATGGTTCCATCAATTATAGCAAATTATCTAGGTTCTAAAGATCTAAGGCAGTCCCAGATTATCATACTACCTCCACCATGTTTGGCTGTAGGTCTGATGTTAATTTTCTGAAATGCCATAGGCTACATCAGTTTTAAACTAGATATAACAGGACATGCACCTTCCGAAAAGTTCCAGTTTTGTCTCATTAGTCCACAGAATATTCCCCCTAAATCCTCAAGAATATTTTTTTGTTTCTTGTTAGACATTTGAGACGTGCTGGGCCACACTTTAGAAAGGGCTAACAGGGGCAGTAGCCCTCCGTCTGAAATTTTTGGGGCTCCAAAGATTTTCTTCATTCTAAATCAATGCATTTTTTTTTTTTGCAAACATAGTACGCTTTATATAATGCTAGTTCCCTATCAGGTGATGTGAATCAATTAGTTTAATTGTTGTAGAAGTAAACAACCCAAGGGTTTGAGAATGATTACATCATCACCCACATCTGACCCAACCCAAGACAAGTCAGACGGACGGACGGACAGCAAGATTTAAATGCATACTCTTCACAGCCTTGTTTTTGTTTTTTGTTTTTTTTTGCGTGAATGTTTCAGTGACTGCCTTGCATCAACACAAACAGGCCTGGGTGAGTTACAAAAACATTTTAGGTATTTTTTTATTGCTTAAATCAAGACGTCTCAAATAAGGGTGCTGGTTTAAAAATAAATTATATGAGCTACAACAACAATTTGTCCCTCTGGGATTAATAAAGTATTTTTGAATTGAATAGGTCAGTTTGACATTTTTAGAGGTACACATTGTTACGAATGACATGGAGCTGCCAAACATCCGCCTAAATCTTGTCCTGGAGACAGACCCTTGTGTTCTCTTAGGTCAGCAGTGCTTTGTGTGTTGTTACTCTCCCATGGATGCCATTTTGCTGATTCTCTCCATCTTGTCGTTGATTCATGATCTCTAACCTACAATGAGGCAACTGAGGTCTGCAGAGCTATGGATGTTGTTATGGGTTCTTTTGGGGCCTTCTGGATCAGTCTTGAAGCATATTTTAGTTGGCTGGCCACTCTGGGAATCCTGGAAGGTTCTCTACTGCTCCATGCTTTCTGCATTTATGGATTACAGGTTTTGTTGTGGTTCTCTGGAGTCACAAAGCCATAGAAATGGCTTTGTAATCCTCTCAAACCAATAAATGTATAAAACAACTGGTTTCTTTTTAGATTGGGGCATGATGTCTGATTATTTTAGCCAACTAAATGTTGTAAACCAGGATCTTTTTAAATAATGTATTGATTCTGCAGGTCAAGCCGTAATTTGGTTTGGGTACGGTTAGAAAAATTGGGTGCACACGTCCTTTTGCCTACTGACCACTGGAGGCTCTAGCCTGACTACCTTGCAAGCATTGAGCGTGTTAAGAAGATGGGTGGACAAACAAACCTGTAAACCCAACTACTGGTGCCCTATCAGTAAATCTGGGTGTTTTTTTGCTGTACTGACTGCATCACTGACAGAAAACATCCTCTAAATTATCATCTTTATGCAGATATTTTGATCAAATCAATAATCTACATCATCAAAACCATATCTCCCGTCTCTAGATCATTAGTCACCAATCTGGGCAAAGGGCACTCTGCCTTTAATACAGGTCCTTCTCAAAAAATTAGCATATTTTGATAAAGTTCATTATTTTCCATAATGTAATGATAAAAATTAAACGTTCATATATTTTAGATTCATTGCACACCAACTGAAATATTTCAGGTCTTTTATTGTTTTAAAACTGATGATTTTGGCATACAGCTCATTAAAACCCAAAATTCCTATCTCAAAAATTAGCATATTTCATCCGACCAATGAAAGAAAAGTGTTTTTAATACAAAAAAGTCAACCTTCAAATAATTATGGTCAGTTATGCACTCAATACTTGGTCGGGAATCCTTTTGCAGAAATGACTGCTTCAATGCGGCGTGGCATGGAGGCAATCAGCCTGTGGCACTGCTGAGGTGTTATGGAGGCCCAGGATGCTTCGATAGCGGCCTTAAGCTCATCCAGAGTGTTGGGTCTTGCGTCTCTCAACTTCCTCTTCACAATATCCCACAGATTCTCTATGGGGTTCAGGTCAGGAGAGTTGGCAGGCCAATTGAGCACAGTAATACCATGGTCAGTAAACCATTTACCAGAGGTTTTGGCACTGTGAGCAGGTGCCAGGTCGTGCTGAAAACTGAAATCTTCATCTCCATAAAGCGTTTCAGCAGATGGAAGCATGAAATGCTCCAAAATCTCCTGATAGCTAGCTGCATTGACCCTGCCCTTGATAAAACACAGTGGACCAACACCAGCAGCTGACATGGCACCCCAGACCATCACTGACTGTGGGTACTTGACACTGGACTTCAGGCATTTTGGCATTTCCTTCTCCCCAGTCTTCCTCCAGACTCTGGCACCTTGATTTCCGAATGACATGCAAAATTTGCTTTCATCCAAAAAAAGTACTTTGGACCACTGAGCAACAGTCCAGTGCTGCTTCTCTGTAGTCCAGGTCAGGCGCTTCTGCCGCTGTTTCTGGTTCAAAAGTGGCTTGACCTGGGGAATGCGGCACCTGTAGCCCATTTCCTGCACACGCCTGTGCACGGTGGCTCTGGATGTTCCTACTCCAGACTCAGTCCACTGCTTCCGCAGGTCCCCCAAGGTCTGGAATCGGTTCTTCTCCACAATCTTCCTCAGGGTCCGGTCACCTCTTCTCGTTTTGCAGCGTTTTCTGCCACACTTTTTCCTTCCCACAGACTTCCCACTGAGGTGCCTTGATACAGCACTCTGGGAACAGCCTATTCGTTCAGAAATGTCTTTCTGTGTCTTACCCTCTTGCTTGAGGGTGTCAATGATGGCCTTCTGGGCAGCAGTCAGGTCGGCAGTCTTACCCATGATTGCGGTTTTGAGTAATGAACCAGGCTGGGAGTTTTTAAAAGCCTCAGGAATCTTTTGCAGGTGTTTAGAGTTAATTAGTTGATTCAGATGATTAGGTTAATAGCTCGTTTAGAGAACCTTTTCATGATATGCTAATTTTTTGAGATAGGAATTTGGGGTTTTCATGAGCTGTATGCCAAAATCATCAGTTTTAAAACAATAAAAGACCTGAAATATTTCAGTTGGTGTGCAATGAATCTAAAATATATGAAAGTTAAATTTTTATCATTACATTATGGAAAAGAATGAACTTCATCACAATATGCAAATTTTTTGAGAAGGACCTGTATACTGTCTGCCTGGTTGATCTCCCTTGTGAAATCTCTTTCACGAGTGCCGTCCTTCCCTTACAAGCTGTTATTACAACCCTCTTAAAAGTGGCACAAACACAGCAGTAAATCTGTCACTGCGGTCACTAAAAGGCTAACTTACGATATCACATGTTATTGCTAAATATCTCCAGCTCATTCTCTCTGAAACGGCCAGCTGTTACGGTGGGAAGTGAGTGGAAATGAGTGCCAGCAGAGCAGGATGTTGATCAAAAGCTACACGAGGTGTGGTCAACTGTGTGCTGTGTGTGCTCGTTAGTCTTCCAGGGGGAAGGGACTGACATTTTAACAACCATTGATTGAATGGTGATAAACAGAAACAAAAACATACATGTCCTTTGGAAGGAAGACTCACTATATGACTGGTTTTGGGTGATTGTGTTTTTGGGGTTTGGAGGAAGACATTTGTCAAAAACGGCAGAAAGATTTCCAAAGATAACATTGCAGAGAAGCAAGATCATCAGTGAGTGTAGTCCTGAAGACACGAACAAGATTGGATTTGTCCTGTTTGGTTGTGACTTGAGCAAATTAACAGCATTTTGCATCCGTTTCTGAAAACCTCGTATTTCAAGCCAGTTTCTTCACTCTTTGGGTAAACTGGATTTAAAGTTGGGTTTTTGATGTAGGATAGTTCAGATTTTTCTCTAAGAAGTAAACCAGTCACAACATAATGGCCACCTACCTATGGGCGCTTCACAAGCCTGGACTTTAGCAGGGGCTTACAGGGGCTCCAGCCCAGGGGCCCGGCGCTGTGGGGAAGTATTCCCGTTTTATTTATTATCCATCTCAACAGTGTTTTATTTAGAAAAATGACCGGATTCTCTCCGTTACTTCCGGCTATAACTAGCGCTTCCCTCGGTCACGTGATACGTCACTACTAAAAACAAACCCATAAGATAGCAGAATGATTGAAAACAGAAGTCTCTGACAAGTTTTTTTTGCAAAAAGGAAAGGTTCAGTGAAGAGACAGAAGAAGAGCCTACGACTTCAAAGAAAAAGAAAGCTGCGTTTAACAGACAATACCAAGAGTCCCACCTAAAACATGGATTTATCACGACAGGCGAGTTCCACTCACCAAACCCCGCTCCGTTCTTATGTGGCAACCGGGGCTTTCTAATGAGGAGAAGCCTTTAAAACTTCCCCAGATGGACCGTCTCGTTACAGAGAAACAGCTACAGGGCTTCCACTGATTGAGCGTTGTGGTGAGTTGTATTGTGTTTCACACTCTTTATATTTGTTTTTGTGATAAATCTTATTTTAATAGCATGTTTAAACGTTACCATAGCGACCAGCGAGCGTTAGGGGAAATAAATGATGTCACTCATGTTATGATGTTGGCGCAATGATACGGAAAAGCTAATAAAGTTACGAGCACACATTGGACTTACACTAAATATTATATTTAAATATACTCGTTTTTATCCCGCTCGTATCTTTTTATCTTGTTGTGTTTATCAGCAGGTCCGTGTGAATATTGTCTGATGTTAAAATGGTCCGTGGTGAAATAAAAGTTGGGGAGGACCACTGTTTTAAATTACACTAACCAAAACGCAGCAACTAGAAATGAAGCAAGGTCACTTGATAAAAGATGGACAAGCTTGAAACGGCCTTTATGTGCTCATTTTGGCATTGTATTCTCCAGCGTTTTGAAAAAGCGAGCTTTGCCTTGCAGGCTGTGGAACTAGACTTGTGTAAAGCTGTGGGTTTGGTGGGATCCTTGCAGGACTACACTGGAGGTCTGAGAGATCAGTTTGACAGGTTTGAGTCTCAAGCTAAGGGGTTGTCTCCAACAGTTTCACAGGGGTAGCACTGAACAACCAAACAATCCAAAGGCATTTGTTGGAGAAAGCACAGCCTCAGAGGTTGAGTTATCAGCTCAACTAAATTTCTCCACTCCTTTTTTTGTGGTGGTTGTTGATAGACTAATTTCTGAAATGAATCGCAGGTATGCTTCATATGATAACCTCAACAACACCTTTGGCTTCCTGAACAACTTTTCTGATGTTACTGTTCCAGAGCTAAGAAACAAAGCATCTCATCTCCAAATGAAATATTCTGCTGAGCGGGAGATGGGCTTTGTGGACGAGATTGCCCAGTTCAAAGATTGTTTTTGTGGCAAAGGCATCACATCTGCTTCACTGCTTTTACAGTTAATTAGACAAAAGAATCTGTGGATTTTGCGCTCAGACTTCACCTGACATTTCATGTCACAAATGCAAGTGGTGAACGATCCTTCTCTAAGCTTAAAATAATAATTAATAGACTCAGATCCATAATGGAACAGGAAAGGCTGAATCATTCGACTCTTGTGTCTATTGAGAGTGATCTAATGAGATAGCTGGACTTTAGTGATCTTTGCTGCAGAAAATCCAGAAAAGTAGCCCCTTTCAAACTAATGCTTATGAGGCTTATCTATATGACAACTATTTGACTCGTCACTGAAAGGGTTTGGGGTTATTGTTTAGGGTATTTCTTGTAAACTGTCGTGTTGCTGGATCTTTTCTCTCAAGAAACATTACATTTGTTTATATCCATGTTGTATTTGACTGGCAGACAAGAACTTTTTGAAACTTGTTTCCTTTTCATTTTACCAAGTAGTTTGAACCAAAGACCGAGTGTGGATACCTTTATTTCCTCTTGTGAAGGACTTATAAATGCTGGGAGCATGTTTAGCGTATACCTTGTTCAGATGGCTTTGTAAATAAATAAATAAATAAATATATATATAATCAAATATTCAAATGATTGAACAGATGCCCAAATCACTTTAGCTGATTCCTCTGAACGTGGAACAGCAGCTGCTCTTTTCAAAGCTGGAAGATGGAGCTACAAACCTTATCTTCAAGGCTGACTCCGGGCAGCCAAGGGAACACTCATTTCAGCAGCTTCTGTTCCAGATCTCGTACTTTTGATTGTGGCTGATATCCCATCACCATAGGTGCGGTCCTGAAGGTAGACGAACCGGCGAATCAAGTTTCACTTCGAGTTTCACTTGCTGGCTCAGTTCTTTCTTCAGCAGAACCCACATCACAGTAGAAAACATCTCCCGCTCTGAGCTACCGTCACTCATGGACTGGACTCTGAGATACTTGAACTGACCTGGAGGGAGCTTTGAATGGAAATAAATCTTCCTTTACCTGCTCCGAAACACTGAATCTGCAGCTGCTTTCCAGCAAATCTAAAAATAAAATCTTGGTAACCTGGATGAGGATCAGCAAGGTCATGCCTGTTGACATTAAAGTAGCTTTTTGTTTTTTGCAGGAGCATGCAGATATGGACAGCTCGAAGCACCATAATCCCTCTGTAACCTTTTCTTTCCTTGAAGGGAATTTTTGCAACGACAATATGTAGTGCTGCTGGATTCATATGGTTCAGTAGTTCATTAAACTTAAAAAAAAAAAAAAATGGGTCATGGGCGAAGCTTGGTTTTAGTAGTTCACAACCTTAGGGCAAGGGTTGGCTTAAAGATATTCAGGAAAACAGGAGGAGAAATAAGGTTGGTCTTTTAATGTGGAGTCCACGTTTTCTGGGGAAAATGTTCTGGAGCCATCATCCTGTGGGGATCATGTAAACATGAACCCAAACGAAAACCTTTAAAATGCACTGAAATACACTTAGAAACGCAAAATGACAACTAATTTACCTGCATCCAAACCTTTCCTGCTCATGTTTTCCTCATCTGAGATATTCGAGACAGAAAAATCAAACAAAGACATTAAAAATAAAAATAAAATATTCAAGATGTTTTTGTGCTGAGATTGAAATGTCCAGAGGGAAGCAGGTGTGCTCTCTCTTCCCAGGTGGGTCCTGGAAATCCTGCTGCTTTAATCACCAAAAATTCAAACACTATAATACCAAATCTCTAAATAATAACTTCTTTTATTTTTCATTTTTTGATATATATTCACTCTTTGAACAACTTGACCAACACTGATTTGAATGCGTGTTCTAATAATACACTTACATCTCCACTTACAGGGTCTTGCCAATGTATTTATACCCCCCTGACCTCCACATGTCATGCCACTTCAACATGGTGTACATTTGTGAACAGGAAGGAAAATGAGACAAAAATCCACACACAAGACAAAAAGGGATAATTTAGAGATACCAATTAACCTAAAGATTGTTTTTACACTGCTGGAGTACCCGGCGAGAACCCACGCATGCACAGGGGGAACATGCAAACTCTCTGCAGAAAGACCCCAGGCCGGGATGAGAACCCAGGACCTTCTTGCGCTACAGTGCAGCCCGGATGATAAAAACCAAAATCTGAAAAGTGTGGAGTGCATTTCTATTTATTTTTCTAACTAAGTTAAACCATTCTTCTGTTGCTATGGCTGTATGTTTGGCGTCTTTAAACTCCACCCTGATTCCCAATCTCAATCACTCTCTTTCAAATATAAAATAATGTACAAAAGGAAACAACAACCTAAAAATAGCACCAAGTTTGTATTTACTCTGGCAGGGATTAACACGAGAATTCAGGAATATGGGCGGTTTTTCCCTTGTATGCATCTTCTAAAATAATCTAAAAATGAACATTAAATTTAAAAAAATGAATTAATTAAATAAATAAAAATTTACTGACTAATAATTATTGTATCATTTAAATGTGGACCAACTTGCTCTTTGAAGCGATTTTTGGAGCAAATCCTTCAGAACTGGAAGTATGTGCAAAACTTTGTACCCGCCTATTGCTTGATGTATCTGCCCCTCTGTGTCTCCATTTGAAGACACACTCAGAAAAAAGAAGTGGGCCACTTTCTGGCTCTTTTAGGAGCTCATGAGCAAATCTTCCCATTAAAGTGGTGATGACACAATGTGGTGTAGCTGTTGGACCTGCAGGGGCATGGAGGGAGAGCGACAGCTTTGCAGACTAATGTGAGATAATGAGATGCGGACTCAACAATTAAAAAGCTTATATAGGTACAGGTGACATTTCAAGCCAAATGGACACAGCTTGCTCTCTTCAGTTTAACAGGAATATTAAAGTCACCGACGAAACACAATCTGGAGAAATTTTACGCAATTTTGTACCGACAAGGTTATGCAAAAATAATATAAAAGCACATGCCAAGGGACCCAGACTCTATGAGGCTTTCAATATTGCTGCAAGATTATAGCAATATGTTATCTGACAGCAGTAATAACAGTAGAATCTTGCCCAGCCTGAACTGAAACAGGAGCTCAGATGAAAAAGCACTTACAGAAATAACTTTAACAGCTTGATTTGGTTTGGATCTTTCCTAGAATCGACCTCAGAGAGTCTGAAATTTAACGAGGCCTAGACTTCTGCAGCTAATGAATCTCCACAATGTAAAAGAATCCTCGCCTGAAAAAGCCTGTCGTCTCTTTGCCAAACGTGTCTGAGGAACCTGTGCGATCGGCGACGTCTGCCAGACAACAGCACATTGTTTGTAATTGGCTCCGGGCTGAGTCATGCGTGAAGAGGGGAAACCTGCCAGTCTGCCACATCAGCTGTGGCCTTCTTCCGCCTGCAGGAAATCACAAGCATCACTTTCAGCCACGCTTCGCTGGCTGCAACTATGAAGGCGCAGCCAGTGGAGACGACAAAGCTACGAGCGTTGCATGCGTCTGTGAGAGAACAAGAGCAGCTACTCGGGCTCTTCATGTGTCAACACATGCATGGATGCTCGTGTCTTTTCCCCCCCTTGAGCTGTGGGCATCAGCTCCTCAGAGGAAATCTGTGATTAACGTGTGTCGTACCGAGAGATCGCCAACTTCCAGCGGAACCAATTTTAGTCTCATTCATCTCAAGCATCTGCATTATGAGCCATGCGTTTCTACTCGGGGCAGCGTGCCATGACGGCTACAAATCTGCCTGTCAGGAGTTGTCACGATAACTGGACTGTATGTAAAGTCATCTAGCTAGGAGGCATTTTAGTCAGCGACAAACCAAAAAACTCCAGCTGGACTGTTTCACACCAACTCTGAGTCACCTTTGGCTTTCTGAGTCTATGCTATCGTAAATGATAATGAATTGAAGCTTCTCTAGTGAAGCTGTGAGATAACATTAGTCAGTGGTGAACACTACAGTGCTACATACCTAGCAACATGTCAGGGATGTGTGTGAAGGATGGACCAAAACGCAGACGCTGAGGAAGTGCAGGATGTTTATTAAAGGGTGAGGTGATGGTGATGATGATGATGAAGAAGACGACGACAGGAACGGAGAGACTGGACATCGGGCAGGAACGAGACAGCAGGGAAGGCACACGAGACATCAATAGTAAATGATCCGGCACTGAGTGGAGAAAAGTGATGGTGGTGAGTAGGATCAGGTGTGAATGATTGGAGAGACAGGTGAGGACAATGAGTGAATAGGGCAGCTGAGTCTTTCTGGGTACGCCCCTGGAAGTCTGGCAGACGACCAGCTGGGCAGCCCTTGAGGACCTGGAGGTCGGGCGGACGGCCCCAGTGGCGTACTCTTGCTGGACGGCGGTCCGGAGGACAACCCGGATGGCGTCCTCTGGGTGGACGGCGGTCCGGAGGACGACCCGGATGACGTCCTCTGGGTGGACGGCGGTCCGGAGGACGACCCGGATGGCGTCCTCTGGGTGGACGGCGGTCCGGAGGACGACCCGGATGGCGTCCTCTGGGTGGACGGCGGTCCGGAGGACGACCCGGATGGCGTACTCTTGCTGGACGGCGGTCGGGCGGACGGCCCCGGTGGCGTACTCTTGCTGGATGGCGGTCCGGAGGACGACCCGGATGGCGTCCTCTGGGTGGACGGCGGTCCGGAGGACGACCCGGATGGCGTCCTCTGGGTGGACGGCGGTCCGGAGGACGACCCGGATGGCGTCCTTCGGCTGGATGGCGGTCCGGAGGACGACCCGGATGGCGTCCTTCGGCTGGACGGCAGTCCGGAGGACGACCTGGTGATCCTCCCTTGAGGACCTGGAGTTTGGGTGGACGACCCGGATGGCATCCTCTGGCTGGACAGAGGTCCGGAGGACAACCCGGTGATCCTCCCTTGAGGACATGGAGCTCGGGCGGACGGCCCCTAGGTCCTCCTCTGAGGCAGCGGCTGAGGAGCTCGCCCGGTCGGTGGCGACGAAGATGCCTGGCCGGTAGAGGTCGGCTGAGACGAAGTGAATCTGGAGGCTCGGACGCCGGCTGAGACGAAGAATCTGGAGGCTCGGCCATTCAAGTATCAGGCCCGCCCAAGACAGATTACAACACTCGTGTAATTTATGTTGCAACCATGCAATGTATTGACTTAAAACAACCAGCAGAGGGTGATATAGTCTATTAATTAGGACATTTAGAGGCAGTAGATACTTTGATACAGTTGTATGCCAAAATGGACATTAGGCTTAATAAAAACAAAATCAAAGCTAGCACAAGCAGGGACATTCTGAGAAACAAAGTATTTTATTTCGCCTTGCGAGGCAAAATACTCACTTAATGCGCTCTACATGAGCTGTGTGCTGAGGGCAAATATTCAAGTGACCAATCAAAACGCGGTCTCCGCTCACATGATTCCAAGATGGCAGCCCACGGAGTAGATTACATTTTGGAAGATAAACTCGTGGAAATTTGCGCTTGTCCCTGTTCTTGAAATCTGAAGAGCAAACATCGTATAAACAGGTGTAGTCTGGCCAAATTTCCACGAGTTTATCTTCTAAAATGGAATCTTCTCCGTTTGATTGGTCACTTGAATATTTGCCCTCAGCACACAGCTCACGTAGAGCACACACAGTGAGTTTTTCGCCTCTTGAGGCGAAAAATATCAAACCTGTTTGATTGACACCAAAACCAAACAGAAAGGACTCCCAGCTATCACTAAGCTCTGCTATTTGGGAACATTAATGGTTTCTCATGCAGATACAGTAGAAAAACAGAGATGGACCGAACCAGAACATTTTCCGCAAATGCATCTTTCACCGACAATAAGGTCCATAACACGCTCTGCACTGAACAAAATGACTCACCTGAAACAATGTCAATCTGAATGTAAACATCACTGATACTAGAGAAAAACCAGCTGACATCCACATGGCTACCAGTAGCATCCAATCAGCCCAAACTCCTTATTTTGGATAAAACAAGTTGATAAGAAGGGATTTTCCCATTAGCTGCCCATGCTGTATTCAAGTACAGCTGGGAAACTGGGGTGTTGAAATATCAAAACAACTCCAAAGTGATTTGAGGATGTTTTATTCTCAAATATGGGCAACATTTTATTTAAACATTTCTAAGCATTAACACTGTTTTCAAGTGGTTATATTGTTTTCTACTCTGCCTATGTCTGCTTGTACAATTTTATTTATTAAAAAATCCAATCAAATCTCCAGTCAGTTCTATACTTTCAACTTTTTAAGTTATAGAACATAATCAAATCTACCGGTATTCAATTTCAGGAATTAAAAGGAAGGAATTCAGAAAAAAAAGGTTATTTGTTTAATGTTGATCAAAGTAAAAAAAAAAAAAAAGTCATATACACATTTGTATTTATTTTTCTTGATTGGTGTACCGAAAACGTAGCGAACAGTGACTGTAAAACCCCAAATACATCCCGAATCATGATTTTGGTGTACCGTTACAACCCGAAAGCAAAGATAAGACTGGTCTATGCACCTAGACCAAGGAGAAAGCACAGGGAGGTACTAACTATTCCCTTTTAGAGAGTCCAAGACCTGTCCAGGACCAGTCCGATGGAAAGGGGGAGGCGAAACCTGAGACACGGTAAGAGGTGTTGAATCTTAAATGAAACCACCCCCAACAATTAGCCAATTAGATGAAATGACTGCCACCCAGGGATCCATGCATGTAAAATTGTGGGAATTCTTGCTTTTAACAATAACCTTTTTTTAACTTTTTCCTGACTCCAATTTCCAGTAGAAGGCCTCGCTAACATCACCAGTCCATCACAGGGACACACACACCTTGGTGCAATTTAGGGAGACCAATTAACCCAACAGTCATGTTTTCTGACTGTGGGAGGAAGCGGGAGTACCCTGAGAGAACCCACGCATGGACGTGGAGAACATGCAAACTCCATGCAGAAAGACCCCAGGCTAGGAGTCGAACCCAGGACCTTCGTGCTGCAAGGCAACAGAATATTTCCACAGAATACATAACCCCAAATCAGAAAAGTTGTGACGGTAGGTTAAATTAAAATGAAACTTAAAACAGTCCTTTGTTAAGATATCATTGACCTGTATTACACTGAAAACAATACAACAGCACATTATTAAATGTGTTCCTCGTGAATTTGATTGTTCTGGGAGTTTTTCTTTCAAAATAAACATGTGTTCCAATTTTGGTTCATGGTTCACATCATTATTTATCCAATATACGTGATTACTAGCCCTAAATTGCTCCTGTCCAAACCTTTTTGGAATGTGTTGCAGGTCTGAAAGACAGGAAAGAATGTATATTTACAAATGAAATGAAGTTGACCTGACAAAACATGAAATATTTTGTGTTCATTTTGTCTGCAAAGAAATTCAAGTCAAAGTAAATTTAGAAATCACTACTTTCTTTTTTTTATTTGCTGTGCCAACTTTTTCTGGTTTGGGTTTGTGTAAGTTGCACAGATTGATGGACAGCAATTATTCGCTTCATGCATGATTCAAACCAGCAAGCTGCCTCCATTTAGTAGAATTTGCTACCATTCTCATCATGTTTATTCTACAAAGTACTTTAAATTCTCCAGTTTTCACACCAAAAATCCTGCTTTTAATAAATGGAGGTAAACCTTGTGGTGTGGATCTAAACAGGCCAGATTTCAAACTGGGAAGCCAGCATTTAATGGTCAGCCCACTCCTCGACCTGAGCCATGCGGGACTCCAGAGCAATCTGAGCCTTAAGTGCTGCAGGAGGACACTTCAACTGGCAGAGAGGATGGGGTAGGACTCAATGTGAACAGCAGATAAATTACCAAATCCTCAGACAAACACAATGTTTTTGTTAGGGTATGACTGGAACTGATTGCACCCTAATTAAAACCAAAATCAATCCACTCTGCTGGTCTAAAATGCTGTTTTTTCTTTAACGTGCTTAAATTACAGAAAAACTAATTAGCAAATAAAGAAGCGCCATGTAAAAAAAAAAAAAAATCCACTGTCTTACTATTTAAGATTACGTTAATTTACCATTTATGCCAACTTTCTAAAAATGAGAAACTGATTTATTAGATTTCAATCCTGTTTAAGACAATTTACAAACAGGAAGTCAGCAGAATTTGAAAAATCTGATTCTGGAATAGCGCCGCTTATGGTGGCAGCATGTTGGCGTAGATATGTCACGTTCGTTTTTTCAAATAGACTTTTGTTAACCATTTTTCTGGTTGAGGCGTTGCTATTTAGACAATTATTTCCTCTGGTTCTGGATGGTGTACAGTTGGAAGGGTTTTTGCTCTTACTTTTTACCTTTCAGACGTTTGTTACGGTCCACAACCATGGCAACAATCTATGGTTTTTACTACTAGGAGCAACTGATTAGCATCTCAAAAGCTCAAATAATATCTGAGCTAAGACAAATCCCAGAGAAGTTGGAAAGGGGGGGCTTCCATCCAACTCACTTTCCTGTCTTTCCGTCTTAGCCCCATGGGGGCTTTCAGCTGCTCTGCTCCCCACCTCTGGAGTTCTCTACCTCAAACCATTTGAAACGCTGACTCTCTGTCCACTTTCTAGACTCAAAACCCACCTGTTTAAGACCGCCTACTGTTTATGAGCTCTGTTCCCTTATTGCACTTGTTTTTTTCTGGCTTGTTTTGGGTTGTTTTCTTTTGGGTTTTGTGAGTCTTCTTTTGATGTTGTTTTAACTTGCTTTGTCATTTTCTCTGTTGCTTATTGCTGTAAAGTGTCCTTGTGTGTTTTGAAAGGCACTTATAAATGAAATGTATTATTATTATTATTATTATTATTATTATCATTCATGGATGCAGAGCAGGACCAAAGAGCAGAGAGAGAAGGGGGAAGTTTCAATCCTCTCTTGAACATGCTTCAAAGATAAACAAACCTACAGTCACTAGGTGGCAGCAGTGCTCAGACTAATCAACAGGCTGCTTGTTCAACCCAGCAGAAGTAGTCTACACGGACACAACAGTGTACAGACAGACTGAGTAGCAGGGCTCTTTGAAGTTCGCAATGTGGGAAAGGCGGACGGAATCACAGAATTTAACAAATAAAATGGAATGCACAATTAAACGCCGTTTTGTAGTATTTTGGCGGCTGCAGCTCCTGTACCTGTTGCTTCCTGGTTAGGCGGTGGTCGGGTTGGCCCTACTCTCCACATACACATACACAGAAACCGGCCAGCCATGGCGAAAAACTCACTGAAAAACCGACGTCCTACAAATTTTTAAAAAACTCTACGCTTAGTGCGAGGGTCTATGGCTAGCAATGTTTTTGAATCGGGAGAACAACCCTTCTATAAGTTTTGTCAGCTCACGGGCTGCAAGGTCTGCAGCAACATGAGAGCTAAACACAAAAACAATTACATATATCTGTGGAGTCTGAGACAGAGTTGGGAAATCAAAAGGAACTAAGGTCCTGATCATTATGGAAGTGAACACGAGGATGCTGAATTCAACTAAAGCATTTTTAAAGGGATTTAAAAAAAAGATGAGTCTTTGTTTTACACATAATGTTTTGGTATTTAAAAATAACCCCGGCACTATGAAGGACCATCCCTGCCAAAATTGACAATAAATAAATAAATAAATAGATGTAGAAATAAATAATTAAATAAATGAGGTAATACATTTGGAAATAAATAAATATAGGGAAAAAATAATACATTTTGAAATAAAAACGTGGAAATAAATAAATAAAATTGTAAATAATTTTTTGAATACATGATTGAAAAAATATAAATACATATTTAAATAAATAAATATAATAGAAAATACATTTTAACTAAATAAATACATAAAGCAATAAAAAAATACATGTGTAAAGAATAAATAAATAAAAGGAATGTGTACATATAACAATAAATACAATTGTAAATATATAACTACATGTAAGAACATGTAAGAAAATCTGTTATTTTCACATTTATTTATTTACAATTTTAATTTCATTGCAGCATTTATTTATTCATTGCTACATTTATAATTATTTTCACATTTAATTATTTCCACATTTATTTATTTACATATTTATTGCTACATTTATTTACACATTTAATTATTTCCACATTTATTTATTTACATATTTATTGCTACATTTATTTACACATTTATTTAATTATTTAATTTGAATTTTTTATTATTTATGTATTTCCACATTTATTTCATTGCAATTAATTGCAATTTAATTTATTTATTGCTACATTTATTTCCACATTTATTTATTCATTACCAGATTTATTTATAAATGTCCACATTTGATATATTTCCACATTTATTTAATTATTTATTTCTAGATTTATTTAAGCATTTATTTCCAGATTTATTTATTTGTTTCCACATTTATTTATTTATTTCCACATTTATTTGTTATTTGTGAAAATATTTGTGAATACCAGTAAATGTGGGTCTCTTTGGCTATTGATTTGTTAAAGGGGGGGTATTATGCTTCTTCGAGGCACATATTACCCTTCTATACCACACTCCAATAAAATTGTCACCTTAAGTCTTTTAAAAGTTCGTCATATATCCAAATCCACCTTAAAGAAATTTACTTCCGTATTGGACGCCTTGATTTTCGTCTGTGCCTCTCTAAGACCCTCCTACTCTTCCTGACACTCCCCCTTCAGTTCGTCACATACCGTGCATCATCGCAGCATGCACGGAGTCAGAAAATAAATCCCACAAAAGACGCGCAGCTGCAGCTGGTGTGTTATAATTACTGCAACTGGGACTCAGAAGGAGTTGTATGAGGTGGGGAGGGGTAGGGGAGCTCTGCAGGGGCGAGGCTCTCGGCTGAGTACGTAAGGTCGGAGGAGGAGATGGGTGGAAAAGGCGGGGATAGGTGGGAGCAGGCGTTTCAGCAACCCCGAGAACTACCAGCAGAGACTCAAAGGCTACTCTAACATGAGTGAATGGGTCAGAGCAACACTGTTTTTAATGAGGGAAAGACAGGTTCTCAGGATATTAAGCTTCAGAAAGTCAATTTTGCATAATATCCCCCCCTTTAAAGTATTTTAATTTACTACATAATTCTACACTTTCTGGTTAATAAATATGGTCAGAATAGAAAAATAGGAATTCAGAAAAATTGTAATTAAAAAAGTTAAATTTTGGGAAAAAATATATAACAGAAGTAGGAAAATAATGAAAGGGATTTAATAATAATGATAATTACAATATCTATATTTTCAAAAAGAATAAGCTGATGAAGCTGACAAGTAACCAATGTTTACAGTTTTAAAAAGTTATCAATGTTACTGTTTTGTCTAAAAAGGCACATCCCTGTGAATCATTTGTGCCTTTTTCTCTTCTCTAATCACAGACTGAGCAGTTTTGATTGAATGTTTCCATTTGAGTTAATAAACTGAACTTAGAAATAGTGTTGAGACTTAAAACAATAAAATGAGCTGCAACAACTCCATCCACAAAGACTCTGAAGATACCTGAATGATATTAGTTATAACAACATTTAACATCCCTTTGGGATACATAAAGTATTTTTGAATTCTGTGAGGTTCTGTGATTTGCAAACCATGTCAGGATACAACCCAACAAATGATTTTGTTCGTTTTTGAGCCAGCAAAGGCAAAGAAAGTTCAACTGTGTTAATTTTGCTTCCACGTGTTTCCCAGGTTTGCTAAGTGGACACTTGGATGCTATGAGAGTTACAGAAATCAAAACCATCCGAGAGGAACGAGCCAGAAAAATCCCTGACTGCAGGACAGGAAAAAAAAGGACTCCAACATAAGAACTCATACATTTTCCAACATTGTACAACATGTTTAGTCAATTCAGACATTTAATTCTTAATAAAAAAAAAGGCCCACTGTTTGCAGCTGCGTATTCACTTTGTACTCACGACAACACTGGCGTAAAAGGAAAAAAAGTTGGAAGCTGGCTGGTTTTTTTTCAGCTGCCGCCCTGGACGCCTGTGTGGCACCGGCCGAGCAGAGCTGGTATCAGGGCTGCTGAAACGTGGCATCAGCTGCGACCGGCTGGCCTCTGAGAGCACACAGTGTTCACCGGAGCACTCACTGAGGAGAGATCGCTCGCTCGCTGGCTGCAAGGCACTGAGGAGTAAAGCCTGTACGGAGGACACTCCAGAACAACGCAAACCCACGGCTACCGATGATCCTCTAAGCTGCTTTTTTTCTTTTTCTTTCCAGGATGGAATGATTTTTAAGACATGCAAATGCAAGGATTTTTGAAGAAAAAAATAATTGGTGCACAAGTTTAAACTCTTGGTGGTTTTTTTCTAACCCAGACGGGGTCAGAGTTACATATACAGAGTCAAAGATATACATACACTCAGCTAAAACTTTAAATAAGTGGTGCTGAAGAGTCAACAATGTCTCAACCCTTTAAACCCGAGCCGTCTTTTTTAGAGATCTGCTCGTAAAATGACATGACTGTAATTAAATGAGTACCGTAATTTTCGTACTATAAGCCGCTACTTTTTTCCACACGCTTTGGACCCTGCGTCCTTTTCAATGACGTGGCTAATTTATAGATTTTTTTTTTTTTTACTGACTAACGGCCACCGGGGGGCACTACAGCAGGAAGCGCAAAAGTGAGACAGACGTGGGGAAAGGTTATGAGCAGAAGAAGACACTACCAGTAATTTTCACACACACATCCTCATCATGGAAATCAGGTCTATTTTATTAATTTTCGTCAAACTATCAAAGGAACCCTTTTGAGAATCATTAAGATTTGTAAATATCAGTTTATGTGTTACTGCTGAATTGTAAATGAACATTGCACATTGTAAAAACTATTGGGGTTTTTTGTTTGCCTGAAAATAGCTTACTTTTTGGATTAATGTCACTTTTGAAAAATGCAGCTGCACCCTTAAACATCAAAAAATTAATTGTTAAACATCTTAACAATATCTGTGCAAAGATTGATTCTAATATACTGAACAATAACAACAATAATATTATAGAAGTTTTTTCAGGTGAGGCAATCTGTGCCATATGACTTTTCTGATGTAGAATACAATGTTTTTAATTATTATCTGTCTAAAGGGATTCAAAACATTCAAATACAACCATATAATTTTTTTTACCATCTTGGCCGAGTCACGCGTCTCGTCACTCCCGGAAAATACAAAAAATGGGCAAAGAGGTAGAGCTGAGATTGGGGGTTTGAGGGTGGTGGCAGATGATTATCACTCCTCAAACTCTGAGCCGATGTAGCTACGAGCTAACTGAGCTAACCGGAAGTTAACCGAAGGAGGTTAACTGGCGCTTTTAGCCAGAAAACCGCAGTTGAGCGACTCTGCTACCTCTCTGCCTTTTAGGCAGATTTTATAATTTTGTCAAATAAAATCATGAAGCCTCGTTGGTCCATGACTTTCACTAAAACTATGAAAAATGTTAATTAAAACAAAAAATACATTTAAAAGTTTTAATAATCAATACCTAAAGTAAAGAATAAATGTGTTCATTTCGATCCCATTCTTGACCAAGCAGCGTTATCTTAAATGCACAGCAAAAATATAATTTTACTTATCAAAACAAATGGAGCAGAGACTTCTTGGATGGTCTGTTAGTGCAATCAATACCACAGCGAGCCATCTTTTCCTAATAAGCAACTGATGGTCAAGTTCAGAGAAACCAAATGGATGAGAGGCAGAGGCTGAAGGCCTTCCCTGGAGCAAACCGCTAGCCACCAGCACTAGCGCTGATGGTTCATCTGAGACCTGTCAATCAAAAGGACACGCCCCATATTATTAAATAATTCCAAGCTTGAATTACATCTAAATGGATGAGCTTTAAAAAGATTAACCCTAAAATGGCTTTAGCATGGCTGTAGCTTCTATCGGGCGGGGTGTTCGAGAGTGTAAGAAATCTTAAGTTCTGTCGTCTTTGAGACATATATGTGACAAATTCGTCACAGAGTCGTGGGGGTATGAATACTAATGGGGTTGCAGCACAGGCTCTGCTGTTTATTTAGAGGTAAGGCTTGACAACATTCATGTTCAAATTGGGCATAAATTCAGCATTCATGTGTGTAGAGTTACGTAGTTGGGGGTACCTCGGGCTGTCAGGGCGTTGACCTAAATCAGCTGATTTTCACCTTGGACTGTCTTGATCTGTGTCACGACGGTGGGAAACTCAAACATCCATTCCTTTGGCTCAGGTGGGAGTGCTGGCGCAGCATAAAGTACATCCACCAGGCTAATCTCCTGTTTTCAGACTGAAGAGCCAAGCCCGCAGCCTCAGCTCATTGAAATTCATTTCTACCGTTGGGTTATCTCTGTTTCTGGGGGGGGGAAATGCAAGTCATGGTTCACCACTTCAAATCGGACTAAACAGTAATACAGTGATTAGGAACATAGTTGGTTTCCAGCTCCAACAGACCAACTGAAGACTAGATGAATCATGACGAGGCAGTAACAGAGACTCTTCTCCAAGATCTTTTTTTGCTGCTATCAGGAAGACAAAGAAGACGACGACAAAGAATAAAAATATCACAAGTTGTTTTGATGACAGAACGACTTTCCCATTGATGCGGGAGCTAGAACCATAGAGGAACAGAACGTGATGGAAGGCAGACCCTTCAGCTTTGACGAGACAAGTCAACAGTGAAGTCAAGTGTGGTAAAACAGTTTAACTCTGCATCTAACCTCGCCTTTCAGGTGAGGAAGTACAGGCACACATCAGCCAATCAGAAACACATCAGACAAACCTCTTCACAGAGCATCATTCTGGCAAATCTTCAAAGGCACAAAATAAATATTAAAAAAAAAAGTATTTATGTTGCAAAGCATAAGCTAGAATGACCCACTCTCTGTAGTCTCTGCAACGGCACTTTGAAGCCTCCCATTGTGTTAAACCGTCGCCTGAGAGACACATGAAAGGACATCAGAACTTTGAAGTCGCCACTCACACCCGGACCACTTATGGCCCACGCTCACAAATCAAACCTATAGATAAATAAATAACGTCGAGCCCGTCTTTGTTTCCCGGAAATGAAAGAGGGATTATTGTTCTCCTGTTGGACCTGGACGTTTGTTGTTTGGTGTTTGTATGGCGTTTAACCAGGCAGAAGAAGACCATATATGAGTCTTGTGACTGGCTACTGAAGGCCCTGGAGGTTACTGGTTATGAAGAAGGGGACCAGCAAACAGAAACTATGAAAATGCACCGGTACATCATGTTTAAATGCAGTTACTGCCTTAAAGAAAAACTATAATCAATAAATGTATCATTTCTTGCCAGCTAAGAGTCATGTGTCTCTTTTTATCTCATGAATGTGGAGAAAAAGCTCCAGTTTATTAAAAAACACAGTTAATATTTGGGTGTAGAATTATTATATTGGTCTGGTCCAGGTCAATGACGAATCTGCATACAAACAGGAGGTGATTAGATGGTGGTCCAACAAGGCCTTCTCTGCTGGCCCAAACATACTCAAACATAAAATAAATGTATTTCTTTTGTAAATATGCTAAAATTAAATATTCTATCTGGTCTGTTCTCCTTATGTCTTATTATATCCACTTGGTTGCGCTGCTTCCAGTGTTATATACTATGGTAGAGTTTTTATCCAGTCATATTTTGGCTAGCTTGTGTTGTCAGGTTGTATGAAATCTGCCTGAGGCCAGAGCAGGCTCCTGCGCCCTGTAAACAAACAAACGCAGTCAGTTGCGATAGCCAATCAGCTGTCGAGTCTGCGACACCAAGGTCAGCTAGAAAGCCTTACGCTGAAGTTGACAAGTATGCGTCCTGTGATTGGATAAGCCCTCGTGAGAACCTGAAAGGCGGCATTTTGGACATTATGTTAACTAAACTCTGAGATTTGTTGGCTATCGAAAGCTACCAGTGAATTTATTTATAGATGTATTTGCAAATATGCTTGCCACAAGGTTTTCAAGACGTGCCTTTCAAAAAACACGACCGATACGACTTTCAGCATTAGCCTCCATGTCGATACAAAAGGACTTATTCGTCCTCTTGAGAAAAGAAGGGATTGATTTTACTTTCAAATAAGCAGGCAATGTGGAGAAGATCCAATTGTTGATTATTTGTATTTGTAATATGTTTTTGTCTTTTTATTTTGATAGCAATCAGTCAAAGGTGACAAGAGAAAACGGCTAAAATGCTACAAATTAATAAAAAAAATTATCCACTGCAGTTTATAATGTACATAACGTGGTAGTGTGCGCAGCTGCGCCAACATGTTCCAATTGTTTTGCTGTTGCATTTTCACCAAAACAAATGCAAATACTGTGTTTGCTTTACTTTTTTAAAATTTCCATTGAATTGTTGGTTTCGTTATCGCCTCGTTGGTGTCTTATATGAAAGGGTGACAATGTGCATTTTACTGGACAAACTTGTTTAAGCTCACATATCACACTTTGGTGGAATTATTTAAACTTTGTTGACTAATATTTTAAAATCTGTCTTTGAGATTTGACAGTATCCGTGATCTTAGTTTCCTACTCTTAATTGTGTTATGCAAGCTTGTTGATTTCAAAAAAATCTAGTAACTAAGTATAGCTTGACCAGCCTATATTAAGGGTGATGTGGTTCGTATGTATGATTCTTTGTGGATTCTTGAGCCATGGTGTTGTATCGACGGTATTATGAGGTGTGTCAATTTAGGTTGGACTAACTGGAATATCACTAAAGTCCTAGGGGTGAAATGTACGGCCCGCCACTGCCTTACAGGTCTACGGTCAGGAAAAGGGCGGCTAACATCGCTGCAGACCCCATGCATCAAAGATGAACAAAGCTGCCGGTCCCGACGACATCAGCCCCTCTGTTCTCCGCTGCTGTGCTGAAGAATTGGCTGGGTTTTTTACTTACATCTTCAATGCCTCCCTCTATCAACATGTTTCAAACGATCCATCATCATCCAAGTACCCAAGACCATATCCTGCCTCAATGATTACAGACCCATCGGTTTGACATCTGCAGTTACGAAATCATTTGAGCGCATCACATTCAAGCACCTGAAAAATGTAACCACCCCCTGTTTGGACCCCCATCAATTTGCCTATGCATCCAATAGGTTAACTGAAGATATTATCATTTTAGCCATGTATCATATTCTGAAACATTTGGAGACTGCAAACACATGCGTACGCATACTGTTTATGGACCTCAGCTCTGCATTCAATACCATAAATCCGGCTAGACTGATTAATTATAACATTTCATCCCCGCTGTTCCTTTTTTTTTTTTTTTAATTGCTGGGGGCTTTATTTCCTGATGTTATGGACACGGAGATGGAAAATTAAGGGGAAGAAAGAAAGAAGATGAAGAAGAGAGGTAGGAAACAAAAAGTCAGTGGAGGGTGAGTTGAAAATACAAGAGAGGAAGGGGAACAAAGAAAACACAGGAAGACATTGAAGTCTGCCTCCATACCCACAGGACGGCAGAGAGAGGGGAAAAACAAAACAAAACACGAAAAAGGAACATCGACAAAACAAACCAAACATCGTGAACTAAGAACTAAACAACCACATCACACAAAAATGGATATAAAAATACAACAACAATGTCACAGAAAAACTCATGGTACCGATTAATCAAGCTCTAGTACCACAGGAATTTAAAATAGCTGCAATTAAACCTTTACTCAAGAAACCTTCCCTTGATCAAGATGACTTAGTGAATTACAGACCTATATCTAACCTTCCTTTCTTATCCAAAATCCTTGAGAAAATTGTTGCCAATCAAGTCTGTGAGCATCTAAACAATAACGAGCTGTTTGAAGAGTTTCAGTCAGGTTTTAGAGCTCATCATAGCACTGAAACAGCACTGGTGAAGGTTACTAATGATATTCTCATGGCCTCAGATAATGACTGGTGTCTGTTCTGGTTTTGTTAGATCTCAGTGCTGCTTTTGACACAGTCGATCATAATATTCTCTTAGAAAGGCTTGAACATGTTGCAGGGATCAAAGGAACAGCACTAGGCTGGTTTAAATCATATTTGTCTGATAGATTCCAGTTTTTTCATCTAAATGATAAATCTTCTTCACTCTCAAGAGTTACTTGTGGAGTTCCACAGGGTTCTGTGCTTGGACCAATTCTGTTCACCATATATATGCTCCCAATTGGTAGAATCATTAGACAGCATGGGATACATTTCCACAGCTATGCAGATGATACACAACTATATTTATCCATTAATCCTGATGAACCCAGTCAGTTAGGTAGATTACAGGCATGTCTGGAAGACATAAAAACATGGATGACCCTAAACTTTTTGCTTTTAAATTCTGACAAAACAGAAGTTGCTGTCTTTGGACCAGAAGTTCTTAAACAGAAACTGATTAGTCAATCACTTCATCTGGATGGCATTAAATTGGCCCCCAGTAATAACGTAAAGAACCTCGGCGTTATTTTTGACCGAGACTTGACATTTAAATCCCATGTTAAACAGGTTTCTAGGATTTCTTTCTTTCACCTCCGGAATATTGCTAAAATTAGAAACATCCTGTCCAGGAGTGATGCTGAGAAACTAGTCCATGCATTTGTTACCTCAAGGCTGGACTACTGTAATTCTTTACTATCAGGTAGTCCACAAAATGCCATTAAAAGCCTTCAGTTGATCCAAAATGCGGCAGCAAGAGTTCTGATGAATATCAAAAAGAGAGATCACATTTCTCCTGTTTTAGCTTCCCTTCATTGGCTCCCTGTTAAATCCAGAATAGAATTTAAGATCCTTCTTCTTACATACAAAGCCCTTAATAATCAAGCTCCATCATACATCAGAGATCTAATTGTTCCATATGTTCCTAACAGAGCCCTTCGCTCTCAGACTGCAGGTTTACTTGTAGTTCCTAGGATTTCTAAAAGTAGAATGGGAGGCAGATCTTTTAGTTCTCAGGCTCCTCTCCTGTGGAACCAGCTCCCAGCTTTAGTCCGTGAGGCAGACACTCTGTTTACTTTTAAGGCCAGACTTAAAACTTTCCTTTTTGATAAAGCTTATAGTTAGAGTGGCTAAGGTCATCCTGAGCTATCTCTGTAGTTATGCTGCTACAGGCTTAGACTGCTGGAGGACAGACTTACCAATTTTCTTCACTCTGCTACTTCCTTTTCTCCTACTACTCTCCAGTTGTATTACAGTACATTCTGTTATTTCGACTGTTAACTTTGTTTTCTCTCAGTGGTTTTCTCTCCATAGAAGATACACCTGGTCTGGTATCCTGCTTGGCTGCAATCCCCTGTTGGACGGGGGTCATCGACTGGGATGATCCTCCCAGTAACTGAACATCCACTGTGTCCTGTTATTAACTTTTTACTTTCTGTAACATAGAAAGTTCTCTTATATCAGATCTTCTGTTCCTTCTGTGTTTCTGCTCTGTCTTCTCAAACCCCCAGACGGTCGTGGCAGATGGCCGCTCCTACTGAGCCTGGTTCTGTTGGAGGTTTCTTCCTGTTAAAGGGGAGTTTTTCCTCTCCACCGTCGCTACATGCTTGCTCAGTATGAGGGATTGCTGAAGGATTGCTGTGGTTAGAAAGTCTGCATCAACGGGGCCCAACCTCACGCCAATGACTGACGCAATCTGCTGCTAAATAGGAAACTTTTTAACTGATTGGAATGTTTGTATAAATGTATTGAAATGACTTCTTGTTAAGTGCCTTGAGATGACATCTGTTGTGAATTGGCGCTATATAAATAAACTGAATTGAATTGAATTAATGATAACCTCAGCCCAAGAATATATCTGTAAACACCAGAGACCCCACTTCTATGTGTGTGTGTGAGCATGCTGGTGCATATAAGGTTTCTCCATAAGAGTGTTCGATAGCTGGTGTGAGCAGGCATCAATCCGTCTCCCAGGAATCGATGCAGACATGAAGGAGATCGGAGCCAAGACGTCCAAAGGACTCTCAGAGCCCCAGGCGGACCCGGGCGGGGCTGACCGCATCCCTCAAGAGAGGAGCAAAGGAGAACCCCAGGGGAACGTCCAGCGGCTACTATGCAGGGGCCCGTGGGGCAGCAATGACGAGCCCACGGGCCCCGCCGGCAACTAGCCACGCCAGGGCGGGCCGGTCCATGGACCGGGAGAGCCGGGGCCCAGGGGCGCCCCACCCCCCAGCAGGGACCCGACAAGGGACCGGCCGACGAGGAGCCCCCGGCCACCCTGGGCCAATCCCCACCGCCAACATCCCAGCGCCCCACCCCTACTCCACGTCGGGGCGCCCCACCGATAGCCGCAGCGGATGGACAGCATCCCCAGGCCAAGCTCAGCCAGCACCTGGACACCAAGTTGTACCAGCTCCCGAGTCCTGATGCCGCGCAACGCAGAGCGCCGAGACTAGGCATCCAACAAAGGCCAGGGCTGGTCCAACCCGCCAATGAACCGAACAGAGACGCTGGATCCGTATCCCGCCGAGCCACCGAGCAGGCACCACCCAACAATCCCAAATCGGGGAGCGACGGAGGGGAAATAGGCCCCCCGTTAAATGTAAGGCCTGAGGTGCGCCAGGCGAGCGGGCAGCCCAAGACCCAACCTGACAGGCAGACAAAGACATACAGACACTCATACGTTCCCTCCCTCTTAAACACATACACTCTCACCGATACACCAAAACACCCAAGAAATGACGCTGTACCCTCACTCACACACCCCATACACACTTCATGCTCCCAGGTCCAGGTACCGATGCCCCAGTAGAGCCACCAGCCCCCGAACTCGGGAGATGGACCCCCCTACCTTCTAGGACGGAGACAAGCAGACCGCCAAGGGCCCCACATGGGCGAAGCAGCCCAACAGCCTAGGACCCCGACCAGACCACCTGTTCCTCCTCCGGACCCCAACCCCTGATGGCCCGTAGCGGACAGGGGTGTGAGAAGACCCCTAGCCTCTATCCTCCCGCTCGAGTATGGTGTTGATGCGTGTTGTTATAATGTGCATTTAAAACAGAGGGGTGGGATGTGGGGAAGGCAGCCACACATCCCCCACCCCGAGCCCTCAGTGTCTATATGTGGTTTAACAGTGGGCACCGGCACCAGAGGTGGAGCTGATTGAACCGCTCCCCCTCTGGATGCCGAAAAGTGTGCCCACCCCAAAGTCCCTACATGTATGTCGCATGAAAATGTTATAAGTGGGAGTGTCTAAGTTGCATATTAAAATTGGGACCCAGGACGCCACGGGATAGCGAGGAGGGAAACCCCTCCTCACACCCCAGTGATGTGCCCATGCCCCAAGACCCTATATGAGTGGTAAAGTGATTGAGCGGGTGGACAGAGGTGTTCGGGGATGGGGAGGGAAGGACTGGGAGACAAAATGTCTTCCCAGGGAGCCAGCTCCCCCACTGACCCCAATAGGCACCGCCGTTCACCGGGATCCACCAGGGGAGGGAGACCATGGCACGTTCAACCCGGGGCCCACGGCCACAGCACCACCAAGCCCCACGGACCCCAAGGCAGTCCCCCCAGCCCCATCCCAGAAGGAGAACTAAACCCACCCTGACATTCGCTCTACTATCAGAACACAAAAGACACTAGACATCCAGGTTGAGTTGCCACTCAATTTGACTTGTTTGAATACAATTCATAAGTATCAAACCTCTATCAGAATTGGTTCGACACTGAACTTCATAAGCCAGTAGTAGTAGTCCGCTGATTTATCAACGATCTATAAAGACGCAAAATAGACGGTCAAAGTTGCAAATTTCAGGGCGAATGGACCTACAGTTATTTATTTACGTTGCCCACCTTAAAAACCGTTAGGTATTTGTGGAATTTTTGCTATTAATGTGACAGCAAAGGGGTTCAAATGGAAGGATTTGTTCTCTGAACTTATGGTTAGAAATGTTTCTTAAAATTGCTTTTTAAATAAAAATGATTGACTTTGGCCCACGAGTCTTCTGTATTTTTATATTTGACCCACCTGCAATTGAAGTTGAATAGCTCTGATCTACAAGTATGCAGATGACACAACCATTATAGGATTCATTACCAACAACCAAGAAACTGAGTATCGTGCACAGATCAACCAAGCAGTGAACGGGTGAGCATCCCATAACCTTCTACTTAACACATAAACAAAAGAGCAGATTATCGACCTAAGACGCCAGCCATCCTCCAAATCTCAAGTGTTTTATCAACGATGAACCCATTTCCATTACTGACACGTTCAAGCTCCTTGGAACTCATATCAACAACTAGGGATATAAGAAAACATTGATATGCGATATTTTATGTCAAGATATTGTATCGATATTCAAAAGCAATGTATTGATTTTTATTTATTTTATTTTTTTAGAACTAGAAGGAAACCATTAATGATGACAGTAATTTTTGTAGTAAATTAAAAGTATGACTGTTAGTTAGTGGCTTTGTTCCAGTGGATCAACTAGATCTAGTAATAAAACTGGATGTATTAAGTATGAAACAGGTTGGAGTGTTTAGAATGCTGTGACAGTTTTTCAACAGTTAAATAAAGTTTTAAAAATCACAATATATAGTCTTACTCATAGTATCACAATATATCGTATCACCAGATACCTGCCAATACACATCCCTATCAGCAACAACCTTAAATAGAAAATAAACGCACATATCATCAAAAAAAAAAAGCACAGCAAAGACTCTTTCATCTGCGACAACTCTAGGAATACAGATAGGTCCCGCCTGCTGCTGCGCTTCTACCTAGCTACCTCATCCATTACCGTTGGGTTCAGCAGCCTCGACATACTCTCCCGGAGGAAACGACAGCGCATCATTAACAAAGCTACCAAAATCATTGGTTTATCCTTACCTTCTCTTGAATCCCTTCATCACAGCAGGACATAGAGATGATCTGAACCCGGCACGTTCTGTTTTCCAGCTTCTTCCCTCTGGGAGACGATACAGGACAACTGCACCCAAAACATCATGTCTCAAAAACTGTTTCTTTCCCGCTGCTGTTAACCTCCCGAATGCTGCTCATTAGAAATATCTGGTCTTGTCATGTCTGCATGCCATAATGACTATTGTGCATGTGTAAATGTTTTATTGTATTTTTTATTGTTATTATGGAAACTGTCTTTGTAGAGTTGCTGTACTGAAAACAAATTCCACCAGTCTGGCTGTGTGGTCATTAAAGAATCAATCAATCAATCAATCAATCAATCCTGTACACAAACTGTTTAGAAAGCTTGTTTTTACCTTCAGGTCGGCGCTACAGAACGATATTTGCAAAAAACCCGAGCTGCTACAGAGACTGTTTCTTCCCCCCAGGCTGTTTCTCTAAACAATCAGAGTGCCCAGATCAATACCATGCACGTTTGCATTAATTCAACAAGTCAAATTCCTAGTGTGTTTGCACAAAAACACGCAAACCTCGGTTTATCCAAAGTAAAATGTTTGCACATCGTTATTTTTCTGTTCAGACCAGGTCAGAATAGATGGAGAGTCTCTGTGAACATGAAATTTCTGCTCTTGCACCGATTGTTCATTGGGTTAAGATCTGGACTTTGACTAGGCCATTCTAACAAATAAACATGCTCCGATCTATAGCTCTGGCTGTATGTTATGGGTCGTTACACCTGGATTGTCCTGCCTTTATCTCAGTCCTCCCATCTCAGTCCCTGTTGAAGAAAAGCATGCCCACACCATGATCCTGCCACCACCATGTTTTACCATGGTGATGGTAAAGCATTTTCCAGCACACTGTGTTTTGCATGGACTCTTGTACCCGGCTGTTAGTTTAGGTGGATTACTAGCTAGGACTGGCATTAGCATTGGCAGGGGTTGATTTTTCTGAAAACTCATGAATTTTTGCAATGCATGTGGAGGATTGATTATGACAATAAAAAACATCTTGCATAAAATAAAAAGTTTCAAATCTCAGTGTAGTGGGTCACATGTAAAAACTATATTTACAGTTTATTATCAGCTATATAGTTGGGTACATAGTCAGACGTATAGTATGTTCAGCCCTTGACTTCAGTCTTATGTGAACTGCCCACCCTGCTCTATTGTATTCACATAACATATAAAACACTTGAAGAACATTAAAAAAAACACGGAATAATTAAAATTCACCCCGAAATATGCAGCCTGGCCAAATGTAATGCCATTCACATCAACACAGGCAAAGTTATGCAAAAATAAAACCAGAAAAAAACATTCAGGGACCCAGGAGGGATACCATCGAGGCATCAGTAATCATGGAGATAAAAAAATAAGATCCACTCTGCTGCAGCCTGCAGGGTGGAGCACTCTCCACCGCCTCAGATGGACAATCATAAGTCTTGCTTGGCTTTCAGAATAATGGCTTTGCTTCAAAATGTCATAAAACCTTCTTGTCTTTGTCTTTCAGCTCCTAACGAGCGAATGACGCTTCACAGGATTTTTTCCCCTGCAACTTTTCCCAAAGAGGGCGATACGAAGCAGCTTGTTTAATTTCTGGACTCTTCAGATGTTTTTATTTTTTATTTCTAAAAACCAAAACTAGATGCTTTTCACTCGAGACTCCTAAAATTACATTCGAAAAGAGGCCGGTTACAGCTTTACCCCTCATGTTATTCCCGCTTGTGTCCTCATCACGGCTTAATGTTTCGGAGGTAGCCGGCTCACTGCTCTATTGATTAAGCCTGAAGCCCCACAGGCAGATTTATTCTATTACCAGGAGCTCCTAATGCCTGATCAGAGCAGATTAAAGGTCTGCCACTGCCTCCAGCTACACTATCATTTAGACCCTTTCATTAGGACCTGAAGGGTGTATCAACATAATTAGCCTAAGGATGGAGCACTGGAAAAACACAGCTGCTGGAGGGCTTACAGATTTAAAACCAAGCAGGAATACTGTAAGAAACCTATTGATTTCTGCTTTATGGGATCACTGATAATCCAAATAGATGTTTTAGCTGGACTGTTTGTTTCTCTTCTTCTGTAGCACAGTTACATCATCTCCTACTCTGTGCTATATTAGATCAATCTACTGAGAAGCATTGCTTTTCAATAATTAATGCAATGATTGACAACATCCATCCAGGTTCCACTGTTAGTGGATTTCTTCCCCCATTTGATTAAACTCAACCGAATTAAAACCTTTGTCATCCTTCCTCTTCTATACTTAAACACATTTATTTATGCTATGTTGTTGTGAAAGGTTTGTTACGTAATTTATTATCTTTATGAATGACCTACATGGCAAGGCAAGGCAATTTTATTTGTATAGCACACGTTCAACAACAAGGTAATTCAAGGTGCTTTACATGATTAAGGGGTAAAATAAAAATAGCAGTAAAACTAAGACAAAGCATATAAAGTAAAAACAGAAATAAAGCAAGAAGCACAAACAAAACATATGATGCAACAAAGCATTAATCAAAGGTAGCTCTTGGTAACAGATACGTTTTTTGTTGTGATTTAAAATAACTCAGTGTATCAGCAGCTTTGCAGTTAGGGGGGCATAGAAACTGAAATGTTCTTCAGGTGATAGAATGCTGACCTTGTTATTGCCTTTATGTGACCCTGGAGGTTCAGGTCTGAGTCCATTACTACACCTAATGGACTCAGTAGTTGATCAGTAGTTTCTAGGTGTATTAACTAAAGCTGTGTGCTGACTGTTGATCGTTCCTCTTTAGGTCCAAAAGTAATTACTTCGGTTTTGCTTTTGTTCAGCTGGTGAAAGTTATGGCACATCCATCCATTTATTTGGTCGATGTATTTACTTAGGGTTTGGATGGGTTCAAAGTCACCTGGTGAGTCTCATCTGCATAGTTATAGTAGCTAATCTTATTGGTTGTTATAATCTGGCCTAGTGGGAGCATGTAGATATTAAATAAGAGGGGCCCCAGGATGGAGCCCTGGGGCACCCCACATGGGATTTCTGTTTGTTCTGATGAAAAGTTTCCTATTGAAACAAAGAAGTCCCTGTTCTTTAGGTAAGACTCGAACCAGCCAAGTAGTGTACCAGAGAGTCCGACCCAGCTCTCCAGTCCTAATAATATATCATGATCAACAGTGTCAAATCCTGCACTGAGGTCCAACAGAACCAGCACTGTGGTTCTACCACAGTCTGTATTTATGCAGATGTCATTGAAAACTTTGCCAAGGGCAGTCTTACCTCTGAAGTAAATTGATCCAGTGTCCATCCTATTTTCTATTTTAATATCCTTTTAATGTTGCTCCTGAGTGTGTCTGCACATTGGGATAGGATTGGGGGGAGGGGTGTATAATTGTGCTCATGCTTAAACTTGTGGGGGGGGAGTAATTTTTATTCTGTAAAGCACTTGGAACTGCATTTTTTTCTATGAAAAGCGCTTTATAAATAAAGTTTATTATTATTATTATTTATTATTATTAAGTCAAAACTTGGAGCTGGGTCATCATATCCTAGTAAACAGTGTTCCAGCTAACGTCGTCGGATCAGTCTGGATTCCAATATGGCGACGCCCAATTGGTCACTATTGGTAGTATCTCTTACAAACATAATTTTAAGCTGTACTTTCCATATGCAAACAATTCTTTTATTTAATTAAGTTTAGAGTTGCAGGTTCCACATGTAACTTACTGGTGTGTCTTGTAAAATAAAAATGTTTTCCCCACAGCTACTGTTGTTGATGTGAGCAGCGGCCATATTGAAACATTTAGCTCCAAGCTAAATATTTACTTACTAACTAAATATTTAGCTCCAAGCTAGGTGTTTAGCTTGCTAACTAAATATTTTTGCGATAAGTACCCTAAATATTTGCCTTCAAGCTAAATGGTTTTCTCTGTGTGGAAATGTCATGCCTATTTTGCATGAGAATGGCAAGAAAAAATATCTAAAGCCAGAATTTCAAGGAGTATTACTTTTACATTTTAAAATATTGCTAAATTCTGTAGCATTTTTGGTCAAAAGTTTAAAACAGACACAGGTTGCAGACACCTGGCCCTCATTAAGACTCTATGGTAAGACATATAAATTAGTGTGAATGGTTAAACCAATTTTTTAATACATTTTTTCTTCCATTTCCCAATTATATACAACTTTATTTTGATTGATCGCATGTCGCAATATGTCACCGTTTGTGGTTATAAAACAATCCAATGCGACACAAGAACTGCATGCAGTAAAAATTGGTTTAATCCTCTTACGCCCATCAATAGACCGTCGTGTCTGTTATCAGAACTATACTTTTCCCAATATTTCCAAAACCTTGTGATTCAAACTATGTCCAGAGGTGATATCAGTGATTTCAAACACATGCAGGCTTTCTGAGGAGACAACTCGATTCCACAGGACCTTGTCGGGCGAAAATAAAGAAAAAGCAAATAGTGTGTCAAACGTTTCCGCAAACACGGAGGCAGAAACCCGTTTTACATCAAGGCGCATTATCTGCTCTGGTTGCCTGGAAACCAGAGGGAGATACACTCACATGCACAGAATAATGGTTAATTTGTCCCCAGCTGTGTCAGCAACGGGTGGTCAGAGCTGACGAGCTGCTTCTCCAGGTTCGGTTCATGGAGGAGGGGGGTAAAAGAAAGCTGATTTTTGATGCATGGTAATCGATCTACAGTGCTGTGCAAAAAATGTTCAACCACCCCCCTAATTTATCCAAACTTCCCATCCAGCGGTTCACACTATTTTGTAAACCTTCTAGATTGATCTCTGACGGACTTTGGCTGCTTTTTTTTTTCTTCCTTGCACTATAGCCAGTGAAAAACAAGCCGAGGTGGTGAGCCCTGCAGCTAGTCAACAGTCTGACACGTAAAAACTCTGACTTTCATCCAACATGATTTCTCCCACTGCACGGTTATCGCACTGGAATGTTAAATGCGATTAGCTCAGATCCCAAAAAAAACTCGTCTCTGCTCACATGCAGAATAAAAAAAAAAGAGAAATATATGCCAGAAGAAGTACAAAGCCGCGGTTTTAGTCATGCAACTTAAAAAGAAAACAACTGTTTTAATACATTGTGTGTTGGTTAAAATGTTTCTCTTTACCCATCCTGCAGCTATTGATGGAAATGGTAAAATGCAATCCTTCTCCCTGACAAATTACTACAAAATGGAGCATCGCAAAAGTCTCCATAAACCTTTTTGTTTCATATTTTCTCAAGTCTCCAGCAGCTTCTAACATGTTTTCTTCCAGATACAGATGAAACCAAAAACCTCAGAAAATAAAAATAAAAACACAAAAAAATGTTGATAAAATGTTGTTGTTGTGCATTTTTAGTACTTTCAAAGTGCATAAAGTCTAAACTCTTAATTTTGGTCTCCAGTTATGAGGTAAATACTCAGCGGTCAACAGCAGAGAGAGGAGAAAAGTTCTCTGGTCAATCACAGGGCAACTCAGAGCAACCAGTCAACCAAACATGCATCTTTCTGGGAGGAACCTGGAGGAGCCGATGATGCTAATTCCTCACAGAAAGGCTGACCACAACCAAACCCACGACCTTACTGATGTACACCAACGTATGAGATGAACACTAAGCTTAAGCTTAGACAGCAGAATCTGAAGAAGAGTTATCCATTTAAAAGACGCCAGTGAGATCCAGAAGCAAATCCTCAACAAAAAAGCTCCATAAGCAGCCAGAAATCTGCACATTCAAACTGGAAAACCCTTTTATTTGACTTTGTGTCTAATAATTTAATCAATGATCTGCTCGCCAACATAAGGACATGTTACTATGGAATATCGTCTCTGCTGCTCTACCGTCATACAGCAACAGTCTTCAGTCAGAGGCCTCTTCAGAGGCGTTGCAGGACTGACTGCTACCATAGATCCTTCCTGCCCACAGCATCCCCATCTAATTCAGTTCAGTTTATTTATATAGCGCAGATTCACAACAGATGTCGTCTCAAGGCATTTTACAAGTCATTTCAATATAATCATACAAACATTCCAATTAGTTTAAAGTTTTAGTTAGTTTCCTATTTAAGGAATCCCAGCAGATTGCATCGAGTCATCGAGGTTGTGTCCCGTTGATCCAGACTTTCAACCACAGCAATCCCTCATACTGAGCAAGCATGTAGCGACAGTGGAGAGGAGAAACTCTCCTTTAACAGGAAGAAACCTCCAGCAGAACCAGAACCAGAACCTGGCTCAGTGCAAGCGGCCATCTGCCACAACCATCTGGAGGTTTGAAAAGACAGAGCAGAGACACAGAAAGAACAAAAGAACTGATATAAGAGTACTTTCTGAATTGAAGAAAGTAAAAAGTTGGACACGGTGGATGTTCAGTTACTGGGAACATCATCCCAGTCGATGCCCCTCGTCCAACAGGGCATTGCAGCCAAGCAGGATACCAGACCAGGTATACCTTCTATGGAGAGAAAAACACTGAGATAAAACAAAGTTAACAGCGACTCTTTGAAGATGCTTGGATGATTTGAGTTACGACAACATTTAATTTCCCTTTGTGGTAAATAAAGTATTTTTGAATTTGTATTAGAATAGGAATATTCTTTATTGTCCCACAGAGGGGAAATTCAGGTGTACCAGCAGCGAAGTGACAGGCAATGTCGATTTACACACGAAAAAAATGTAAAAAACGGAGTAAATAACAATAATAAAATGTACAGTAATGGCAAAATTACAACACTAAAAATACTGTGAAGTTATTAAACATAAAAATAGCATACTCCAAGAATGAGCCGCTGAACAGGATAATTACATTTAAAGAATTAAATGTTTCCTATCATCAAAAGGTAACCACAGATAAAACAAAAAGAAACTTTCGAACAAACCGGGCATTTTGTGTGAATCACTAATTCATTAATGACACTTTTTTAATCCGATTTCACTTGCCCCACACAGGCCTGATTACTGCAAGACCTGCAGAACCAAATCACCTAATTAGAACCTGTCGGACAACATGAAACAGGATACAATGTTTCTAAGAGTGACACATCATTTACCAATTAGCTACTTTAAGAATTGATGAGACTGATGTCATCCACCAGTCTGGAAAAGGTCAAAAAGCCATTTCTGAGGCCTTGGGACTCCAGAGAACCACAATTAGAATGATTATCCACACATGGAACCGCTGCCAGTCTTCCAAAATTACTCCAAGTGGGCTTCAACAACTCATCCAAGAGGTCACACAGGAACCCAGAACAACATCTAAAGCTCTGCAGGCCTCACTTACCTCCGTTAAGGTCAGACTTCATGAGTCAACAATAAGAAAGAAGCTGGAGGAAATGGCCTCTATGTTAGGGTCAGATCCACTGCTGACCAAAATGAACACAAAGGCCACAATCTTGATGACCCTCAAAGTATTTGGGGAAATATTCTGTGGACTGATAAGACAAAAGTGGACCTGAGTTTTACAAGCTGGGAGATCTAGTATAAAACGAACACCAAATTTAAGAACAACACCCAAACGTGGTGGTGGTCCTAAGATGGTCTGGGGCTTATTTGCTGTTTTGGGATCTGGAGAACTGGTGTGAAGATTGATGAAAAACATGAATTTATCTCCCTATCAGGAAATCCTGATGCAGCCGTTAGTGACCTTAAACTCGAGGACACTGGGTTCCACAGAAAACAAAATGAGGGTGTTGGAGTTGCCCAGTCAAAGTCTGGGGCTTAGTCAGATTCAGCTGCTGCGGTATGACCGTAAACGGGTTCAATTGAGACAAATCAGCAAAGAAAAGTGGACAAAAATTCATCCACAGCAATATGAAACCCCTGCAAGGGTGGAACAATCAGTTATCAGGTTTACTTTCACATAGAGTCACATTGGTTTGGAGCCCCCCCCCACTGAATAGATGAAATCACCTTTTAAAAACAGGTTTTCTCTGTTTACTCAGAGTATCCTTGTACTTTTTCCACATAGCATCATCATAACGGTGACGCAATCTCCAAAACCATTGAGGAATGGGTCACAACAATGCATGAAAACAGCTGCTGTAAAAGCACCAAGGCTTGACCCCAGAGAAGGAGGGGGGGGAGGGGGGGCACTCTTTCAATTACGACATCCATCCGGAGGGAGGGGGACTCACCCTGTGAGGACGACCACAAAGTCCATTACATTCCAGCCGTTGCGGAGGTAGGAGCCTTTGTGAAACGCGAAGCCCAGGGCGATGATCTTAATGGCGGCCTCGAAACAGAATATTCCAATAAAGTAGGGCTCCGTGTCGTCCTGAAGAAAGACGTAGAGGAGGAGGTTGGCTGTTATTTCTAAGAGGTAAGAGTGTGTTCAATGAAGCGTTAAGAGCAGCAGATGGCGAGGAGGAGGAGGAGGAGGAAGAGGAACATACAGCTGCTCACAAAAGTATTAAGAACCTTTTTTTTTTACATGTCACTTTAAAACCACAGAATTCAAAATATTTGATTGGGATTTCATCACTAAGTAGAGCATAACTGAAGAGGGAGAGAAAGAATACTTGGTTTTTGAAATCTTTTAATTGTGCTAGCCTTTAAAATTCAGTTCTAAATAAGGGTGTAACAGTATTCAAAAGTCACGGTACAATACACTTTCAGTACACTTTAATCAAGAAAAATAAATACAAATCTGCATATGACTTTTCATCCATCCATCCATTTACGCGTCCGTCCGTCCGTCCATCCGTCCGTCCATCTATCCATCAATTCTTTCCATCCATCCGTCCGTCCATCCTTCCGTCCAACAATCCATCCGTCCGTCCGTCCGTCCATCCATCCATCCAATCGTCCATCCAACCGTCCATCCATCCATTCACAAATCCTTAAATCCATCCGTCCATCCATCCACAAATCATTAAATCCATCCGTCCATCCAACCGCCCATCCATCTATCCATCCTTCCGTCCGTCCGTCCGTCCATCCATCCGTCCGTCCGTCCATCCATCCAACCGTCCATGCAACCATCCATCCAACCGTCCATGCAACCATCCATCCAACCGTCCATCCATCCGTCCGTCCATTCATCCATCCATCCACAAATCCTTAAATCCATCCGTCCATCCATCCAACCGTCCAACAATCCATCTGTCCGTCCGTCCGTCCATCCATCCAACCGTCCATGCAACCGTCCATCCAACCGTCCATCCAACCATCCTTCCACAAATCCTTAAATCCAACCGTCCATCCATCCGTCCATCCATCCATCCATCCATCCATCCATCCACAAATCCTTAAATCCATCCGTCCATCCAACCATCATCCATCCATCCATCCATCCACAAATCATTAAATCCATCCATCCGTCCATCCAACCGCCCATCCATCTATCCATCCGTCCATCCTTCCGTCCAACAATCCATCCGTCCGTCCATCCGTCCATCCATCCAACCGTCCATCCAACCATCCATCCATCCATCCATCCACAAATCCTTAAATCCATCCGTCCATCCATCCAACCGTTCAACAATCCGTCCGTCCGTCCGTCCAACCGTCCATGCAACCGTCCATCCAACCGTCCATCCAACCGTCCACAAATCCTTAAATCCATCCGTCCATCCAACCATCCATCCATCCATCCACAAATCATTAAATCCATCCATCCGTCCATCCAACCGCCCATCCATCTATCCATCCGTCCATCCTTCCGTCCAACAATCCATCCGTCCGTCCATCCGTCCATCCATCCAACCGTCCATCCATCATTCATTCATCCATCCATCCATCCATCCATCCATCCTCGAATACTGAGGGTCCACTGTGTTTCCCACTCAGAGGAGACCCTACAACTCGCTGTAGAGACTATATTACCATACATGCCAGCTGAAAACCAGCTCATTCCAGTCATCTACACAAAGTTATTAAAGACAAATCTTATCTTATGTTATCTTAGAAAACATTAGTGGTTGATAAGCATCAATAGACAATAAAAGCGATTGAAACTGGGTAATTTTTGATGAATAAACAAAAGGTCCCGTCTAACGAGAGTTACGGAGCTACATCAATAAAAGCCTCGCTAGTTGTGTAAACATCTATTAAAGATAAACTAATAGACTCTGAAAACAGCGGAGAAATTCTCCAAGGACCAAGATACTACAGACCACCGATGAATCTGAAGCGCACTTGGTGAGCAGCTTCACCCCCCACCTCCACTTACAGCACCCCTCCTGCTCTGTTGACAGAGCTTCAACATATAATAGCTGATCCCTTGCTCTAATTAAAAGCCATCTTGTCATGTTACATACTCGAGGTGGAGGAGACAAAGAGGATACTTGTTTTTCCTCCTTGTGTTACCTCGCTAATCACCTTTTTTTCATGTGGTGAACGCCACCTTTTGTAGTGTAATCTTCTGCAAGCTGTCCGGATGAGTCAAAATGCAACCTTTTTTCCCCCTCCTCATCAGGCAACATGTTGCTCTTTATTGTAAACCATGAAGCCATGAAGCGTTGCAAACCCCCTGAAGCTGCAACAATCTTCAATAACAAGAGGGTGCAAAGTGTTGGACCATGAAGCCAGATGGATGACACAAAGTTTTCTGCTGTGCATCCTTCGTTTTCTTGCTGCCCATGTTTACATTTGTTCAAGATGATGTAAAGAGCTGCAAGAGAAGTCAAAGCAAGGGCTTAAAACTAGACAGAGGAGAATCTGCAAAGGGACAAGATATAAGCAGGATGGATCCAGAAGTTCAATCAAAATAATATCTGAATTTAAGCGAACTTGCAAAGACTAGTTATTAAAATAAACATGTTTCTTTCACAGAGGTTTGAAGTTACTTCATGAAAATTACTGACGTTACACCTCTAACTTCAAACCTCTGTGAAAGAAACATGTTTAGTTTTCAAGTAAGCTATCCAAAAGGCAGCTTGTAAGTTCTGGGAAAGTAACCTGTAAGTTCAAGGTAGCTTAAATGGAAGGTAAACTTTACGGTTTGGAGAGTAAGAAGGTCAGAGCTGCATCCAGCTGTCTTTACACCTCCGATTATAAGGCTACTTTATTTTACATTTTAATAACTAGTCTTTGCAAGTTCGCTTAAATTCACATATTATTTTGATTGAACTTCTGGATCCATCCTGCTTATATCTTGTCCCTTTCCAAGAGTTGCCTTTTGGATAAGCTACTCAAACGCTAACATAATACTTTCACAGAGGTTTGAGGTTACTTTATGAAAAAATTACTCGGACGGTACATGTTGCTTCCATGGAGCTCACAGATTCAGAACTAGAACTAACCATGAACTTACCAGTTACTTTCCCAGAACTTAGAAGTTGCCTTTTGGATAACCTATACTCAAAAGCTAACATGTTCCTTTCAAAGACGTTTGAGGTTACTTTATGTAAATTCCTTCCTACAGTTTGCTTCCATTGGAATTTATAGATTTATACATCAAACTAAACTGTCAAATGATTTGCAGATCACTTCCTGGAACCTACAAGTTGCTTTTACAAAATATGTGGGTTGCGGTCAGAAAGCTTACAGAACAGTTTCCAAAACTTACCCTGAACATGCATGTTACTTTTTCTTTTTATGTGTGCCTTTCTTACTGTCGCTGAACTTACAGGTGAGTTTTTAGAGGTTATCCTGGAAGTTCAGGTTACTTTTACAATAATAAACATTTGGTTTCAAGGTTTTAGCGAAATTTACAGTTTCCTTTCACAGAACCTACAGGTTACTATTACAGAACTTTCAGGCTACACTCATGGTTCCGGCAGGTAACTGCCAATAGATTTACATTTTAGTCACTAGAACTTAACCCGAACTTACAGGTTTCTTGAAAGAACGTTTACTTTAAGGGAAGTTTGAGGTTACCTTTAAAACCTTACAGGCTTACTTCATACCCTACCTGGAACTTGCATGTTATTTTTGCAAAATTTACAAGTTACTTTTACAAAAATTAAAAGGCAGCATTCTGGAACATGCATGTTACTTTAACAGAACCCACAGGTCATTGATGCTAAACTTGTTCAGTTTCCAGAGCCACAAACTAACGTGTTATTTTGTGGCACCAACAGCTTTCCATCCACCCTTGCAACTTGTTTCAACAGAACTTAAATATTACTTTCAAGGAACTCGTGGTGCACTTTCCTGCATGCTTCAGAAAATAATGAGCTGTAACGCATTTCGTCATTATTGTCATAGTCTTTGATACATAAAATAATCAAGGATAAAATACATAAAACTGTAATCCTAGAAAGTAATTTTTTCCTCTGCAGTAATTTATTTAAGACAACAGTAAGAAGCAGAGCAAAAACAATTGTTTAGGTGCATAAAATTATTGCTGCCCTAAAAACTTTATTTATTAATAATCCCATTTAAAAGAAATAATTCAAAGTCAAAACAACTGTACGCAACTAAATGTTTTTCTCCAAAGTGTTTTTAACAGTTCTGATGAGTCTGCCCTCTCCAAGATGGCGGCCTCCTTGACATACAAAATTGCTAGAGATGCAGCATGAAGCTGTTCTAGTGAAACCACATGACAAAATAACAGGAAAATAGGAGTTGGGTTTCAAACCCCTGCACTCACCAGGCGCTCCGACATCGGCGTCTTGTCACTGGCGGGTAGATGTTGCTCCAATGCCAAGACGATGCAATTGGCGATAATCGTTGCCAGGATCATGTACTCAAATGGAGTGTGAGGGTTAAGGATTATTCTGGACATCTCAAAATACAAATTAGCATCACCATGGCTACATTTATGGATGAAAAACAGTCAACGAGACAGTTATGGAAACAAAACATGGTTGCAAAATAGCCATTAGCATTATGCTAACATAAGATGAGCATCAAACCTAAACTTTGTTGCTAAACTACATGTATTGTATGGGATAGTATTATGAGATCTATTCCGGGATTGTTTAGTCATTTTATTATAGTATTGATTGGATTAGATGCTTTACTTTGCTACAACTCAGAATAAATAGATAATTTGGTTTTATGTTTTTAATTACAGCTAACGTTGGGGGTCACCGTCGCCTACAGAGTAGATCCAGCCGTCTGCTCATGTTTGTCAATTTCCCAGTTAAGATTTAATTAGCCAGAGTCCATTTTCGTGAGAAAATATGAAACAATTTATTTTCCGAGGCAAATGGTCTGTTTCCACACAAGAAAATGGGTTATACCATCTTAGAAAACAGAAAAAAATTGTTTCTTAACTGCACATTTTGTATTTTTTTACTAAGGGCAAATTCAAAAAGGTTTAATGACACAAAGATATTGAGGTATGCATTGTTATGGCAAAGAAAAAGTACCTCAGGGTATCGGATAACTCAGTCGGTAGAGCATGAGACACTTAATCTGAGGGACGTGGGTTCGAGCCCCACGTTGGGCGCCAAGTGTTACGGCAAAAAAAGTATCTCAGGGTTCCCATAATAAAAAAAGACTTGAGTCCCAGAAGGCGTTTAAGTATTTAATTTCAAACGTGTCTGGCCAGACCATGGAGGGGACAGAGTTACTCGTGCATCACCCTATCCAACCTTTCTAACTAACCGCTTAAATAGTATTCAGCAATCATTGTTTATCTCTGTAGACGTCTTCTCCAACCTTCATGCCCTGGCGTCTGTCTCTCTGGTGACCTGAACACATATCTTTCTCATAACATCAAGCTGGAACAATAAGCTTGTCCTCTGCCTTAGATACATTCACTAAACAGAGGATATACAGTTAATTCCTAATTACATAACAATTTTCCACCACAGCATTTTCCAATTTTTCCACATTATAAACTAATCAACTGTGTTGTATGATTGAAATGTAAAATGTAAGAAAATATTCTGAAGAGTGCCAGCGCCTAAAAATTCATGAAAGAAGCTGCTGAGTAATGTAATAGGAGAAGACTCAGAAAATGCGTTGTCACGGGTTGCTATTGTGATGCATTCACTAAAATCTATAAACTGCATCAGAAAGAAATCTTGTAAAATGTTCTGAAGGACACGGATATATATATATATATATATATATATATATATATATATATATATATATATATATATATATATATATATATATATATATATATATATATCTACTTACGCCTACTGTCTGTCTGTCTGCAGTGTTTTATAAAGAAGCTATGGCTGGCTAGATAGATCCTTCACTCCCACTTCTGAGAAGATTCATTGATTATATCATTTGTAAACGAGCCATATGATTCAAAGTGGTTTTTTTAGGTATGTCACTTTTAAATCCCATAGAATATGGGAAACTCACCCAAAAATCATGAAACGTGAAGAGTGTCATTGACTGTCTGCAGCATAGATTACAGTCCAGTTTGTCCTTCTGCTAAACTTTTTTTATACTTGAATGCAGGACTTTCAACTGCCAGCTTGTTACGCTTTTACTTTTTTTCTGGCTTACCCTCCTTATGGAAGGTGGCATTGAATGTCTGCTGGATTACTGTATAGTCAGCAGTCTAGTTTTTTCCTTCCACTAAACTTTTTTTTTCCATACTTGAATGCAGCACTGTGAAATGCCAGCTTTTTAAGCAATGACTTTTCTGGACTTCCCTCCTCATGGAAGGTGGCATTGAATGTCTGCTGGATTACTGTATAGTCAGCAGTCCAGTTTTTTCCTTCCACTAAACTTTAAAAAAAAAATCATACTTGAATGCAGCACTGTGAAATGCCAGCTTTTTAAGCAATGACTTTTCTGGACTTCCCTCCTCATGGAAGGTGGCATTGAATGTCTGCTGGATTAGTGTATAGTCAGCAGTCTCCCCCATGATTATCTAGGCAATAACATTATCATAACATTTTGTTACTTAAAAGCTCATTTCTTAATGACTTTATCCGACATTCAAGTTTTCCAAGAAACTGAATAATGGATTTTCATCATCTGTAAACCATAATTGTAAAAAATAATTATAAGAAGTAAAAGCTTGAAATATATCAATCTGGGTAGAACATATGAATACAAACTGAACCCTTGAAAGAGAAAAACTTCAGGCTAAGAAACGCCTTCTGTGTGTTACAGAACTGGTTTATGGTGCGCTTTTACCCAGTTTCACATTTTCCTCCGTTACTTTAAAGGCCAATGAGCAGCATGAGGAGGTTTTGGTTTCTGAAGTGGACACATTGTTTCCCCCCTCTGCAGTGATGAAGAGCAGCGTGGGCGATTTCAGCACCATGGAGAGGGACTCCAACTAAGCCAACAAGGCGGTGCTGAAGTCACGGACGGACATGTAGTTTTGCGCTTTCTGGCCATAATTTCTGCAGAACCGGAGGAGATAAGAGCTCATCTCTGTCAACCCCCGGAGCTGCTTAATCAGGAGAAATATCTGATACTGCTGCGCAAGCCTAGGCAGGTGACATTTGGACAAAGGGAACTTATCAGCCAAAGAGGGAAAACACTATGAGGTCCTTTTCACCTGCCCAGCAGAACATTGTTGTGTCAGGTTAAACAGAGATAAGGAGCGACAGGTGCAGCCAGAAGAGATGAATAAAAACAGAGGCATTCAAACTCCCAGCTGACACCACAGAATAAATAAGCGAGTAAACAGAAAACGTGTGCATGATTCACCACGTCTGATGAAGGATATGGCCACTCTGTTATTCGCTTTGCATACTTCCTGATGAGGTTGTCCTCACGGAAGATGAACAGCGAGCGGTTGACCGTGAAGCAGTTCTGCTTGACGGGGTTCGGGTTGTAAATGGCCATGGTTCGGGCTCTCTGGGCCATAGACTGCTTGTACATCCTCTGGCCGCCGCCGCCCCGGGCGCCCCCTCTCCCGGCGCCCGGTCCGCCTCTCCCTCCGCCGCCCGCGCTCCCTCCATATCGGGTGGGTAGATCGTCTGCGAAGCGAGCCATTCTGGAAACGCACAGATCCGACAAGAGGGGAAATCCAAGCTGGTGTCAGTGGGAGTGAAGGGGAGACGCATCACCACAAGCACGCTTCATCCAAAAAACAAAAAAAAACCACTGCCTGGCGTTAGAGACTGGAGAGAGGAAAGAATGAGGTGGCCTCACTGCAAACCACCTGATCCTGATCCTTTCCATTGATTCATCCTCGTGGAAAACCTTTAAAAAAAAACATTCAACTTTCATTGGGGTTGTTGCATCCGAACCAAGAGAGAGCTTCAAGCGGAGAGAAAAAAATCAGCCTGCCTCAGCCCCAAATCCTGGCAGCATCGTGTCCAAACACCAGTTGAAACGTTCACCATCAGCCCAAAAATGAAAAATAAATAAATAACTCCCTCTTCCTGGTTTCCCCCCCCCCCCCTCTCTCCCTCCTCAATCACACACACACACAAAAATGAGTCGGTGGAAAGAAAAGAAATTCCCAACAGGAGCCGAGGTCCAGTGATTCCCGTTTGATGGATGAAAAAATGCGACTCCTGTGAGGAGCGTAAAGGAGGCGCGCATGTGACCGGAGCGGACCTATCGCTGACGGGAGCGCACAGACGGCTGCTTATTAGAGCCGCGCAAACCTGATGAAGTTTAGAGGAACCCTGCGGGTCCAAACACCAGCCTCTCTGCTCGGTTTTTTCTTTTTTTTTTTTTTTCTGCCAGCATAACAGGAAGGGGGAAAAAAAAAAACTGTTTTATAATCACCTCTGATCAAAACTACAGTCGCTGGAAAAGAAACGCCTCAACTGCAAGATTTGTAAATAATAAAATAGTGAAACCGACTTGGTTATCAATTCTCTTAAAGCCCCGCTACATTTTTTTCAATCAGGTTTAGATCTGGACTTTGACTAGGACATTGCAACTTCTCCTCTCTTTTTCCTCCACCCCCTGGCCTGACAACTGGTATGAAGCGCGGATGGACGTATAGATAGATAGAATAACAGGTCCTGACTTTGAATGGCAACAACCTCGAAGTCCTCCACCGCAAACCACTCAAGGTTTTGTGGCAGCTAAACGAGCCCGTATCATCACTCCGCTGCCACCGTGCTTGACAGTTGACATGAGGTACAGATGGATGTTAAAACTGGTCTGGACTTTGGTTTCTCCCTTTTTCCAATCATTCGGTCACGGATTTTCTTCTGTGTTTGAATTTTTTCACCTATAATGGAACTTAAAACAAGTGATTGCATAGAAGCTAAGCCCCTTAAAGGTGACTGACCTAATTTAACACAGGTTCGGCCAATTGGTGCTAGTAGCTCTCAAAATGAGTGGAATGGTATCACCTGAGTGCAGCGAGTGTCTCCAGTGATTTTAGTATGAAGACAGCTGCGTCTGGAAAGCCCACTCACTTGTTAATCAGCATTCTTCCAATACAGCATGAAGACCAAAGAACACTCCAAGCCAGTCAGAGAAAAGGTTATCAATGTCAAGTTTTGCAGATTCAGGAACCAAATGCAAAGAGGTAAGAAGTAATGAATTTAATGCAAGTTGTAGAATCATGATCACGTACAGCAGAAACACTTCGGGACGAAATAACAAGGGAAAGGGAGCGGAGAATCCAGCGATGTATGACTGCTGAAAACTGCTTAAATAATGAGGGTAGAGTGATAGATGACAGAGGAACATGAGAGAAACTCATGGGCGGATCTATTGGGGTGGCATAGGGTGGCAGTTGCCACCCTAAAAGAAAGCCTTGCCACCCCTGCAGCTATGAATTCAAACCTGTTAACGTTCCGAGGGCCCGCGGGTGGGCCCAGCCCATTTTCTAGTTTAAATCCATCGATTTTCTGACTTCTAACTTCTATGAACCTATACATATTTTATATCATTGGAAAGCTAAGAGTCTTGTGATTCCAATTATGGATGGCGATCAAGGATACAATCATAACTGAAGACACAGTGAGCGCTTTTGCCAAAACAAACGTTCTCCTGACGGAGGTATAAAAATATGGAACTCACCACTTTGAAGTCCAATAAACCTGACAAAACCGATCCATTTCGAACGAAAATTGGAATGAGCTGAAAATGAGATCTGAATGATGAAACGCCATGAAACTGCAAGTACAAACAGCTGAGATCTGAGACAACTGAAAGGTATCAGTCAGGGGATGGATGCAAAAACAAATTGGAATCTAAGGCACCGAACATCCCCTGAGTTCAGTTAAATCAAAGAAAAAAACAGAAGGAATGTGTGTAAATCTGCTGAGATTTAGAGACCAGAACAAACACTGCACATCACCACAAACACACCGTCCCCACTGTCATGCGTGGTGGTGGCAGCATCATGCTATGGGGTGCTTCTCGGTTTCCACTACAGCTTTGGAGAACACTTATTTTCCAGCAAGACGGCGACCCGAAGCATCCAGCTGAAGCTGCAACAAGGCGGAAGGTTCTGGAGTGGCCCAGTCAAAGCCCAGACCTCAATCCCATAGAGATTTAGCGTCAGAAGCTGAAAAAGGGCCTTTTTGTGGCATAAAGTGTTGATAAAACGACCTTTAACAAACTCTGAAAATAATAAGTTTCTGTCTCTGCATTCAGTAAATACTTCTTAAAATTAAATAATACTGAACATCTTTACACAAGGCTGTAACTTGGCATTATTCAAATTTGGTTTGTTTTGACTGATAAAATTATATCTAGGCGCACAACTGTTATCTTAAAGGTTCCATTTGCACTGGAGAGAAAAGTTGCCGGAGTCAAATTCCTCGTATGTGTCATACTTGGCCATGAAAGCTGATTCTGATTCTGATTTATGTGTCCCCTCGACGGTCCGTTTCCGGTTTCCAGCTGGTTTAGACGACTCTCTGCGTCCCCACAGCAGATTCAGACGGTCCAACCACCTCCTCAGCACGGCCAAGTTCTGCAGAGGTTCTGCTAAAGACCCATCATCTGATTCAGGTGTGTTGAACCAGGGAAAGAACTAAAACATGCAGGACACCGGCGTTCTGTCGATGCGGCCTACCCTGTCAGGATACCATACGGGAAGTTTACTTTTATAGCGGCGTCTGTCACTTTAGCCTGCTTCATCGAAACAGCATACCAGTGTTTGTAACGGGGTCTGGGTATGCCGTTTCGACAGGTCTTTGCTTCATAGAACATACAGTTTATCAAGAGGTATGCTGTTTTGATAGTCGCTTGTTTAAAAGAAAATACGGTTTATAAAAAGGTGCGATTTTTAATCTCAGCAAAGTATTTTTCTCATTTTTTTCTGACCTAACAATTTCAGAAAATATCTTAGTTTAAATATAAAAAAATTGCGACTTTTTAAACAGAGTATTTCCGAGTTTTTTCTTGAAAATGTGTAAAATTAATCTCAAAATCTTCTGACAGCACTTTTGTCTGGGAAAACCAACCCTTGTCTGGATCAGTTCATTTTAGAACCTGATCTGAGTTGTTGGTAACCCAACGTGGGTTGGTGGAATTCAAAACTTTGCAGATAGCTTTAAACCATTCCCAGATTGATGGGCACCTGCTGACGTCTTTCCGCTCTGGAGTGGCGCAAATTGGCTTGTAATCCTTCTAACACTCCACTCCTGAGAAGACAACCAACATAGAGAGGAGCAACTAGACTTGAATGAAAAATATCACTGTGTGACAGAATTTACTTTAAAACTTAGAATAAAATGTTTAACAGGCTAAAGATGTTTTGATTTAAAATAGAAAACTATAAGTCTTACCAAAGTTTAAAAATGAATGATAGGCAGCAACAATTGCTTCTCTGAGGTCATTGCTGATGTCTCTCCGTCTTGACATGGTGGCCATTTTGACCTCATGTTACAAGCTATTGAGGAACCGATTGGATTGTTTGTTGTTTGAAAGCCTCCTAATACCCCAGCCCAGACTGCCAGACAGCAGCTGTTACTTCTCTGAGGTCATTGCTGATGTCTTTCTGCCCTGGTGTTGGGGTGATGTTTCTTTCATTTCATTCTGAGACCTTCAGAGGAACCGATTGTTTTTGTTTGTCTGACATTTCAACCCTTTCAGTAAAAAGGTATCCCAGAATTAATCATCTATAAATCAATTAGATCAATTTGAAGGAAACCACTTTGATGTTTATTATATAAATGACAAACGAACCTAAAAACATGAACACTGCCGCTATGAAGTGATTCCCATTTCACTCGAGCTAATTATTATATTCCACCACTTCTCCATTAATTATTTTGGAGCCGCAGAAAAAGGTTGCACATATGTGTAACGTCTAGCAAATGTTTTCACCTCCCATAAAGGTTTTTTTTTTCAGTTTAAATAACTTTTCTTCAATGCAGTTTAAACCACCATTTTTCCTTACCAGGTTGACCACGATTATCTGCGTGTTTCGGATGTTTCCCTGGTTCGACACGGCTGAATCGAATCAGCGGTTCAAGAACTGGATGATATGCTGAGAAGTGTCAGTCAGCCACTTGTATGGGATGTGTTGAAGTGGGGACACACTAAAAACATGCAGAACACCAACCCTTATAGAGGTGGGGGGGGGGCGTGGCCACTGTCCTGCAACTTTTAGATGCTCGTTAGCGGGGCTCTGCAGAGCTGAATGACTGCTGATGAGAAAATTAATTTCATTCACATACTGGAGCAGGGATGCATCTCAAAGTCTCTCTCAAGGACTCGTTGGACACCCCTAGACTAGGGTGACATCTGGTGGTTTGATTGATGTACTGCAATACGAATTCTTGAGAGTTTAAATGAAGGCAACAGGACTTTTCTTGTTGTCTTGAATACGTTTCGTCTCTCGTCCAAGGGGCTTCTTCAGTTCTGAAAACTGGATTGGGAGTATCAGATTTATAAGTCTAAGGTTAAGGCTCACTAATCGTTATACCTAACGAGGCTATCAGGGTTGCGTAAACTTCTAAGCACAACAAGACAACAAGAAAAGTCCAGTTGCCTTCATCTAAACTCTCAAGAATATCATCTCCTGGATGACTGAGAATTTACACCAATGCAATAAGAATCTTGCATCAAACCTTTGAAACTGCTTGTTTTCTGTCTCTACATGTTCTTCTGTTCTTTCTGGGTAATAAAGAGAACCTTAATAAGCCTACAACCTATGTTGGCTTTGACACCTTTGAGTCAGCGGGGAGTTGTTCAGCATGTCGTGCTTCCACGCGGCCCGGAGGACACCATCTCTAGTTGCCTCTCTGCTCACTCCATCTAAGGTTAAAACCGTCTCGCACCCCTGGCCGGATTCTTCATGGACGGCTCTCCAAGACGGCTCCAGTGACTCCTCCTCGGTATGAGCTTCTGTCCCCTCAGCGGGGGTCGGGTCCTCCTCGAGCCGTTTTGAAGCCCCCCGCCTCCTGTCAGGAGCCTGAACCCAGGTGTCCTCATACTCTGCCCCAAGGGTCAGCATCCTCCAGGACCCGAAAGTGGCTGCGCGTACCGCTGTTGGAAGAAACGAAACATTTTAGTGCAGCGTTATGTACGAAAAATAGACATTTTAACATTTGTAATTTGTTTTTCCTTTAGTATCCCCAAGTGGTATCTCACACAAATATCAGTCAAACTATTTAACCCTGGTAGAAACTTTTTTTTAAAGTTTGAATTCTGACATTACAGTCTAAATTTTGAGATTGAAGTCGGAATTATTGGCCCTAAATCCTCTTCGGTAAATAACATAAAAAGAATAAGCATGCAATCTATACATTTTGTAGAAATATTAATTTCCCAATTCTTCTTTTCTATTAGTGTATTTACTTATCAATTACTCAGGTACACGGATGGAAGAATTACTTGTTGACGATGTACCAACATTTCACCAATGATGGCCTTAAAACTAAGCACCAGAAAAAAAAACTTTTCTAAAAATATGCTCTCAAAAATAAGTTGTTTTTTTTATCAGCAGAGATAAAGACTTTAAAAAATGAAAATGCACAACTCAAGCCAAACATCTTCCTTTGCTTTGGTTTATGCAAGATAGCGTTAGCTTTGCAGCTAAAACCTAGCACCACAAAGAAATCTTTACATTTCTCATAAGTAAACATGTTTTCAAAAACAATACATTTACAAATACTTCTGGTTCATATGAGGAAGATAAAAACCACAAAATTAAAACCAAACATCACTATTTGTCCTAATTCCCCTTCAAGCTAGCATTAGCTTCGAAGCTAAGCTAACAGCCATTATACAGTTAGCAACAGGTGAGAAAGACCCAAAGGGCTTTTAATGCCTTTTTTGTTTGTTTATTAGCATATTAACTAGTAAGGTTGGCATGCAAGTAGGTGTTCTGTATTTTTAAGTGTCAATTATTTTGTTTTTAGCCTTTTACACAACAGACATTTGGACTTAAGCTCAAGGTCTGCATTCTATTATAAAGTAAACGTTTTTGCTCACTTTCTACATAAATAAGAACACACACAGGCGCAGAAGTGTGATAATTAAGGCAAGGCAATTTTATGTGTACAGCACACTTTCAACAAGGCAATTCAAGTTGCTTTACATAATTAGGGGGTAAAGTAAAAATAGCAGTTAAAAACAGACAAAGCATATAAAGTAAAAACAGCAATAAAGCAAGAAGCACACACAAAACACATGATACATGAATGCATGACTCAAAGGCAGCTCTAAACTGATACGTTTTTAAGTGATTTAAAAGATCTCAGTGTTTCAGCAGCTTTGCAGTTTTCTGGAAGTTTGTTCCAGATTAGAGGAGCATAGAAACTGAAAGCTGCTTCTCCATGTTCTGATTCTAGGGATGTTGAGTAGAGTTAACACACCTGTTGGTGAATTCTACTTAAGTAAAAATGTCCACCGTGAATTTGGCGTGTTCTTCATCCTTTAGTGACACAAATCAGATCCCACGGGTATGAGATCACACAAGGGTTGGGTTCTCATTGCAAATATGAAAACCATCTTGTTTGAGAAATTTTGGTTTCCATCTGTATGTGGAAGTATGAATTCCAACATGGAAAGTTGCATATTCCTCACCATCCTCCGCCTCAAAAATCCAATATGGCCACCGCTCACGTAAGACCTAACAGCTGAGTGAATTAACTGCTTTTTTGGGGTGGGATCTCTGGCCGTTTCTTTAAGTGCATAAAAAGTACAGCAATAGTCTAAATTTTCATTAGCTTTTTTCTAAAAGATTTTGCACTAAATCTTCTAATCTCTCCACTTAAAGAGTGAAGATTTAGGATGGCCACTGGTTGCAGAATGTCTGCATTGCGATTGCCTCCAGAGATGACAACGAACCTGGTGTTTTGAGTGAAGGAGATGCCGCCCCAGACCATCACAACACGCTTTTCAGCAGCATCGTTACAACAAAGACAACCAAATTCAAGTTTCCTCCCTGTTTCCGCTGTTTATATTCAGATCATTTTTTAAAATGTGCTTCTCTTGGTCAAATACTGTGCAGTAAACACGTTTCCTCACATTTGACAGTTCAACACACGGTTGCTTCTCACAGGTCTGTAATCTACATGGATGGTTTGGTTTGAAGCATCGTTTTTCTCAAATTATTAAGTTAAAAAGGCATTTTTAGCAGCAGTAATGTTGCACATGTCGGATGATCGAAGCCTTGGCAGTTTTATTAGGAGCAACATTTAACTACTTCAGAAATTTTAAGCTGATAGGCTGTAAAAAATTATTTAAAAAAAATAAAATGAAGGACTGTGATAGTCATTAGTGGGTGCAGGGATGAATCAGAGCACTAAATTCTGATTCTTTTTAGAGTTGATCCCAAATTAATGTCATTTTTAAAAGCTTCAGACTGAATTTGTGGGATATAAAAAGGACGACAGGATGCAAGAGTTTTTATTTTTGTGTTGCCATCCCTATAAAAATTAATCTTCAGTCCTAATCTTCCGCTCTGATGGTAAATTTGGTAAAATCGTGTTTCAGATGAGGATGCAGAAATCTCCTGGAGCCATGAGGACACGGAGGAAGTCAAGAAGTGAACTGGACGTACCGTAAACCACCGTGGATCGTCGCTCGGCCCATCTGGAGGTGTGGGGAACCGATCTCCTCATTTCTGCTGAACACTGGAGTATCTCAGGTGTTTTCGGAGGATCTCCTGACAGGAGGGCTGCGCTCCAAGCCACCCAAAGGTGCACGACAAGAAAAGAAACTTTCAGTTCACACACACACACACACCTTGGAATGCGGAAAGCCTGCTTCCTGTCCTCCCAGTTAAGACGCTGCTTATCGGACCTCTCCCATCTTTCATGCTCAGGGAAAATTTTCTCTGATTCGGTTAACAGCTCTGTTCGCTGGCAGTCAGGAAGGGAGCAATCATCGCTTCGTTTATAAACCCTAAAAGCCCCACTTCCTGATGTTTTCTCCTCCTTGCTCCTACTGGGAAAATTCTGAATCCAGAAATCAGCCCTTTTGTTTCGGACAACGGCAGCTTTTATCAAATTGCAGCCTAAACATATCAAAACATTTTTTGCACATTACACACAAACATTACAACAAACTCAAGCGTGTGTTCATGGCATTTTATGCGGTGTATACTTTGTGAACTGGTGGAAAACGGGTGCGCGGATTTGGGTAATCAAAATCCGAAGAGTGTGGCGTGCGTTTGTATTTAGCCGCTTTGGTAAAACGTTCAAGAACCACGATTCACTGAAAGTCTGTCGGGGTTTGTCTCTGCTCATATAAGGACCTAAATATTCGCTCAAAACTTCTCAAATATAGTCAGATTGAATTATAAGCGGCTGTGAACATTACTTTAAGTGTTGCCACATATTCTTAACTGGATCTACAGTGGCTTGCAAAAGTATTCGGCCCCCTTGAACTTTTCCACATTTTGTCACATTACAGCCACAAACATTAATCAATTTTATTGGAATTCCAGGTGAAAGACCAATACAAAGTGGTGTACATGTGAGAAGTGGAACGAAAATCATACATGATTCCAAACATTTTTTACATATAAATAACTGAAAAGTGGGGTGTGCGTAATTATTCAGCCCCCTTTGGTCTGAGTGCAGTCAGTTGCCCATAGACATTGCCTGATGAGTGCTAATGACTAAATAGAGGCACCTGTATGTAATCTAATGTCAGTACAAATACAGCTGCCCTGTGACGGCCTCAGAGGTTGTCTAAGAGAATGTTGGGAGCAACAACACCATGAAGTCCAAAGAACACACCAGACAGGTCAGGGATAAAGTTATTGAGAAATTTAAAGCAGGCTTAGGCTACAAAAAGATTTCCCAAGCCTTGAACATCCCATGGAGCGCTGTTCAAGCGATCATTCAGAAATGGAAGGAGTATGGCACAACTGTAAACCTACCAAGACAAGGCCGTCCACCTAAACTCACAGGCCGAACAAGGAGAGCGCTGATCAGAAATGCAGCCAAGAGGCCCATGGTGACTCTGGATGAGCTGCAGAGATCTACAGCTCAGGTGGGGGAATCTGTCCATAGGACAACTATTAGTGGTGCACTGCACAAAGTTGGCCTTTATGGAAGAGTGGCAAGAAGAAAGCCATTGTTAAAAGAAAACCATAAGAAGTCCCGTTTGCAGTTTGCCACAAGCCATGTGGGGGACACAGCAAACATGTGGAAGAAGGTGCTCTGGTCACATGAGACCAAAATGCAAAACGCTATGTGTGGCGGAAAACTAACACTGCACATCACTCTGAACACACCATCCCCACTGTCAAATATGGTGGTGGCAGCATCATGCTCTGGGGGTGCTTCTCTTCAGCAGGGACAGGGAAGCTGGTCAGAGTTGATGGGAAGATGGATGGAGCCAAATACAGGGCAATCTTGGAAGAAAACCTCTTGGAGTCTGCAAAAGACTTGAGACTGGGGCGGAGGATCACCTTCCAGCAGGACAACGACCCTAAACATAAAGCCAGGGTAACAATGGAATGGTTTAAAACAAAACATATCCATGTGTTAGAATGGCCCAGTCAAAGTTCAGATCTAAATACAATCGAGAATCTGTGGCAAGATCTGAAAGCTGCTGTTCACAAACGCTGTCCATCTAATCTGACTGAGCTGGAGCTGTTTCGCAAAGAAGAATGGGCAAGAAATTCAGCCTCTAGATGTGCCAAGCTGGTAGAGACATACCCTAAAAGACTGGCAGCTGGAATTGCAGCAAAAGGTGGTTCTGCAAAGTATTGGACTCAGGGGGCTGAATAATTACGCACACCCCACTTTTCAGTTATTTATTTGTAAAAAATGTTTGGAATCATGTATGATTATCGTTCCACTTCTCACGTGTACACCACTTTGTATCGGTCTTTCACGTGGAATTCCAATAAAATTAATTCATGTTTGTGGCTGTAATGTGACAAAATGTGGAAAAGTTCAAGGTGGCCGAATACTTTTGCAAGCCACTGTAGGTCTGGACTTTGACTAGGCCGTTCCAACACACGAAGATGCTTCAATTTAAGCCGTTCCGTTGCTGCTCTGGTTGTGTGTTTGGGGTCCGCATCCTGCAGGAATTTTAACCTGCCGTCTCCCAGCTGAAGAAAAGAATCCCCACAGCACAATGCTGCCACCACCATGTTTCACCATGACGTCAAAGTGTTCAAGGTGATCTAAGGTTTTAATTTTCCTCTACACATAAATTCATGTAGGCCAGATGGTTCAGTTCTTATCTCACCGGACCACAGCGTCTTCCTCCACCTCACTGGTGGGCTTACATGGCTTTTGTGAAACTGCAAACAGAACTTTCTCCAGCTCTGCAGCTACGCTACAGAAGTGGTTCCCAAAACTAGCAAGTATTGAAGCAAATACTGCATGTAACATAATTCCGATTAAAATGCATAATCAGAAATGCTATTTGAATGGTACACATGTGCCATCCATCCATCCATCCAACGTTCATCCATCCAACGTCCGTCCATCCAGCTTCATTTTACTTGATTTTCTGTGTTTGATGCTCTAATTGCCTTATTGTTGGTATTGATGGCCATCATTTCAAATTTAAATAGCTCTGCAAAGTCAAAATTGGGTGTTTTGAATGGAGCTCATCAATAAATTGCATTACTATTACGGATACACAGGAACACACAGACATTCATACGTTCCCTCCATCTTACACACACATCCATACATTCTCACCAAGACATACAAGAGAGGACGCTGTACACCCACTCATACTCCCAGGTGCAGGTACCGATACCCCCAGCAGAGCAACCAGCCCCCGGACCCAGGAGGTGGTCTCACTGCCAAACACAGCCCCGACCAGACCGCCTGTTCCTCCTCCCGGACCCCAACACCTGATGGCCAATAGCTAACAGGGGTGTGGAAAGACCCCTAGCCTCCCTCCTCCCAATCGAGTCATGGTGTTGGTGCGTGTTTTGTGTATTTAAAACAGAGGGGTGGGACGGGGAATCAATCATGGGGAAGACTGCTGACCTGACAGTTGTGTAGAAAACCATCATTGACCCCCTCCAGGAGGAGGGAAAGCCTCAAAAGGTAATTGCAAAAGAAGTTGGATGTTCCCAAAGTGCAGTATCAAAGCACATTAACAGAAAGTTATGTGGAAGGGGAAAGTGTGGAAGAAAAAGGAGCACAAGCAGCAGGGGTGAGCGCAGGAAAAGGTCATTCTAAAGTGTTGAGGACCTTCACAAGGAGTGCATCAAGAGCCACCATACACTAATTAGCGAATTAGGGTGTGACACTTTTAACCCATAATCATCAAAATTATAACAAATAAAGGCTTGAAATATCTCGCTTTGCATGCGATGAGTCATATATTAGTTTCACCTGTTAAGTTGAATTACTGAAATAAATGAGCTTTTACACAATATTCAAATCTTTAGTTTTACCTGTAAATGTGAAAAAACGAGGGAGGAAGGAAGGAAGGAAGGAAGTGCACAAAGAATGAAGGATACAGGGTAGAAAAAAGGAAACAAGACAGGAAGGGAGGTAGGACACAAAATAGGAAGTGTCCTACATCCCTTCCTTCCCAGACTTGAAAAGGAAAGCAAGGGAAGAAGAAAGGACAAGATGTAGGGAGTGAAGGATACATGGAAGTTCACCATATTTAAACAGACCTGGAAAATACAGATAAAATTCCAGACTTTTCCAGGAAAGCGTCTAACATCACCGATTCCAAGTTTAAAACATCTTCCTGAAAATCAGAACATTTTCCGTCAAAAAACAAAAACAAAAAAACATTTGAAAATCAACAACCAAAATCAGTTTGGGTTTAAATCTAAACGACATGTTGACATTTTTCTTGAAGCATCCAGTGAATTAGTCCCACAATCATTGAATTAATAATAAATTTATTGAAAAAGATACAACCAATCAGACGGATGGTTCATAGTCCAGAAATGTGTAACAGAGGTTAATGGAAGTGCAATTTTATCCCTCGCCGCCCCCCAATTAATTTCCACTTTTCAAGACTTTGCACAACAGTTTGCCCATTCTGAACTGTTTAAAGAATATTTACTTGACTTCTGAGAGAGAGAGAAAAAAAAACGGATCATAACTGGGAATTAAAATCCGACTAGGATTAGAAAACGGGATAAAATTAAACATAAAAAAAAGTAAAAACATTCTCTTATTTTACAAACTATGTTCACTTTTATAATAAAAACGAGAACAAAAATAAAAACCTGTCAGCACCAGTTTCCTGTTTGTTTTTTTAAAATTCCTAAATGGATTCCTCAACCGCTGTGGCAAACATCAGTAAAAAAAAGGGACAATTTATTTATTTGTTTGAGAAACCAATCTGACCCCATGGAGTGGCTTTGAAACTCTTTTTTTTTTGTTGCTTTTCCTCTGTTCCAAAGTGACGACAACAAATAAATTTGTAAAACAAAAAGTGGCAAAAACCTGTCGCTGGAATGGTTTACGGTTGTAAAACCTCGATATGTTGCCAGCCCCCCCCCCCCAAAAAAAAGGAAAGTCCCCAGGTTCCTCATTCACAACAATGCTGACCGTTAGAAAAAAAAGAAGAAGACAGTTTTCCTTCCCAGCAAAGGTTCAGATGCGACACAGAGAGTTTTTATTGTCCCTCAACGTTTCCACATGACACAAGATGGAGTCGAGAAGCAGTTCCAGGGTTCGATTGTGCATCTGGATCATAAAGTTTTACAGTTTCAAGAAGAATGGTCCTTGGTAACGATAGAAAGTGGGGATACAGTACGATTTCACACACAAGTTCAAAAAGAGCCAGGTGGACTTGGACTTGTCCTGTCCTGTCCTGGTCGCCCCCGGGGAACAGACCTCGGCGTGGAGGTCGTTTTTTTTTTTAAATGTAGTTTTTATTTTATTTTAGGAGGCGCCGTTGGATGAGCTGGTGTCGGGCAACGCGCTGGGCTGCTGCTGGTCCTCGGGTGTGCTGTCGGCCTGCAGCGACGCCATGGCGGCCGATGAGTACTTACACTTGGAGGAGCCGCATTCGCAGCTGAACATCTTGCTCTTTACTTCCCAGAAGTGGTCGCCGTAGTTAAACCTGGGAGAGAGGGGATGACGTGTCGTTCAGAAACATTTTCTGTTGCCAACACGAATTTTAACACACTTCGTCGTAGCTTGCCTCCACCAGAGTGTGAATGTGAGAGTGAATGAATAACGGAGTTGTATCTTTTTCTACTCATGACTTCAAGGCTATTGATTACATGCTAGTTAGCATTAGCATGCTAATTAGCATTAATTATGACTGCTTATAATTGCTTGCTTGTTTTTGGCTATTTAAGATTTGAAGCTCAATGTATAAATGTTACTGAAGCGTACTGAGCAACAGAATATCTGATTGGGGGTCCGACTTATTACGCACCACGTGGCAGGCCCCATTTAAATTTCCTGAAATGTTCTAGTTATTATTATGATGGGGTTCTGCAAGGGTTTGTTCTTGGCCCAATTTTGTTTGTCTTATATCACCTTCCGAAAACATTCACCGAAATTTCTTAGCCCTTTAATGCTGACGACATTCAGTTGTTTTTCTCTTTTAAACCTCGTTTAGCTACGAAACTATCAGTTTTACAGGGGTACTACGTACATCTGATCAAATCCTGGTTGAATTTTCTCCAGCTAAATGAGAGGAAAACAAATGGAGGTTCTAATCTGTGCCCCAGAAAAGCATTTGGGGCCTCCCTCGCATCCCACATTAAACCCACCGTAAAAAACAACAACTTAGGAGTCAAATTCGATTCTAGCTGTTCGTTGGAACCGCATGTAAATAAATAAAAAATTTCATTCCTGCTTTTTATTATTTTATTTTGAGGAGCATTGTGAAGAGCTCGGAGCTATGATCTCCAGGGTTGAGATAGAAATGGTGATTCTTGCTTTCATTCCAACCAGGATTGATTATTGTAAGTCCATCTCGACTTGTCTCAGTAACGACTCAATAGATTCGTCTCCAGCCGGTGCAAAATGCTGCTGCAAAACTCCTGACACGGTCCACAAAGTCTTCCCGTGTCACACCTACACCGATTTCCCTGCACTGGCTTCATGTGAAGTACAGGATGCAGCATAAGGTTTTGTCTGGACTTTTAAGGCTCTAAATGCCACTGCGCCATCATATATTTCTGACATCATAAACCCATATGTTACCGCAAGGACTCTTGAGGTTGCAGTGTTTTATTGTGTTTTTATTTTCTGCATACCTTATCCTGTCTCTGTGCAGCACTTTGTGATTCCCATCTTGAAAGGTGCTAAATAAAAAAAGTTATTATTATTATAATTACGAGAAAGTTGCTCCCCCCCTCCCCCCTTAAAGATTTCTTCGGTTTTTGCTTTTTTTGTCAACTTAAATGTTTAAGATCAAACATTATTTAACATGGGGGGGGGTAGAACCTGTCTGACAACATGAAGTAGGGTTAAATATCTCAAAATGGAACACATCATCAAACCCACAATTGAACCACAAGGAGAACCAGCTAGCTCAGATTATAGCAAGTAGTAAGATTAGTTACCAGTAAAGGTGTAAAGCCACACAAAAATCACAGTTCGGTGTGCATTTGGGGTTTTAAAGTCACACTTCGGTACATTTTTGGTAGAAAATAAATACATATGTGCACAGGACTTTCTTTTTTTTTTTTAGCTTTACTTTGATCAGCATTAAACCATTTTTTTTCCTTAAATTAATTTGATTTTGTTATGTTCTATAACTTCAATAAGTTGTAGATTTGATTGGATTATGTTTATAATAAATAAAATAGTACAAGCAGACATAGCCAGAGTGCCAGATTGAAAAGCAGGGATAACTATTTCTCTGAGGTCCTTCGTTGCTTTTGTCTTTCCGCCATGGAATGGCGTTATGGTAAACCTAATCTTAAAACTGTTAAGGTTTTATCTCTTTTTTTTGATGTGGTGTTGATGGGCAAATATAGTTATATCTCCAGGGTCACTGCTGATGTTTTCCCATCCTGGCATCATGTTATGGTAAACATGGTGGAAACTGTTAACGAACTGATGGTTTTTTAAATATTGTTTGAAAAATTGTGTCATAACCCCTCCCACATGCAAAGGTAGCAACAACTGTTTCACTGAGGTTATTCGTTCCTGAATTCTATCCGCCCTGGGATGATGTTTATGCAAATTCATGTTAAAAACAGTTTGTTTCATTTATCATTTAAATATGGTGTTAGAAACCTTCCTGTGTAATAGGCAAATATAATTGCTTCTCTTGGGTCATGCTGATGTCTTTCCGTCCTGGCATTGTGTTAACATTTACCTCATTTTATAAACCGAGGAACTGATGGTTTTTGAATATTGTTTGGAACATGGTGTCATAACTCCTCCCACATTTAAGGGTAGCAACAGGTGTTTTTTCCGAAGCTCATTCATTGCTGATGTCTTTCCATCCTGGCATGATGTTAAGGTAAACATGTTAAAAACTGTTAAGGTACTGATAGTTTTTTAACATTGTTTGGAAAATTGCATCACAACACCTCCTGCATTAAAAGGTAGCAATAACCTTTTCTCTAAGGTCTTTCATTGCTGGTGTCTTTCTGCTCTGGCATTGTATTAATATTTACCTCAGGCTTTTGAATATGGCTTGGAAAATTACACCACAACCCTTCCCAGATTGAAAGACATGGACAACTGTTTCTCTAAGGTTATTCATTGCTGATGTCTTTAGGCCCCGACATGGTGTTAATTGTAAACCTTGTGTTATAAACGTTGCGGTTTCATTCGTTGTTTGGATACGGTGTTAGAAACCTTTCTGTATCAATGGGCGAATACAATTGTTTTTCTTGGGTCATTGCTGTTGCCATTCCAACTTGACATTGCACTAATACATACTTGTATGCCTTACACCAACAAACTAATGGAACAACTTTCTTTAGAGAGGCGTTATCTCTCAATTCCAGTGGAAGCAGTAATGGCGGACCACCATTTATATTAGCTAGAGTTAAATAAATAATGACAGGATATTTTGCCAAGAACCTTTGTAAATTTGGAGATGATTGAGCTCATTTTAGGACCCAAAAGAAGCACTTAACTGCTTCTGCATTAAAATACTGACAGTTTTAGGGCGTAAATGACTTTCAAAGCAGTCTCTAATGGTCAGTTTTAAAAAAGGACAGAGATCCCACGTTTGAAGGAAAGCAGATTACCCGAGCTCTTCTCCAGCCTTGATGTGTTCACTGGCAAAGAAGGCGATGTGTGGGAACCGCAGGTCCTGGTGTGTTGTGAAGACTCGACAAGCGAACAGGTTGGGCTCGCACATGTGGTTCAGGAAGCGGCTGATGTTTCCATAGAAACGGGCATCGATGCAGTACTGATCCTCGGGCTGGAAGGAAAACACAGAACGGCTTGAAGGCAATAAAGAGTACTCGATGGTTTCACATTATGTCACGTTTCAATTTAATCTATTGGGAGATCTATTGGGAGACCAATACGAAGTAGAAAACTGGAAATTTAAAAAGGAAAAGGATTCCTGTCTTAACAAATACACAATAATCACAGAGGGTTTTCGAATTAATTTCACCTTGTCGTCCAGGCTGAACAGGTAAGCGTCGTTTTGTCTCATATCTGCTTCAGCTTCGGAGATGATCTCACCAACATACCTGTTGGAAATCAGAGGACTGATCAGCAGACTGGAAATCGCTCTGTTCTTTAAGTAAACCTCTGCTGTTTATAAATAAAAACATCATTACGCATTTAGAATGGCGGTGAAGCTACAGTTCCAGGACCTGGAGTACCGATCTGGTTCCTCCTGGACCTATTAAATTATCACTGCTCATTATACTGTTTTAGTTTAGAATGGCCTTTGAGTAAACGATTTCATTTAAAGCACCTTGAATTATCCTGTTGTTGAAAGTGTGCTATACAAATAAAATTGCCTTTTTTTAAAAGGTCATGAAAAAAATATTCTAGTAGGGAGGGTTTTTGTTCTAGATTGTATTGTTATAATAAATAAAAAACGTTTCACATTAGAATAACCCGCACGTTTATTGGCTACTTTCACATCTCAGTTGACTCTGAATTGTTCTGCTATTTCCAGAGCTTTCGCACTCTCCTAAAACCTGGATTTTCTTTGCTTTTTCTAAGGAATCTTATCCAATGTAACTGGAAGATAAATGAACTCGTCGTGGTTTATCTTCTCTCGACTCGGGGTAATTATTTTCCCAAATTTGGAAAGTGAAGTTCCAAGATTCCTCTAATTATTCACTCAAGGGGCAACAAAAACACACAAATGGCATCCAATTCTTGGAGAGATGTAACTTGGACTGACCAGACGGCTGAGCTGGCAGCTCGTCGGCACCACCTACTGGACTGCTTGTGTCACTGCAGTGGTAAGTGAAAAAGCTAAAGGAATCCTCTGGTTGGGTGAGAGAGGAGTTTTATTCCAAATTAAATAATTACTTTTACTGATAAATAATAAATAAAATAAATAAATAAAGATGAAATGAATGATGAACAAAATAATAAATGACTTTTTTAATCGGCAGCTTATTTAATCGATCACGGTTTTATTTATTTATGTTTTCCTTTAATTCTCAATTCATTTTTCTTTAAATTAATAGAAAACTGGAAATATATATGTTGCACTAATTGGAATACTGTATAGTTCTTATATACTGTATTTTTTTGTACATATTTGTATTATTAATTTAAATAAATAAACTATACATTATTCCTTTTTTGAATTTATTCATTTAAAAAAAGTATAATTTTTTATATACTTTTATTGTTTTAAATGATTTAAATAAAATCTTAAAATAAAAATAATTATAATAATAATTTTTTTTTTAAAGCTTTCCATGAAAGTCTTTTTTTAAAATATATTTATTTTCCTCGATTCAAGCACCTTAAATTGCCTTGTTGTTGAAAGTGTGCTATACAAATAAAGTTACCTTGCCTATGGCATGGTGATGTTTATTCATTGATGGAGTATGAATAATTATTTAATAGCAGTATTACCGCTCTCCATACTCTACAACATGTTTGTGTTGCTGTATTGCTGTATAACTTACTCGCAGACAAAGCTCCCCTGTGGAATGTCCTGCAGAGCCCGGACACCCCAGCCTTTGTTACTGGTTCTGAAAACCTGGAGTCTGCTCCTAAAGGGTTGAAAACATTGAAGGCATAAAATGGTTCCGCTCGTGTCTTATTAACAGAGATGTTTGCTCTGCATGTTGAGACTCCTTTGAGTTACCTGAGTCCGTTCTGGACGACGCGGTTCTTGCAGGTCCTCCAGCAGGAACATGCATGGTTGCACTCGAAGATGAGAGGAGGCTCCTCGCGACAGAACTCAGGCAGAAGGCAGCCGCTCTACTCATCACATAAACAAAGATGAGAAGTGAGGTGAAGCTTAACACAGCACCATTGTTAGACATTTTTCTGCCAAGCAGCCAAATTTTCCTGTTGTCTTTAAGGTGGTCTAGATCAGCAGTTCGATACCCCCCCCCCCCCCCATCAGTCTGGTCTATGTGTCTAATCATGACATCGTGATTAAACAGGAAGGGGTGGAAAAACAGGCGGAAAAAGATAAAATATTCAGACCAAATGCTGAATTTGTTTTGCCTCGGAAGTCAAAAGTCCCATCTGGAAATTAGTTCCCACTAGGGGTGTTAACGGTACACAAAAGTCATGGTTTGGTATGTTTTCGGTACATTTTAATCAAGAAAAATAAATACAAATGTGTGAATGACTATTTTTTACTTTGATCACCATTACACAAAGAAACTTTTTTCCTGAATTCCTTCCTTTCAGTTCCTGAAATTAATGTTATTTTATAATGTTTTATAACTTAAGTTGGTTGAAAGTATAGAACTGACTGAAGATTTGACTGGATTTAAAAAAAAAAAAAAATTAGTACAAGCAGACATAGCCAGAGTAGAAAATAATATAACCAACTGAAAACAGTCTGTGTTAATGTTTAGAAATGTTTAAATAATACGTTACCCATATTTGAGGATAAATCATCCTTAAATCACTTTGGAGTTATTTTGATATTCCGACAGCCTAGACTCCCAGCTGTACCTGAATGCAGCATGAGCAGATGTTGGGAAAATCCCTTCTCATCAACGGGGATTCCAGCTACTTGGTTTTATTGAATTAAGGATTTTGGGCTGATTGGTAGCCATGTTGGACATCAGCTGTTTTTTCTCTAGTATCAGTGATGTTTACATTCAGCTTGACATTGTTTCAGGTGAGTCATTCAGTTCAGTGCAGAGCGTGTTATGGACCTTATTGCTGTTGAAAAATGCATTCGCTGACAAACAAGTTTTTTCTACTGTAGCATGAAAAAGCATTAATGTTCCCAAATAACAGAGTTCAGTGATAGCTGAAAGTCCTTTCTGTTTTGGTATCACTTTTTAAAGTTGCGCTGCACATAAACATTTTGCATGTGTTCGCGTAGAAAACAACTAGATTCATTTGGTACATATAGGTACTGAGCAGACAGGGCCATACCAAAAAATATGAACACATTACCTTACCGTTACAGCAATAATCTTAACTGATACTGATACCCCACTCTTTTATCTTTAGTCCGATTGATTACTGCAACAGCGTCTTCACAGGTCTGCCTAAAAAGTCAATCAGACAGCTGCAGCTGATCCAGAACGCTGCTGCTCGTGTTCCTCACTAGAACCAGGAAAGTAGAGCACATCACCCCAGTTCTAAAGTCCTTACACTGGCTCCCTGTAGCTCAGAGAATAGACTTCTAAATACTTTAACTAGTTCATAAATCATTGAATGGCTTAATACCAAAGTGTGTTGAAGATCTGCTGTTACTATAGCAACCCACCAGAACACTCAGGTCCTCTAATACCAGTCTACTTAACATCCCTAGAATCAGAACCAAACATGGAGAAGCAGCTTTCAGTTTCTATGCTCCTCTAATCTTGAACAAACTTCCAGAAAACTGCAAAGCTGCTGAAACACTGAGTTCTTTTAAATCACAACTAAAACGTATCTGTTTAGAGCTGCCTTTGTTTAATGCTTTGATGTATCATGTTTTGTGTGTGCTTCTTGCTTTATTGCTGTTTTTACATTATATACTGTGTCTGTGTTTTACTGCTATTTTTCTTTTACCCCTTAATCATGTGAAGCACCTTGAATTACCTTGTTGTTGAAAGTTATGCTATGCAAATAAAATTGCCTTGCCTTTTAAGAACAGGCTTATAACTTTCCTTTTTGATCCTGAGCTTTCTCTGTACTCATGCTACTATTGGCTTGGAGTGCTCAAGGACAGACTTACCCACTTTTCTTCATTCTGCTACTTTCTTCTTCTACCTCTCACCAGCGGGATTATTTGCAGTTATTCCAACTGTTAACTTTATGTTTTCTCTCCATAGAAGCTCCACCTGGTCTGACGTTGTTTAGCTCTGATACATTCTTGGAGTTGGGCATCAGCTGGGATGACACTGCCAACAACGTTCTCCCTCTCCTTTTATTAAAGGGGCTATATGCAATTTTCTGAAATTTAAACTCACGACTGACACCTGTGGCCAAAAAACGGAACTGCTCTTCCTTTCTGCTCGCTCTCACAGCGCGCGCTCGTACGCCGGTCGCTCTCAATCTTCGATCTTTTTCGGGCGCTTGTCAGGAGTTTAACTTTCTTAGTCTTATGTGGAGTTACTGTTGGTGTCAGAGTTGTCCTTGGTCTCTTCTGTGTATTCGCACAATCCATTGAACTGCTTGCGAGTGCTGACTAGCGGTGGTGTCAGAGTGATCTGAGACATTTAACATGAACGCGCTTGACGCCACATCCGCAGACAGCGCGGGAAAATCGGACCCGACAGAAAATAGAAAAAATTGGATACAGGCTTATAGGTGCACCCACTGTGAGCTGACAAGGTGTCAGTATGCTGATCAGGAGATGTTTGAGTCATAAATGGTCAAATAAAAAGGCTGTTACGTTTATTTTGGGGGAAAAGTTGCATATAGCCCCTTTAAGTTATTACTTTACTTAAAGGTCAGTTTTTACAATAAATCTGCTGTGTTCTCTAATTTGAATTGATGCCTTGTGCGTCATTTTCTGTTCTCTCGCTCCTGTTTCAAGAGGCTGAAGTTTGTGGATGGGGGGGGGGGGAGTAACGTCAGGACCGTTCGCTTCTACTAGCGGGGATGCGCTCTTCTCGTGCGCGGTTGCAAGCCAAGGTAGACAAGACCATGAATACGAATATATGCAACTCAGAGAGACTGATCGTATTTTGAAAAGAACAAGTATTACACGGGTTCTCAGCAAAGGAGGAGGACTGCAAGCAGCCAAAGCCTGGAGCCACTGATCAGGACCACTTTAAAGAATCACAGGAAGGTCTGGCTGCTTAAGGAGGAAAAGCCTGCTTGTCCTCACCTTGTCGTACCAGCGGCGCAGACTGAGCTGTCCACACATGCAAATACTAGTAGAGCAGTCTTCCTTACAAACACAGTACTGTTAACCGCAGATGGAGGAAAAACACAAACATTAGTTGGTGACTCTGCTGCACTCTTTATTCCCTCTAACACACCTGATGGTATGAGTTCAAACCCACCTGCAGGTGTGTTATGTTTCGGTCGATATTCATGGGGGAGGTGACGCAGTTTTCTGTGATGTATTTGTAGTCGTATGGGACGGGTTCGCTGTCCACAGAGTTGACACAAGGAATGGAAACTCGCTCCTGGCCTAAAGAAATGTCACTGCGGACACACGCACACCAATCAGGACGAAGCATTTCAAATCCAGTTAACTGGAAATAGGCATTTACTTCCCCTAAAACTGCAATTGTTAGTCTAAATCTCTGCTCTTTCCATCTTACTGATGATTGAACTGCACCATAATCCCCAACCTGTGGAGCAGTTTCTCTTCAGCCCGTCTCAGCCTGCCGTTTTTGGCGTCCCTCTCCCTCTTGTTGGCCTGCAGGGCGCCCCAGGCCTTCGAGCTGTGGCTGCAGCAGTCGGGCGGAGTTTCTCCCTCGCGGTTCTTCAGAAACACATTAGCTCCTCGAGACAAGAACAGCCTGAGGAGACAAAAGCCCGGATTTCACAGACAGGTCAACGACCAAAAAAACGCCCTGCTCGGTTAACGGCTTTTCAAACAACACAGCCGGGTATTTTTTGCATCCTCTGGAGCTGTAGATGTTTACTTGATACAATCCAAGCGGTTTTCCCGAGCGGCGATGTGCAGAGGAGAGTCTCCGTGGATGTTGACGGCGTGGAGATCGCACTGTGCGTTCAGGAGCAGCTCGGAGATCTCCACGCTGCCGGAAAACGCCGCCCAGTGAAGGCAAATATTTTTCTCCTGAAGGAGAAAAAGGAACGAAATGATCAAATGTTTCAGAAGGGCTAAAAAAAATGTTTTCCACCAAATGGTTTAAATTAAGAGATGCGATTTCCAGGATTTGTCCAGGCCAGTACTGATGTCCGGTTTTCTTTGACGTTTTATCTGCTGATTACGATTTGGTAAGATTAAAAAACGTTCTTTGATAGAGGAGGTCATCTTGAACCCAACATACAATGTAGGAATTATAGGATTAGCCCCATGCTATCATTTACAGCTATAGATATCCGATATAGTCTAAATCTTATTTTCCGATACCGATGTTAACCGATACACAAGATAAATGGTAAGTTTAGCCAAACAAACAAAAATATCTCAACGACTATACCTCGGATATGTCATATTTTGACATTCTTAGTGAGAGGGGAAGCAGCTTAAAGCGTCAAACTTTGGTGTGCGGCGCGTTTTTGACCCTCGACACGCGTCTAAAGCGAATTTTTGCAAGATGGCAGCTGTCGATCTAGTGTTGGAAGAGAGAGTCTCCATTCTCTATTTACTGTGGAGACTACCCTGTGCAGGTTTGCAGGGTCAGTAACGTGAAAACTTTCAACAGTGAAATTAATTTACCAGGTTGCCCTTTCTCCTCACTTATATTGCTCCAAGCGAGGTCCTTTTTATTCCTGTCTCTGTGGAGAAAGGAGCTCGGGGTGATTAGCCACAGCCCGTTATCAGTATTTCCTCCATTTTGAAAGAAAGATTTTACCAGACCGGCCCCCCATGAACTGGGTCACAGCATTACGTGACACCACGTCACCAGGCTCCTGATTGGTTGACGCGGCGCGAATTGACGGCAAAGTTCAGATTTTCAACTTCAGCGGCAGACGCAAACATGCACAAAACGCACCACATAAAATGACGAGCATATTTTCTGACGCGCATTAAAAGCCTCATTCGCACACATTTGAAGCGTGAATTAGTCAGAAATGCGTTTTCGCGATGCAGAAACCCCGGCGCGTCAGCGCGCTTCTGCATTGACTTTGTATGTAAACCTGACGCCCTTGATGCTTCAAATGCGTTCGGTGTGAACCGTTAAGAGTTTGATGTATAATATATGCCTGGTAAGAAAGTGAAGAGTAGTTTATGCTTCTCCGTCTGCGGAGGTGCTGAGACACATAGTGCCATCACCCGTCGACTCAAGGGCTTTCTGACAGGCACGCAAAGACGGACGGAGTTGAGCACAAATTCTCAACTACCCATCGAACGCAATGAAGAGCGCACATCTGTGATTCGTCAGCCCAACATCAGCCCAAGATCATTTCACCACAATGGTGCTCTATAGTCGGTGTAATTAGTATTTCAATGCAGCTTTTAGGCACTAGATGCTTTATAGTGCAAGGTCAGTTTATCTAATCTGGTCTTTTGTTGATTTTGAACATCAGGAGGTGTAGAGAACAACAAAACAGACGCTGCATTTGCTTGTTTGTTTACATGCGTTTTTAGAGTATTCCAGGAGCTGCACTTCTGGTAAAAAGTTTTCCAGCTCTATCAAAACTCGCTCTCTGTCGGCCATTGCTTCTTGAGTGGATGTGAGTTTACAAGCCGAAATAAATAAACTGTTGTCGACCAGAGACATCACTGCATTGGTAGGCAGACCCGCCAGAAAAGGTCTGTGCCGCCTGCTGTCCTGATGGGGAAGCATAAAAGGAAAACGTCTCAGTTAATACGTGTGCGTGTGGGTGCAAACTTGCTACCGGAGAAGTATAAAATAACGCTTTAGGTGTGAAAGTTGTGTCATTAGAAAAGTAAAAACAGATACCGATATTTAACAATTTTACATTTTAAAGCAGATACTGGTTGATAATATCGGACATCCCCAGTTTGATGCATTTAAAATAAGGTAAAATATTCCTGAAAAAAAAAAAGAAGGATCTGGGCTGATCCAGGTAAAAATTGGTCGATTCCAGTCCCCGGCTGACTGATCTGTTCACCTTTAGGCTAAATTCCTTTTAATGAGACCCTCCCCTGTCTGCCTCTATGCACTGCTGCTCAGCTGGCTGAAAGAAGGATGCTACCGTTGTTCTTTCTCACAAGAGGGGCAATTTAATTTGCTTAGAAAAATTTTCAGTTGGATAAAATACACTAAACCAGCCCCAACCGTCACTCTTATTGAGGCAACAATGTTTTGAAACTGCAGTTTGAAGGCTGGCCACCTGAACAGATGGAGCAAAAAATAAACTAGCTAAAATGACTCCTTGTTGTACTCTGTGAGGAGCCATCAGTCGATTCGACCTTCGTGTCCTACAGGATGAACTTTGGGGGGGAAAAAGCTCTCAGTTGTAAGTTCTGGGTGCAGTTGGATTAAAACACTCCAAACACAAAGTAAAACCAATAATCCTCTGGACTGACCTTATCCCTGACGCTGATGTCAGCTCCTTTGGACAGAAGCAGCTTCACCTGGTCCACGTGTTTGTACTCTGTGGCCCAGATCATGGCTGTCCAACCGCCATCGTCCTGCCCAAAACAGAAATTATCTTAAATTTTGATTTTTGTCTGAAAGAACAGTCTGATTTCTTAATCTTTATCCATGATTCACAGCATGAAACCTTCATACAGTGATAACATCCCATCATAAACTTGAAAAGATCTGGTGTAAAAATCTGCAAACAAAAAACATGTTTTGATATTCAGGGTTCCAGAACTATTTTTAAAGCACCATACTTTAATGCTCCAGACTAGAACACCCAGGGTTCTTCAGTACTAAGTTGATTTTTAATGCAAATACAAACTTCCAGATGAATTAATGGTGGGTATTTCTGCAGATGTTTGTCTCTGAAATATGAAACTTGGATTAACCACAGACTAGATGGAAGAGAGGAAGGATTCATATGCATGTATGGATAAACAAAAGCTTGGATGGACAAATGGTTGCATGGATGGACGGAGAAATGGTTGGAGAAATGGTTGGATAGATGGACAAATGGATGGATGGATGGACGGACGGACGATGGATGGATGGATGGATGGATGGATGGATGGATGGATGGATGGATGGATGGATGGATGGACGGACAAACAAATGGACAGATGGGTAAACAAATGGTTGGATGGATGGACGAATGGTTGGATGGATGGACAAATTGTTGGTTGGATGGATGGATGGATAAATGGTTGATAGATGGACAAATGGATGGATCAACGGACTAATGGTTGGATGGATGGATGGACAAATGGTTGGATGGATGGACAAATGGTTGGATGGATGGATGGATGGACAAATGGTTGGATGGATGGATGGATGGATGGACAAATGGTTGGATGGATGGATGGACAAATGGTTGGATGGATGGACAAATGGTTGGATGGATGGACAAATGGTTGGATGGATGGACAAATGGTCGGATGGATGGACAAATGGTCGGATGGATGGACAAATGGTCGGATGGATGGACAAATGGTCGGATGGATGGATGGATGATGGATGGATGGACAAATGGTTGGATGGATGGACAAATGAGTGTAAAATGGCTCCTAAAAGGCAAAACACAGATGTCGCTTAAAGAAAGTGAAACACTTCAGTCTGAGTTTTAGGTAATTCAGACATTTTACACTGTTCCTTTAAAAAGGTGAGACATTCCCTTCATGACCTGCAGTCTCTGGTGGAAAGGAATGTATGAGACTGCACTGACCTGACAGTTTATGTCAATCAGTCCTGTGGACAAAAGGTGCTCTACGATGTTGTAATGACCAGACTTTGCCGCAAGGTGGAGACATGTGAATCCTTCAACATCCTGTTAGAAACAGAAATCCAACAAAACAGTTTGAACATCCCGATTATTTTCCAGAAATTTTCATGGATTTTCTAATGTTGGAGGAGGAAACGAGGAATAAACTGGGTCTACCTTCTGCATGGCGCTTGCTCCAGCTCTCAGCAGATACAGGACCACCTCCATGTGGTTGTTCTCACAGGCCTCCATCAGCGGAGTCCTCTGATCTTCATCACTGATGTCCAGGTTTGCTCCGGCCTGGAGTGAGAGTCGCACCGTAAGAGAATCAGGATCTGAACCTGTGCTTGTTATCCCCACTGAGATCAGAAACTTTATCCCACCTGAACCAGCATGTGGCAGATGTCGGCGTACCCTCCCTCAGCTGCAGCGTGTAGCGGCGTGCGTTTGTTCTGAGAGTCCATCTTAAAGTTTGGGTCTGTACCATCCACTGAAGGAATAAATCAACAACATATCAATTCATATTCCTGATGTGAAAATCAGAAGAACATAGTCTTGAATAAGATTAAATGTTTTCAGACTTTTTTTAAGTGTTCTCCATATACCTTTCAAACATTTCTTTGGACTTTCTTATTTTTGAGGGAACTTGTCACCAATCTATGAATCGTTCAGGTTTGAAATCTCAAACTCGGAGGATAAACCAGAGAATTTAGCAAAGGACTGTTAAAAACTGGATCTTTAAACTTCATTGTATACGTATTTACACCCTCTCAACGTTTTCACATTCTGTTATGTTACAGCCACAAACTTCAATGTATTTTATTTGGCTTTTATATGACTATTATACTATATTATTTTTATATTATTATATGAACTACCTTTCGTCCCTTTTCAGTCAACAATGGGCTGGTTAATTCTCCAAATTCTGATAATAAAAGTCATAATTCCAAAGAAAGGTCAGATTTCTGAGAAAAATAAATAAAATCTGAGATTAAAGTCAACATTTTGAGATTAAAGTCAAAATTTGAAGATTAAAGTCAGAATTCTGAGGGGATAAAACAAAAATCTGAGATTAAAGTCAGAGTTCTGAGATTAAAGTCAGAGTTCTGAGAAGATAGTCAGAATTCTAAAATTAAAGTCGTAATTCTGACTAGGGGTGTCAAATGACCATAACTGCGATTTATTAATTACAGCCATATTTAACGTGCCGCTTTTTAATCTCGTCAATCTAATTTTTTAGCTTTAATTTGACTGTTTCTGCATGCAAGTTGCCTTTAAATAAAAGCCGTTTTATGCTTGATCTTTTTAAGCTTCTTGTGCTTGAGTTGGGGGTTAACCACACCCTGAATATCGATTGGCTGTCATTAGGCCTGCTTATCACGAGCTGATGCTTCCGTTTTAGGGGCAAAGGGAGTGAAGAGCAGGGGTGAGTTGCCAATTTACAGACTTTATATCTATATTTACTGAGTTTTTAGACCAGTCTAGCGATTCTTCTTCAAAAAAGCGACTAGCGACAAATCTAGCAACTCTTTCTGGTGTTATTGGAGACTTTTGGGTGAAGCACGTATCCTTGTTACTCTCACTGGGCAGCCGTGGACTGCTCTCCATCTCAGAGCGCTCACAGCAGGTGGAAAGTCGGTGCCCAGCAGCTCTGCCCGCCCATCCAGGTCCATCGGGACTCACTCAGAGCAGATATTTACCCCACTGAGTCCAGAATGCTAACGAATCGCGCATGCTCAAAGACGAAGTTGCTGTCAGCACTGGGACCAGTCTCAAAAACAGAGAAATGCAAATGGCTGGAACTGCATCTGTTCAAGTCTGTTTAAAACAGTAAAGGACTTCATAAAGCCACTTCTTTTATTATACATTTGTTCTGCGACAATAATGTAATGAATTTAAATGAAAATACCTCAAGATGAAGACTTTTCTCATCAATTATTAGGTGTGATTAAAAAAAAGACATTAATTAGATTAATTAATTACAGATCATAAATAATTAATCTCAAAGTTTTTAAATCTCTTTACAGCACTAATTTTAAAATAAAAATTCTGAGATTAAAGTGACAATTCTGAGATAAAAGCAAAAATGATCAGATTAATGTCAGAACTCTTAGGGAGAAAATTATACTGCTACAGCCTTTTGCAAATGAAAGTCAAAATTCTATGAGAAAAAGTCACAATTCTGAGGGGGAACAAATTCTCAGATTAAAGTCAGAATTCTTAGATTAAAGCCAAAATTATCAGATTACAGTTAAAATTCTGAGATTAAAGAGCAACTCACCCCCCTACCAGAGTCTTACTCCACCTACATTTCCGGTTTGAAAAATGCGGCAAAAGGAGGCGTTGCCTGGAGGACCGAGGGATGTGACGTCATGTTATTCCAACTCGCTACGGAGGCGCGGGCGAGACCGAGCTTGTTTTATACTCCACAGCGGCAGAGCTAACTGACATCAGCCATCCTGCTGTTGATGTTAGTAGCAATGCCCGATGCAAATTCAAATGCAGTGTAACATTTTAACCTGAAGAGGGCGCAACACGGACAGTTTTTGGAAGAAAATGAAAATTTTTACTAAAATGTACTAAAATATCCTAAATAATGACCAGAGATGTAGACAGCAATATTAGACACTCATTTTTGCAGGTCATCAGCAAAAAAAGTTGATTTGGAGGTGAGTTGCTCTTTAAAGTCATAATTCTTAGAAAAAAGTCACAGTTCAGAGGTTAAAGAATAACTAAACCCCAAAACAACTTTTTTTTTCTGCTTCTAAACTGTATAAATGGGCCTTTACCAATGCAATCTTTCAGTTTCTGGGAATTTTTGTACATTTTCGTGTAAACTTGTTTAATTCTACACTTTATGGTCTAAAAACGTCTTAGTGCTGCCCTCTTAGGGTTGAACTGTGGCTACTGCATTTGAAATTTGTGATTGGCGGAGAGCGGCACATCTTTACGTCACAGGCATTGTCTCCATAAAGCCTCCCTCTATCTCCGGTGACGGCGGAGGAGATCCGCTGGTTCAGGGCGCTGAGTCAGCGCTGCCCGAGGCCGGTGCTGCTGAGGCAGAGGGAGACAGGAGGAGTCCGGTCTCTGAGTGGTAATGCTAACATAGGCTAACGTTCAAAACAGATGAATGTCGATCTGAGGCAAACTGCCAACGTCGCTTCCGTCACTGTCCATGTTTCAGTGTTAGATTAAGCGAGCTGTCAATGTCCTCCTGACCACACCCCCACGTCCCCCCCTCTGTTCATCCTCCACACTTGGTCACGCCCCTCATTGCCTCCTGGCACCGCCCACTTTGGTAGAATTTTTCAAATGTGGTCTGGGGGCGGGGTTATGCTTTTCATGGGGTTCAGTTCCACTTTAATAAAAGCTAACATTTTGAGATTAAAGTCTTTTTGTTTTTCAACGGCCCCAATCCTCTTTCATAGATTGCATGGAGAACATCTGCTTTTTTTGGACTTTGACTGGACTGTTCTAAAATGAATATGCTTTCTCTAAACCAAGTTTTCCAAGTACCATCTCATCTCACTTTGAAACAGTAGTAGAACAGGATTTGGGACATTTTTTCATTCATGTTACGTTCATGTTAGTCCATGTCACAAAAAAAAACAAAAAACTGGAAGTTTATGATTTATTAAAGATTATGCTATGCTTTCCATTTTTTTCAAAAACGTTGACACTTTCAGGTTTTGTTTTGAGAAATGTACATAAATACAGCTAAAAGTGTGAAATGCCGAGGATGGTTTACATACCCAGCATGAGCACAACCTTCTTCAGCTCTCCCTGTTTGGCTGATAGGTAAAGCTGTTTGGGGTGAAAACGCAGCTTCTTGGGTCTAACAGCAGCAGCAGCAGGAGCAGGAGAAGAAGAAGAAGAAGAGATGTGTTTCAGATCAGATTGTCTTTGTGTTGTAGATACAAGACAACTCTAATGAGTACTGACTTACTTTTCTGTATCGAGGGCGACCAGGACACTCTCCAGAGTTTCTTTAGTTGTTCCTAAAGGGAGTGTAGGTGGCGCTATCGTCACCACTCCAGACTGCAAAGACGCCTGGCTGGATGACCCTGGGACGGGCGAATCATCAAGGTCCTGAGCGAGATGTGCGGAAAGCGAGCTGTCGGCTCTGCCGCTCAGTTCAGCCACGGGAGCCAAACAGGAAGAGCTGCAAAAACAAAAGAGAAACAATCCTGGCTGTTTAGCTGAGTTTTAACCAATGGTAAATGCCATGAGGTGACAAACAGAAAGATGGCGCTACAGCTGGAACCTTACCTGCCAGTGGTTGTGTCTGCACGGCCCTCAGGTGCCCCCGGGGTGGCTGGCCCCTTTGCTTGTGCTGGAGGAACAGTGGAGGTGGTGTCGGCCTTGGCGATGGTGACCTCCTTGGCCTTGCCGGCCTCCTCTCCGCAGTGCGGACAGAAGCTTTGGCCCTTCAGCATCGACGCGCACGCTTGATGGAAGCGGTGAGAGATGCTGACATCCGGTTGGCACTCCATGAACGTTCCCTGAATCAGAAAACCACAAATCAAGTTCATTTGCTACTTCAAACAGTTCTTGGGGATAAAAATATAAAACAATGGATGGATGGATGGATGGATGGACGGACGGACAAATGGTTGGATGGATGGTTGGACAAATGGTTGGATGGACAAATGGTTGGATGGACGGATGGATGGTTGGATGGACGGACGGATGGTTGGATGGACGGACAAATGGTTGGATGGACAAATGGTTGGATGGATGGACAAATGGTTGGATGGATGGACAAATGGTTGGATGGATGGACAAATGGATGGTCGGACAAATGGTTGGATGGATGGATGGACAAATGGTTGGATGGATGAACAAATGGTTGGATGGAGAAATGGTTGGATGGATGGACGGTTGGATGGATGGACAGATGGTTGGATGGACAGATAGATGGATGGACAAATGGATGAACAAATGGTTGGATGGATGGATGGATGAATGGATGGACAAATGGCTGGATGGATGAATGGTTGGACAAATGGTTGGATGGATGAATGGTTGGATGGACAAATGGTTGGATGGATGGAATGAATGGATGGATGGACAAATGGTTGGTTGGATGGATGAATGGATGGATGGATGGGCAAATGGTTGGTTGGATGGATGAATGGATGGATGGATGGATGAATGAATGGACGGACAAAGGGTTGGTTGGATGGATGGACAAATGGTTGGATGGATGGACAAATGGATGGATGAATGGATGGACGAATGGTTGGTTGGATGGATGAATGGATGGATGGACAAATGGTTGGTTGGATGGATGAATGGATGGATGGATGGATGGATGAATGGATGGATGGACAAATGGATGGATGGATGAATGGATGGATGGACAAATGGTTGGTTGGATGAATGGATGGACAAATGGTTGGTTGGATGAATGGATGGACAAATGGTTGGTTGGATGAATGGATGGATGGACAAATGGTTGGATGAATGGACAAACAGATGTATAGATAAACAAACTAATAAACGGATGGATGGACGAAAACATGGCTTCGGAACACTCTTTATAAATGCATCTTTCTCCCTACTTATCCAGACCCGGATCAACCTAACACTTGAATGAAATTCCAGTTTTCCCAGACGGAGCCAGAACTGTTGGATCAAGAACTTACGGCTCTGCAGAAGAAGCCGCAGCCGGGGCAGCACTGGTGCTTCACCATGCCGTTGCGGTGGTCCTCGCACAGAACCAGCAGCTGAACGGAGTTGGAAGGACGCATCATCTCGTGCTTCAGGACGGCGCTTTGGCAGCGGGTCAACTGGCCGTCCACGCTCTCGGTGGCCATGCACTTCCTGTCCGCCAGGATGAGGATCTCTCGGCTCTTTGGGGTCTCCATGCGGCAACTGCAGAGCGGAAGCTCCTGAGCCTCCTCCATCGCCGACCCTGAAGGCTCTGAGAGGACAAAACAGCAAAACTCCTGGATTAAAACTTCCTCTCAAAAAAAAAGTCAAAATAAACCTGGTCTGTGTCTTTAACAGAGATTGATGCTGCCACCATCTTTACCAGGACGCCCAGCAGGAGGAAAGGCCAAGTACCAGAGAGGACCTTCACGGTTATAAAAAAAAAAAAAAAGGACCACATTATTAAAGGGGGGGTATTATGCTTCTTCGAGGCACATATTACCCTTCTATAGCACACTCCAATAAAATTCTCACCTAAGTCTTTTAAAAGTCCGTCATATATCCAAATCCACCTTAAAGAAATTTACTTCCGTATTGGACGCCTTGATTTTCGCCTGTGCCTCTCTAAGACCCTCCTACTCTTTCTGACACTCCCCCTTCAGTTCGTCACATACCGTGCATCATCGCAGCATGCACGGAGTCGGAAAAAAAATCCCACAAAAGACGCGCAGCTGCAGCTGGTGTGTTATAATTACTGCACCTGGGACTCAGCCGGAGATGTGTGAGGTGGGGAGGGGTAGGGGAGCTCTGCAGGGGCGAGGTTCTCGGCTGAGTACGTAAGGTTGGAGGAGGAGATCAAATCAAATCAAATCAAACTTTATTTATGAAGCGCTTTTCATACAAGAAGTTGCATCACAAAGTGCTTTACAGATTAAAATGACCCCACATAAAACCACCTTCCCTTCCCTCCCCCACAGATTTAAAAGCATGGTCACAGTTATACCCCCCTCCCCCCAACCCGTCTCCCATGCACACACACAGTTAAAAGAAAAGGTAAAAAAGGACATTGGGCCGAGTGCAGATGAACCATGCAAGGAAACGCCATCAGAGGAGCCATATGCCCCGGCAGCAGTAGATTAACAGCAGCAGCCGAGGCACCGACACAGGGCACCCAGTGGAGGCAAGGCCAAGACCCCCACCTCCACCCAAGCTCCACCCGGAGAGCACCCAGGCAGCTACAGCCGACCACCGCTCCCGGGGCAGAGGGCTCCCACAGAGGAAACACTGGAATGGGGATTAAGATAAATTAAAGTATAAAAAGAAACGGTAAATTAATGTGCTAAGATTGAAAAGTAAAACTGATAAAAAATATAATCATATAAAACATCCAAAGCAATTAAACAAACAATGATAAATAATAATCAGTTAAAAGCTAAGCTAAAAAGGTGAGTCTTGAGCCTGCTCTTAAAAACATGAATATTCTCTGCAGCCCTGAGCCCTGAGATGGGTGGAAAAGGCGGGGATAGGTGGGAGCAGGTGTTTCAGCAACCCCGAGAACTACCAGCAGAGACTCAAAGATTACTCTAACATGAGTTAATGGGTCAGAGCAACACTTCAGGCATGTTTTTAATGAGAGAAAGACAGGTTCTCATGATATTAAGCTTCAGAAAGTCCATTTTGCATAATACCCCCCTTTTAAGAGACTGCAGTCACTAAAATTAACCTGAAGCCAGATTCAAACCGTGAAAGATGTAGAAATAAATAAAAAAACTCAAACTTCAAACTCCAACACTGCTGATTATGGAAGCCTATTCATAACTCGCAATTATGAGATAGCAAAGTCATAATAATGAAATGCCAAGTCATAATAATAAGTTAGCAAAGTCATAATAATGTAGGGGTGTGCCGTCTTGGGTGCCTCACGATTACGCTTCGGGTGCTAAGAATCGATTCTAAAACGATTATTTTTGTTGCATATTTTTACTCCATTTAGGGTTTTTTCTTTATTCCTTCCATGGCCAATTTCTACTATTACATTCATTCAGTTTCCATTAATTGAAAGTTCCAAACCAATTGATGTCCTGTCTTTTATTTATTTGAAAGCACCAATCAAACAAACATGTGTCCAAAATAAGTTTCATAATCATATCACGGTCATATTTTTAATGAAAGCTAAAGGAAAGGTGTTTTGGCACTTGGTCCAATCCTTAAACACATCAATCATGCTCTGTTTACTTGAAAACTTTTGGCTTACATATTTAAAGTATTCCTGCTCTGTGAAGTTGGAAAGAAAAATAAAATAAACTTCAGATCAGCTTTTACAAATCAACCATTACAGAAATGACTTTAAAATGCAGCGTTTTCATAGTTTTTGCATCAGTTTGACTAATGGGATGTTTGCCACCTGTCATACACAGAAACTAATCTGCCAGCTATCACTACGCTGCTCTCGCCACACATTAGTCGCCACCGGGATGGAATGAAGGACGTTTCCTTCGTGTTTCGTACTTAAAGCTACACTTGGGCTGACGTCTGGTAAACTTGAGCTGCAGCTCGGGGAGGACGCCCCGGACAACAAAGTGGACATGTCCGAGGAGAAAAAGATGTTGCTGCTAACATGATACACAACAACATAGACGCTTCTTTCACAACTATAGGCGGGTGTTTCCACTATCGGAACTTCAGGGTAATTTAACCAGATATTTTTTCTGACGGGGTAATCTCTTGTTACAAGACATCCGCATATCGCAAGTAGCGTCACTGATCGGCGCAAAAAAGCGCACAGAGCAGCAGAAATAACCAGATCGACATGGAAGAAGCAGGACTTGTTGCTGCATTGTTTGCTGCTTGTTATAAAGTGCTTCGCCAGTAACTTCTCTTATTTTTACAAAGCTGGTTGTTTGGTGACGTCTGCTCATTTCCCTTTGAATTACAACCAATCAGCGCGACGTAACCACAGCTCCCACTGAGTGACTCGATCACGCCACTCCGAGTACATACCCCCATACAGGTACTCCGTTGGTTCCTGAAACGGCCCTGTCGGCCCGGTCCAATGAAGTGGAAAAATGCACATATCCGGAAGGTTCGATCAAATTACACCAAAGTTCCAATAGTGTAAACGTGCCTTAAAGTGCGAAATATTTGCTGTATTTTGTAAATTTTGCGCTGCATGGCTTAAACAGTTTTGCCGTCCCCTAAAAATGGAGTCATTTATTTTCAATAGGCCTATAATACCAATACTTACAGTAGGCAAGCCTGCCTGCCTGACTGTTGGTGTTTACTGCATATTCACTTGACCTCAAAATGCAACAAGCTCAACAGATAGAAAATTACAAAGAAAAACAAAGTTCGTGTAGAAACAGGTGGTCTCCTTTATTAAACTGTAGGTCTGTGTCGGGGTATGTTTGTTCTTCGTTCCATCAAGTTTCTCGCAGTAGGTAGAGTATTCAGAAATGTCACCCAAATAGGAGTAATGATGCTTTACAAAAGTATTACTCAATTAAAAGTAAAACGTTTGGTGTAGTAAAACTACTCTTAAAAGTAAATTGCTTCCCCAAAAAGTTACTCAAGTAAATGTAACTAGATATTATCCACCCTCTGCCCGCAGCCTACTAACAAGCTGAGTGGGCATGGAAAGAATTTAGCTGGTGAGATCGCTTTAAGCGAGTGATTTTGTGCAAAGAACTTCATTAACATCTTTTGTACAGACCATAGACCTATTAAAACTTGTCTAAAAAAAGGCACAACATGTCCCCTTTAACTAAAAGGCTAATAAATAAAATCATTACAACTAACAAAACATTTTTAGTTGCATAGGAGCAATAAACCAGTTGGATGAGATGAAAAATTATTTTTTTTACCAGACTTTAGAGCTGTTCTGAGCTCACCTTTGTTGTGCGAAGACTTGCTGAGGTCGACGCACTCGGACGGGAGAATCTCCGTGTACTCCTGACCGGAAGTCTGGGGCAGGGCGTCCGTCTCTGGTTCTGAGCAAAGTAGTGGACGGTAACACACAGAAACAACACAAAAAATACAAACGAGTGGTTTACGCGTCGATGGATCACCTTTGGATGCCATCCTTCGTTTCCTGTTCCTGGGCGGTCGGAGCCACGAGCCGTCTGCTTTCGCTTTCTTCTTCAGCTTCTTCGGCAGGCTCTGAGACGGGCAGATCGGACTCGGTCACAGATCACTCCAGAGAACGGGTTATTTTTTCATACGCTCTCCGCTACTCTGCAGATCTAAATGAGGTTAGGAAGACTAACGATTGAGAGGAACATCCTACCAAATCAGACTCCGTGCCCTCCTCCTCTCCTTCTTCAGAGTCTTCAGACTCGCGCTCATCATTCACCTCCAGCATAAAAACAAACAAAAAAAGGCTTCTTCACCTTCAACACTTACTCAATAGTGTACTTACAATATTTACAGTGGCTATAAAAGGTATCACCCCCTTTGGATGTTTTACCCTTCATACTGCTTTTAAAAACCGTTATACAAAATTTGGCTTTTTAGAAAAAGAAGAGTTAAAAAAAAACTTTCATGTCAAACTGATTTTTCCAAAAAATTATGAATATAGATATTTGGCATAAAAGAAGTGATTGCGTAAATATTCCCCCCCCCCTTCAAGACAGCATTTAGTAGAATGAAATAAGGAGATGGGACCAATGACTTTTCTGGTAGGCTAAAATATGTTTTATTTTCTAACCAGGCACGTTACTGTCATGTTGGTGCCGTTGTAGCACGTTAGAACGTTGAGTGCATTTTTAAGACCTTTATTTTAAACAAATAGCAAGTAAACAACACACGAACAAAGGAAGTATACAGAAGAATTCAACAGATACAAACAGTCAGGGGTGTTACATAAATACTGTACATGCAAAAATCTACATATATGAATCGTTTTGGTCTGATATTGATTTGATATTGATTTGATCTTTTTGGGGTATTTAGCTGTTATTAACATTTATGTTTCTTTTACATTTCACCATATAGCGCTTGGCAGGGTTAAAAATGGGGCGCAATGTAGTTTGTCAGAGTGGCGTTGCCGTAGTGTGACATTATCGGCAAGCGCAGGGCAAAAAGCACGTCTTAAATTAAAACTAAAAAAACACTCATCCCCCACCATCTCCATTTTATCTCATTTCCGGTACTTTTCCAATAAAATGTCTGTTATTGAGACGCACGGCTGCGCTCTTCCAGCGGAGATTCGGGGCTGCTGCGCGAGGGGAGTGGAGGTTAGCACCGCTTGTCGGTGGATACGCGCTTCATGTCGGATCAACCCCAAAATTGTATCAGTTGTTCCTGGTCCCATTGCGGACATTTCCTGAAAATCTAATCGAAATCCGTCCATAACCTTTTGAGCTATGTTGCTAAAAGACAGACAGACAGACAGGGATGAAAACATTACCTCCTGGCGGAGGTAATAAAAAAAAAAAATCTTCTGTGTGAATATCTCTTGTTACAACATGAAAACATCTGGCTTCTATTCAGGTGCGTCCTATATAGGTACAAAACGTGTTTTCTTTTAAAATTTAGCTGGTGTGGCCTTATATTCAGGTGCGCTCAATAGTCTGAAAATTAGGGTATGTAAAGAAAAGAATATACCGCACATTCTTTAGATTATATCGCAATATAGATTTGAGACCGTATCGCCCAGCCCTTTTCCAAACACTCATTGTGAGACGACTAGCACCAATTGGCTGGACCTCCATTGAATTAGGTCAGTCACTTTAAAGGGGCCGAATATTTATACAATCATTTATTATATGAATTTGTCATCATTTTGTAGAAATCTGTTTTCATTTTGACATTAAAGGGGGCTTTTTTGTAAAAAAAAAAAAATTGTAGCTCATGATATATTTCTAAAAGCAATAAAAAAAAAAGGTAAAACATCCGAGGGGGTGAATACTTTTTAGACATTGTATGAATAAGATAATAGTACCCCTTAAAATAAGAAAGCCATCTTGTCCTATTTAAAAAAAAAAAAAAAAAAAAAAAACTTCCTTTGAGCTGCTGTGAGAAGAAAAAGAAGAAGCATGTCTTCCTGTCCCACCTGATCAGCAGATTCAGCGATTTCTTGAACAGCTGGAAGGACTTGATCGGCAGGCTGCCGTCGCATCTCCTCTTCAGACTCCATTTCCTCCGACTCGTCCTCCTCGGATGCGTTCACCACCTTCTCCCCGTTAACGTTGGCCGTCTCCCTCTTCTGGAAGGTGGGGAAATTGGTTCGAAAGTGCTTGAATTTTAGCATTTGTAATGAAAGTGTGACAACTGCGTTGCTGCTAATGAATTAAGACATTTAGGACGTTAAGATCTGGGAAGAAAGTGAAATAAGTGAAGATTTGCATGGGTGGGTTAAACTGCCTTCATGACACAGTGACCAGAAAAAACAACGTTTAGTCTAGTTTTCTGTCCGGCTTCATTGGTCTCTCATGGGATTGTAGGAGGATTATGTGGGAGCTGTTGCTTCTACGGCTTTCTTATGTCTCGTTTCCACTGAGCGGCACGGCAAGGGGTCTGAGCGGTGCGGTTCGCTACTTCATGGTCCGGCGTATTCCGGAGAGAGTTTCCACCGCTTGTTGGACTCTCACTGGCAGGCCAACGTGGCGTCATACTAGTGCGACGAAAAACGTGACGTACTAGTATGTCACGTGATGATTTCTTATCCCCCCCAATCAATGGACTGTGTTGTGTGAGGCCAGTAGCTTCACCTTAACTGTACCGTGTCACTGTCCAATGGAGCTACAACGGAAGGGGGCCCAGGAATTTTGGAATTGCACCGCTAAAGGTGGCAGCATGTTGGAGTAGCTCTGTACTTTCGTTCAGATTTTCTCTTTATAAAACCTTTTAATTTTCAGCTTCTCTGGCAGAAACATAGCTGCTTTGGACAACCACTCTCTGGTTCGGAAAGCTGTGCAGCTGGACAGATTTTTTTACTTTTGGACATTTGTTATGATGCATAACCATGGCAACAAGGTGGTTTACAACTGGGAGCAGCTGGTTAACATCACAAAAGCTCGAATAATACCTCAACTGCAGCCACAAATCCCAGATGAGTTGAAAAGGAGATGCCGTGGATCCAGAGCAGGAGCAAAGAGGAGAGAGAAAAGGAGGAAGTTCAAACAATCTTCCCCATCGATCATAATGGGCAATGTGAGAAGGTTGGCAAACAGAGTGTCTTCAGTCAGAGGCTTTTTCAGATCTGCAGAGCGCTACATGAAATAATCCATAAGCATGTACAACAAATCTTTGAAACTTGGATAATATGAGTTACAACAGCATTTAATTTCCCTTTGGGATTAATAAAGTATTTTTGAATCGAATTGAATGGTGCGATACAAACCGAGCCGTGCCGCTCAGTGGAAACGAGGTTTAACCGTCTTGTTCTAAACTATAACTTTTAACTTATGGCATGTAGAGTCTTAGATGGAGCTGCTGGGATTTTCTTGTAGACTCTGACCTGGGGGCGAACTTACTGGGACATTCTTACTTGGGAAGTCTGGCAAGTCTTAGGGCCTTTTTTCCACCAAGCTGGTTCCCGGTGCTAGTTCGGTGCAAGAGCCTGACTCGGATCGTTTCTTGTTTCCAAACCGGCTAATAACCCAGCAGCATCTCCTTGCTGGGCCAGAGATGGTGCTGGCTAAGAAACGCTTTCTCTCCCGCCCGCATGGTGATGCAACCAAGGTGTTGGGGGCCGGGATTACACAAGCTTTGCATAGCGAGGCAAAACACGAAACAATGGACATAACCCAGAAGATGTAATGGATCACTACGGTCACTTCTCTAACGAAGCTCAACGGCTTCCTCTTGTCGTATTTTGTTTTAGAAGTGTGTTTTGACACGTTTCCAAAAGCATCTCTTGCTGGTGCTTAACTGTGTGTAACACTTTAACATCTGTGTTTGGATAAGCGATTTTACGCTCACAGTGTACAAGTTATTGTTTATAAATGGCCTTATACGCCAAACCACAATGACTGGCAGAAACATCTGCCATCTCTAAGGTCATTGCTGTTGTCTTTCCAGCTTGGTGTTGAGTTAACACACACTTGTATGCTCCTGCTTTTATAGGAGGCGCTTACAGTGATGATGATCTATTATTCAAGTGCATTTAATTAGCAGTACTTAGCTGCTAGGTTTCCCTCCTATAGAAGCACCATGGGTGTACTTTGAACATTTTTGCTTCCTCTTTATTAAATAAAATCTGTTGGGGTTTTTTTGTACATTTGAGGTTAGATTTAGATGATTTTAGGGCCTAGTTATGATTTTTGTTATGCCCTGATGCATAAAGCAACATTAAAAGAGGATGTACTTCCATTTTACCTCAACTGTATTGCTTGTCTTAGTTCACTTTAAGGCATGTAATCTGGACAAACAAATTGGTATAACAGACAAGGATGTAGGACCTGTTGGGTCTTCGTAGACTGTTGCAGCTCCTTAAACATTTCCAGCATGGTTCTCTGCTTTAGCACTTTGGTTTTCTTCTTGGGGACCAGGCTGTATGTTCCCATCCTCCTCTTCTTCTTCCGGGACGAAAAGACCGCCGAGTATGGCGCTGGGTCAGAGAAAAGGAAACAGAACAAACCATCACTGGGCGCCCACGCTGTGAATCCAAACATCAGTCGCTGGGCTCGGTCCTACCTAGGTGATGCTTGGAAGGAGCCAAAGGAGCCGGGGGAGCAAGAGAAGCCGAAGAAGCTGCTAGCTCTGTGGAAGCTGCTGGTGAAGCTGACGAAGCAGTGTGTGCTGAAGCTGGCGTTTCTGGTGAACTCTGAGGTAGATGGTTCGGCGCAGGCTGGGAGGATTTCTCCACATCTGGTGCGACTGGAGGCTCCAGTTTGACACTGTTGGCTTGTCTTAACTCCCTGTTAATAACCTGCAGATGACAAAACACAATCAAATGTTAGGAGAAACACACTGTGGTGACAATGAGGTTTACAGTCAGTAATAATGGATTTGATCTTATTCCAGGCTTCCTACACACTTTAGCTTCGTCAAACTAATATGTTTCAAATGCCTTCAAATAAGATTCAAATGCCCAGTTTTTATTTATCTTTTAAGTATCTCTCTTTTTAAAGATTCAAGGTGGAGATTTACACAGAGGTCAGACTCAAAAGAAAGTGGGAGGATGGATGGATAGATATACAAACAAAGATTTTTCTTTCTCCAGGCTCCGTTTCCTTCCTGTTGTCTTTCCCCGTTTCCTTCCTCGTCTCTTTCGCCGTTTCCTTCCTGTTGCCTTTCGCCGTTTCCTTCCTGTTGCCTTTCGCCGTTTCCTTCCTCGTGTCTTTCGCCGTTTCCTTCCTCGTGTCTTTCGCCGTTTCCTTCCTCGTGTCTTTCCCCGTTTCCTTCCTCGTGTCTTTCCCCGTTTCCTTCCTCGTGTCTTTCCCCGTTTCCTTCCTCGTGTCTTTCCCCGTTTCCTTCCTCGTGTCTTTCCCCGTTTCCTTCCTCGTGTCTTTCCCCGTTTCCTTCCTCGTGTCTTTCCCCGTTTCCTTCCTCGTGTCTTTCCCCGTTTCCTTCCTCGTGTCTTTCGCCGTTTCCTTCCTCGTGTCTTTCGCCGTTTCCTTCCTCGTGTCTTTCGCAGTTTCCTTCCTCGTGTCTTTCGCAGTTTCCTTCCTCGTGTCTTTCGCAGTTTCCTTCCTCGTGTCTTTCGCCGTTTCCTTCCTTCGTGTCTTTCGCCGTTTCCTTCCTTCGTGTCTTTCGCCGTTTCCTTCCTCGTGTCTTTCGCCGTTTCCTTCGCCGTGTCTTTCGCCGTTTCCTTCCTCGTGTCTTTCCCCGTTTATTTCCTCGTGTCTTTCCCCGTTTCCTTCCTCGTGTCTTTCCCCGTTTCCTTCCTCGTGTCTTTCCCCGTTTCCTTCCTCGTGTCTTGTGTTTTTCATTTTCTCCTTCATTAGGTGTAGTCTATCTCCTTTCCCTCTATTGATGTGCTTTTCTTCCTTCGTTCCTTGCTTGTGTCCTACATTCATCCCTTTCCTGCATTAACCCTTTGTAGAAGTATCTGTCATAGATTCATGGTGCACTTCAGTATTTAAAATTTGAAAATGGAAATTTATAGACTCAGAAATCTGGAAAGTTGACTCTGGACAACTATGGAAATTTTAAATGACAAATGTGTAGGAATCCTAATGAAGGGGTGGATGCCAATTTTAGACACTGGGACAATTAAGCAGGGAAAACAAATATCCACACCAGGAAAATACCACACACAGATACATTCTACCAGGTCATGCTGACAACAACACTCTTTGGTGTGGATGCTGTTGGTGAGTGAAGGCTATTTTCAGTATTGTTGAGGTAAAAATTAAGTCAGACGACATTCTTGCTGTGAGAGAGAGGGTGAGAGAGAGCAAGACTTCAGCAGATAATAGGAAGGCTGAACGGACTACAAACCATTCCAGCGTGTTATCCTTTTGGAAATGTTGTGCATCTAAAATCTAAAGTAAGGATCTGCATTTTCAAAGGGAATACACATGGAGACTGTTTTATTATTGCCAGCTGTGCTAACTGCTAATACAAGAGGGTAATAGCAGCCTGACCCCTCATGGCAGGAAAGCTAGAATATCTTTTTTAATCTGTGGCTGCAGGATATGAGAAAAACACCTAATCTGTGATGCTATTGCTAAATATCGTCTATCCCATATTTAACTGACTGTTTTTTCTTCCTTTCTTCAAAATTTCCCCACCCTTCTTTGTGAGCTTTAGCTTCTTCAGCCATTGACTTATTTAAATATACTCGTTAGCAAACAAAAGTATTCACATTGGCAACACTGCAATAACAGGCACTCATAATAAGACCCCCTCCCCAATGAGCTGCAGTTGGAAGTTTTAAACCCTGCTAACATGCAGCCTTATTCAGCCGAAAAGGCAAAACAGAAAGACATTGTTTGGGGGGGTACGTTCCCTATGCAGATTAGATTTAAACCATGATATTTTCTGACATTGTAAAGTCAGAAATTTGCAAGAAAAAAAACCCTCAATTTTATCAGGAAAAAACTGGAGTTTGCTGAAATTTTAAACCAGACTTGCCACTTAGAATGTATGACAGTTTTAGGGCCATTGTAGATAAAAGGGGGGAAATGGAGGAGTACATTTCGGCCAAAAATCTCTGAAATTTGCGAGAGGAAAATGTTCAATATTCGGACACTGTAAAGACAGAAATTTATACAAAAGAAATGTCAGAAAAAAACTGGGAAGTTTGCTAGGATTTTAAATCAGAAATGCCGGAAGTCCTCTAAAATTTAAATCAGAAAATCTCCGAGATGTACATCTGGATATTTTCCAAAGTGTACGGTGGTTCATGCGTCTCTTTTCCCGGATCAGAACGACTTTTCCTGGGTGCAGATGAGGTCAAGAACACATCGATTGAGATCTGTTTCAAACTGTGAGAAAGAAGCTGCAACATGACTGGATCAAGTACTGAGCACAGTGCAAGTGTCTAACTTTAGTTACTTCAGCACAATAACAACTACTTGATGCAGCCATGTTGCAGCTTCTTCTTCACAGTCTAAGTCGGATCAAGTCTGCGACCGGGGAGAAGTGGTTCTGATCCAGGAAAACAGCCACATGAACCACTTACACTCTTGGACAATATTCAGATGTGCATCTCTGCATTAACCGAATTAACATTTCAGCCACCTTCCATGTTTTGTCTGACAAATTTAAAAGTTTTTATCTTGCATATTTAAGAAAATATCTTAGTTTAAGTATCAAAAATGTATGCCTTTAATCGTGGAAATGTCCTAGTTTTCTCTTGTAAATTTACGACTTTTTGACAGATTTTCATGTTTTTTTCTTTAAAACACATTAAAATCTAAAAACTTCTTTGATTTTTGGCGAAAATTTACTCTTCAAATTTTTTTTTTCTTTTATGTACGATGGCACGAATGCTCCATTTGTATAGAGGTGACATTTTTAAATGATATATTTTCATGAAGAGGGATGAACTCCCCCTGCTAATTGATTTGCCTTAAAGAAGCTCACATTGTAAAAAATGCAATTAATTAGGGATGTAAGAAAATATCGATACAACATATCGGGATATTTTATGTCACGATATTGTATCAATATTCAAAAGCAAAGTATCGATTTTTATCTTTTAAAATTTGAACGGAACGATTAATAATGACAGTAAATTTACAATAAATATAAAAGTATGACCGCTAGTTGGTGGCCAAAATTCACCTTCTTCGTTCCAGTGGATCAACTAGATCTAGTAATAAAACTGGATGTGTTAAAGTATGAAACAGGTTGGAGTGTTTAGAATGCTGTGCCAGTTTTTCTACAGTTAAATACAGTTTTAAAAATCACAATATATCGTCTTACTCATAGTATCACAATATATCGTATCGTCTCCTCTGTATCGTGACACATGTCGCATCGCCAGATCCTTGCCAATACACATCCCTACACTTAATCATATTTTTGTTGCTCCTTACAACAAACACTCTGCCTTCAAAAAATATTGCGGCGCTATCGAGTTTGAGATTTTCGCATCGTGACAACAACCCCACTTAAAATACAACATCCAACCAAATATTGTGTCCAAGAAGGGATCTGTGACTGCAACATGGCACACAATTATTGCATTTAATGTTTTCCAACACCTTAGTTATTAAAGAGATATTAAAATAAACTAAAGTTGGTATTAACAGGCCAAAGCTTTACAAAAAACAGGTGATTGTAAATGGCTACAAAATTGTGATTGGTGGGTTGTTATGGAGAAAATTGCTTAAAATGAGAGATATGAATTAGAAATCAGCCTGCTTGGATAAATCGAGGCTTTTTAACAGTTCACTACTTTTATGTCAGACAGACAGGAGGAAGGTTGCTGCTTCTATGAAACAGAGGAACAAAAGGATGACCTTGTATGATTCAGAGATGGAAGATGAAAAGGAGGCAGAGGGGGGGAGGAGATGGAGCGGTACCTTCTGTGCCGGGCTGACTGCCGGTCTGGACATGGTCTTCCGAGCTCTGTGTACAGTAACAGGGGGTGGAATCGTGACGGGACGTGAAGCGAAGCCATTTTTAGAGTCCGACGTCCCCTGTCCCGACGCGTTCCCCACACTGGGGGCAGTCCTTAAAGCACCTGAACTCTGCACGCACCCCGATGCCGAGGCGTTGAGGGGTTTGGCCGTTTGCCCCCCCGTCTGCGAGCCCGAAGGCAGCCTGTTAGTCCTGAGAGGGGAAACCCCCGAGCCGGGCATCACCGCGGCGTCGCCGTCCTGCTGCTGCTCCTTGGTGAGGATGAACCCATTGCTTCCAGTTACAGATCCGTGCGGAGTCTCCACCTCCGCCGCGCCGTTTTCGCTCACCGCCGGCGGGGCCGAGTGCCTCCCGTCGTCGCTTTCTGCGCCGTTGAGCATCGCCGCCGCTGCAGGGGGGGAGACGCACCGCGCTGCTACGTCTTTGTCTTTATCTGAGTCAGGAAACAGAACAACAACGACAAAAAAATTTATGTTGAGAAATCGGACACTGAAGAGAGTTAAATCCGAAGACTGACCTGACTTCTCTCCATAGCTCGATGGATCCAGTCCCTCTTTCTGTGACGGTGCAACGTTATCCACGGCTAAACCAGTGGGCTGCAGACAAAGAAGAAGAAGGAGGACCATCAACCATTAGCCGCCACAGAACGGAAGACCTCAACTTCAGCTGGATTCTACGATTAAAATTAGAAGATTTTCTGTCACATTTAAATGTTTTTTATCCAACAAATACAGGAAGAACAAGTTATTAAACGATCATCTCATATATTGAGAGAAAAGAGCCAATGACAATGGTCCCCCGAAACCAGTGTCAGCGCTGGAGGCAACAGCCACCAAGCAATTACAACAACCGGCAATCAGTGTGTTACACCCCTGTGGAGGATTTTAGGTCCACGTTTCTCTGCAGAGTATCTTTAATCCAGCTATTCCGCGGCATCTCAATTGAACTGAAGTCTGGACTTGGACTAGGCCACCACAGAAACCTTTCTTTTGTGTTTTTTGAGACATTCGGGGGTGCACAATCGATAGCGATTCAAAAGTGTTAAAAAATAGATTATTTTTCATAATACTTAAATGAGAAAGACATGAAGGTCTGGCGTGTCGCAGGGACCGGTGGAAACATCATGGCTGCAGCTAGTGTTTCAACCATGCAGCACGAAATTTACAAAATACAGCAAACATTTTGCACTTTAGTTGTGAAAGAAGCGTCTTTGTTGTTGTATCATGTTAGCAGCAACATCTTATTTTCCCCAGACATGTCCAATTTATCGGTGCTGTCCGGGGCGTCCTCCCCGAGCTGCAGCTCATGTTTACCAGACGTCAGCCCAAGTGAAGCTTTAAGTACGAAACACGAAGGAAACGTCCTTCATTCCATCACGGTGTCGACTAATGTGTGGCGTAGAGCAGCGTACTCATAGCTGGTAGATTATGTGTGTATGACAGGTGGCAAACATCCCATTGGTCACACTGACGCAAAAACTATGAAAACACGGCAAAGTTAGAGTTCTGTATTAAATTGAAAGCGGAAAAAAAGACTGGAGTATAGACTAAGTGTATTTGGGAGAATGCTGCTTTTTATTTTCTATTACTCTGAATAGAACAATAATACTCGTTTTCTCAGAATATAATTTCAGATATGTGTATTTTTATGTCCTGTATGACTTAAAAAGGGGGCTATTATTGCTATATGTTTATTTTCTGATAAAGAAGATTAATTATTTCTATTTAGATTTTAAAGACATTTCTGTAATGGTCGACTTGTAAAATGTGATTTGAAGTTTATTTAATTTTTCTTTCTAACTACACAGAGCAGGAACACATTAAATATGTTAAAATCAAAAGTCTTCTTTAAGCAAATAGAAAATGATTGATGTGTTCAAGGATTGGACCAAGTTTCCTCTTATGATAATCAAAATAGGGTCACCCTATATTATATTTAAATTGCCAACACACATTTCCTTTAGCTTTCATTGAAAATATGACCTTGATATGATTATGAAACATATTGTGGACATGTGTTGGTTTTGGTTCGATATGAACAAAAGACAGGACATCAATTGGTTTGGATACTTCAATTAATGGAAACTGAATGGATTTAAGAGTAGAAAGCAGCCGTGGTAGGAATGAAAACCCAAAATGAGGAAAAAATATGCAACAAAAATAATAATTTTATATTCGAATCGTAATTGTGAGGCACCCAAGATGGAACCCCCATAATTCAGAGGAGGACTTTCTTATGTGCTTTGGAACGCCGTCCTGCCAAATCAGAGGGAATAACGGCAGATGGTAACAGTCAACTTAGGAGCCAGGATGGTTTTTATTTTTAAATCTGATTCTCAGAAATCAGAATTTAAAACTCTAAAGAACTATTGTCGTCTTCCTTTTCAAGTGTAATTTTTAACTCAATGATTTACCAATTCATTTAATCAGGACAAAATGTGCAGTTTGTTTCTTCTTGAGCAAATAGATTGTTTTTTGAAATGCGCTACAAGAAGAAAGTACCACCTCTAATTTCTTGCACCAGAAATAACCGATTATTTCTTTCTGATTTCTCTGTAACGCCGTCATGAGGTGTGTGGCGTAAACAAAGAAACCAGTGAAACCTCAGCAGAGCAGGACCTCGAGACATCCATCAATCATCTCTAAATAATAACAGTCTAACGCTTCTCCCCATTCAGGAAAACAAAACAAACCAAGAAAGTTGAAGGCTTTGGCAGCATCGGATCAGGCAGACCTCTAAGAACATCCGAGCCGGCGTTGATGACAACAGTTGGAGCTCTCCTCTTCCTCGTGTGAGGCCGTTTCTGGGGCGGAACAAAGGCCGGTGAAGACATGCACTAAACGGGAGCAGCGCTCGCATCTGACGTCAGATTGTCTCCACCCCCCCCCCCCCGAGATGGAGGAGCAAACCGTTCCCAATCAGAGGACCTAAAGGAGGCAGAGACAACTGGAAGCTGCACATCAACAAACCGGTCCAGGCAGCTCGTCGTCAAGGCCTGCTCCCCTTCCACCAGACCAGAGTCCTGGCTCCAACCCGGACCCCACGAACCGTCGGGCCGGACGTCCACAACCCTCCACGCCACGCGCGCTTTGGAGACCCTACACCCAAAGCAGACCAGCGCCTCGTCAATCAGCAACAAGCTCTGCTCGACGTCTGTCCTCCAGCTCAAAGACTGAGACTGTTTCCCCCCAAAGACCGTCTGGTCTGAGTGGAGCTTGAGCCGCCGCAGGGACACCTGGGAGCAAGAAGACCGGAGGAAACCTGCAGCTTCCTTTATTTTTTACTTATTCAAAGGGAAACACAAAAACCAACCACTTTCCTCCCCCTAGTGGTGGAAAGTGGAACTGAAAAGGCAGAGAGAGAGAGAGAGAGAAAGAGTGGGGGGAAGGGAGGCAGAGAAAGCTTTCTGCAGAGCTCCGCCATTTCACAGCCAGACTGTTTACTGACACGACTCGGCCATTGCAGCGGTTTCCCACTAGATGGAGGACTAAAGGGGTTGGGAAGCTCGTGGATCGGGAATACTGAGGAATCTCCAAAGCTGAGAGAGATGACCCTTCAGTCCTAAAGGCCTCAGTTCACATGAAAAGATTGTAGATTGGACCAATTTTAAGTCATAAAAAGGCCTAAAAGGTCGAGAGCAAAACACCAGATTCCATATTTTGCTGTGAAGCTGGAAATATTCCAGCGGATCAATCATTCACCGTCTCTCTAAAGGTGAAGCTGGTAGGTGAAGGCCTGAGACCTATCTTTAGATCTGCTCCAAGAGGCCCGAAAACCAGTCGGAGCTCCAGAGCACAACGTCTGCAGCAGGAAACTCCTCCAGAACATTCAGACACTCACAGGTTCTTTATTCAAACCGGAGGAGATTGTAGGGAACTCGACAGGGCGTTAAACCTCTTCAGCTCGTCACATTAACATCAGATGCTCCTCTCGGTTGCGTCTCATTTACCCCCTCCTTGGACTGAACAGAGCGCCGTGAGATGTTCAGGACTTGTCATATCGTCTTCTAACCTAGAACTGCTTTAAACGTATCTACAGGTTCCCCCTCGGACCCGTCTGCCGCACTCCTCGGATTTCACCAGGCCGTTCGTTCACCGACGAACCTTCGAGGCCTTCACGGAGCAGCTGGACCAACGCCCAAATTAAAAAATAAATTAATAAATCAGACACAGGCGGACCCGGTTTACCGGAGGCGTAAGAAGAAGGGGGTCTGAACACAAATGAACAGCAAATGTCTCAGATTTTTGTTGGTAAACAAGTTTTAATTTCCTTCAACCTCAATGATTGTACACCACTTTGTGGTTCGTTCCCCCCCCACATGAAATCCCTTCGACATCCACTTAGGTCGGTGACACTTTTGGGGAGGCAACGCAGCTGCCTTTCAAGAAAAATACGTTCCAGATTTCTGCAGGTTCTGAAGGAAAATAAATCCGCTATCGAAAAAAAAATAAGTTTTTGTGTATAAATGCATCCCATTAGTTGCAGCCGTCTGCAAACCTGTGGCTCTTTGAACCGTCCACAAAGGCTCTTAATAACTTTGGCTAAAAATTATAAAGAAACAACATGTGTTCTTAAAGATGGAGGTTTTAGCTGTTTTTTTAACAGAATAATTGCATCGGATTTTCACCACAGAACAACTCTTAACATCTATTTATCTGGACATTTGGTCGACAACTATGGGCAACTTTTTTTTTTTACATATTTTCCACAAATGTAACATCCCCTAGAAGAAAATTTATTCATCCACTTTTTTTCCTCTTTTTGTATTTATTTTTAAATAACCAAAAGAGGTCATGTGACATTTGTGGCTCAATACAACCTATCCAGCTGGACTGAGGGTAAAAATGGCTCTTCGGATTGTAAAGGTTGCAGACCCCTGGGTTTAGAAGCTCAAGTCATCTCTTCCTCCTTCCTATCAGCTAAACCGGCCAACAGAAGGAAGGATCAACCAAACCGGAGACTAAATAACACGTCGAAGCGACTCTCCGCTCCGAATCGACGTCAGCGGCTCTCCTGCTGTGGCATTAACCTTCAAACGGAACAAAAACGTGCAGGGATGTCTGTAGGAATCACACAAGAGGTCAAATTAGAAAAAAACTTTTTAAAAAACTGATCCTGACCACGAGAGAACCTGTATGTCAGCATGTCACATACAGACGAGCGAGAAACCACGGGGGGGAAGGAAGGCTATAGTTTCTAGATCTTAAAAGGAGATCCGACTGGCGTTTCCTCCTTCTGAGGAAAAACCTGCAGCGAGTGTTCGGATCACGCTGGTTTTCCCTGCACAAAAGATGCAGGATTGGCATGACTGCATTCACGGCCTCTTTGTTGCTAACTCTTCCATCTTTGGCAACAATTCAGCACGAATGTGAAATGTAAAGCAGCATCGGATCAGGCAGACCTCTAAGAACATCCCAGCCGGCGTTGATGACAACAGTTGGAGCTCTCCTCTTCCTCGTGTGAGGCTGTTTTTGGGGCGGAACAAAGGCCGGTGCAGACATGCACTAAACGGGAGCAGCGCTCGCATCTGAAGTCAGATTGTCTCCACAATCCTCATGGAGGAGCAAACCGTTCCCAATCAGAGGACCTAAAGGAGGCAGAGACAACTGGAAGCTGCACATCAACAAACCGGTCCAGGCAGCTCGTCGTCAAGGCCTGCTCCCCTTCCACCAGACCAGAGTCCTGGCTCCAACCCGGACCCCACGAACCGTCGGGCCGGACGTCCACAACCCTCCACGCCACGCGCGCTTTGGAGACCCTACACCCAAAGCAGACCAGCGCCTCGTCAATCAGCAACAAGCTCTGCTCGACGTCTGTCCTCCAGCTCAAAGACTGAGACTGTTTCCCCCCAAAGACCGTCTGGTCTGAGTGGAGCTTGAGCCGCCGCAGGGACACCTGGGAGCAAGAAGACCGGAGGAAACCTGCAGCTTCCTTTATTTTTTACTTATTCAAAGGGAAACACAAAAACCAACCACTTTCCTCCCCCTAGTGGTGGAAAGTGGAACTGAAAAGGCAGAGAGAGAGAGAGAGAGAAAGAGTGGGGGGAAGGGAGGCAGAGAAAGCTTTCTGCAGAGCTCCGCCATTTCACAGCCAGACTGTTTACTGACACGACTCGGCCATTGCAGCGGTTTCCCACTAGATGGAGGACTGAAGGGGTTGGGAAGCTCGTGGATCGAGAATACTGAGGAATCTCCAAAGCTGAGGGAGATGACCCTTCAGTCCTAAAGGCCTCAGTTCACATGAAAAGATGCTAGATTGGACCAATTTTAAGTCATAAAAATGCCTAAAAGGTCGAGAGCAAAACACCAGATTCCATATTTTGCTGTGAAGCTGGAAATATTCCAGCGGATCAATCATTCACCGTCTCTCTAAAGGTGAAGCTGGTATGTGAAGGCCTGAGACCTATCTTTAGATCTGCTCCAAGAGGCCCGAAAACCAGTCGGAGCTCCAGAGCACAACGTCTGCAGCAGGAAACTCCTCCAGAACATTCAGACACATTTCAGACTTTCACAAAACCCCGCTTACGTACTCAATCCTCCGTAACCGTCTTCCACGTTTCGTTGATGTTTTACCTTAAAACCTGAACGTGTTTTACAGACAATAAGCAGTAAGCTGCTCCTTTTCTCTTTTTTTCCCTTTAGCTCAGGTAGCATCATCAACATTATTTCTGTTTGCTTAAAGATTTCTTGAAGCGGTTCCTTTTAATTTTCTTTACCTTCAGAAGTCGACCTCTCCTCAGCATTTGGCAGGTTTACATTTTAAACTGGATGACTTGGGTCAAACGTTTTTGGTTTCCTTCCACAAGCTTCCCACCACAGTTTGCTGGATTTTTGGCCCACTCCTCCTGACAGAAACGATCCAACTGATTTTGGCTTGCAGGCCGCCTCGCTCTAACACGGGATTGAGATCTGGGGCTTTCTTCCGGCCACTCTAAAACACTGACTTTGTTTTCTTTAAGCCACTTTGTAGTTAATATGGCTGTATTGCTTTGGGTCATCGTCCACCTGGAAGGCCAGTTTATGCCCCAACTTTAACCTCCTGGCTGCTTCATGATGTCCATATGATGTCGTCTATTTTGTTAAGTGCAACAGTCCTCCCGTCAGTAAAACACATCCACAACATGATGCTGCCACCTCCGTGCTTCAGAGCGGGCACGGGATGTTTTTGTCAGGCTGGCAAACTTCACGCTTTTTCATGCAGATGTAACGACAAAAGACCTCAATATTAGCTTATTGGCAAAAAATCTGGCGATACGATATGTATCGCGATACATGGGAGACGATACGATATATCTCAATTTATCGCAATACTATGAGTAAGACGATATATTGTGATTTTTAAAACTGAATTTAACTGTAGGAAAACTGTCCCAGCACTCTTAACACTCCAACATGTTTCATACTTTAACGCATCCAGTTTTATTACTAGATCTAGTTGATCCACTGGAACGAAGAAGGTGAAAACAGCCACAAACTACCAATTATACTTTTATATTTTACTACAAAAACTTACTGTCGTCAATAATGGTTCCATTCAAAATCTAAAAACGAAAATAAAAATTTATACATTGCTTTTGAATACAATATCGTGACATAAAATGCATATTGATATTTTCTTACATCCCTAGTAGTGCTGTGTTGGAAAAAATAAATATAAATTAAGATTAAAAACAATTCTGAATCAATTCTTTTAAAAATTTCCTAAAATCGATCCGGACGTCCAAAAATCTATTTAATCCTTTAACATTGTTTGCCTATTTTTACAGCTATAGTAAGAGGGAAAAGTCCAGACGGGCATTTTCAAGCTTTAGGTCTGGAAGGGTTAATATGGTTTCCCCCTGTGAACTGTAACCCTACCCCAGTGTTGCGTCATTGAATTACAGGGATCTGATTAAGGTAACTGCTCAAAAAAAAATTTTTTTTAATAGCATCGACCCATATCACTATCAATTTGGATCGGATCGGGATAATCGATTCTAACTGTTGAGAATCAGTATCGATTCGATTTTTGACATTTGAATCGATACCCAGCTCTAGTACCTTGGTTTCATTTTCATGGTTCGCTTCATTTTCGGTCGTCAGGGAACATAGTAGGAAAAAACAAAAAAACGTTTTTGTGTGATGAAATTTAAAATCAAACCGTTCTTGCAGTGAATGTTCCCAAAAAATGTTTTTAGATGGCATAAAAATGCATACAATAAAATAGAAAATAAAAAAACAACATACAACAGTCTAAATATTTTCCTTTTAGAAAGCTGCAACCGTCAATACTTTGGCTTTCTGCACTAGTCAAGACAATCTGGGATTTAAAAATAAATATTGTGGACTGCCCCACTGTCTGTGTCAGCAGCGGTAATAAGTTAATTTTTGGTTAAGCTGTTACCTGAGCCACCTGAAAGGATGTTGCATGAGTTATACAGGTGAGGTGGGCGGGGTTACAGTGCACTGATACTCTAATAGTTTAATCACATCTGCAGAGAAGCCGCGGTTTCTAATCCCGTAGTTTCTCTCTGTGTCAAGTGTTTGATTTTTATTTAGCCTTTTATGCCCTTTAGTATGCGTGTTAACTGAAAACAAAAGATGATATTAGATAAGTAACTTTATTTTAGTATTTATGTGGGGCACTGTGCTGGGGGCGGAGCTTATTGTGTTCAGCTTCCAGCTGCCGCTGCAAAAAACCGCAATCGTCACTGACTAGTCCCTGTAAAAAACTTTTTGAACACTAATTATTAGACGTCCAGTCTGCTCATGGTTTATTGCTGCGTTAAGAGAACGCCACCAACGAGGGCAGTTAAGCGGCGTCCTTCAGCTCAGTAACATCTGTGATTGCTAACGGCAACCACTGACGCCACCGGAAGTTGGTAACCAGTTAACATAAAAACGCGTCGTTCCACAACACCGGGAAGCCGAAGCGGTCCCAAACAGGAGGCTCATCCTTTATCCGAGTCGCTGGCCATAACTTCTGCTAGCAGGAGGCCAGGCTGGACAGTGTTTGTTTACAGAGTCGCACCGTGTGTTGTTGGCTAAAGTGCAACAGAGTTACGCTTCCGTGTGGAAACTCGGAACGCCTCTGTGCCGGGCCGAACGTTCCGTACGTAAAAATCAGAAAACGGATACATGTCCCTCCTGACAGCATGCCCAAACTGTCATCAGTTGTTGTGTGCGTTTCTTTTAGAATAACGGGTGCTTCCTTGCCGAGTAGCTTTTAAGCCCATGTTGGTGCTTCACTCGTTTTACTGTAGTTAATGACACTCTTTTACCAGCTTATGTTGGCATCTTCACAAGGTGTTTTGCTTTTTTTCCCTCGGGTTTTAAACTCACATGTGGCAACAGAACACGTTCATCTATGAGACACAAAACCCGTCTCAGTCTTGATCAGGACGACTGCTCGACATCCTAAATAACCATGTTTAGTGGATGAGCCGATTCGCTATATAATCGATTGATTGCCAGGTGAAACGTAACAAATCGATGCTGAAAATCGATTATTTTTCACAACTAAAATGATAAAAACATAAAAGTCTGGCGTTCCGCCCGGACATTTTGGGGGACGGGCCGACGGAAACATGACGGCGCCAACTAGCGTTTCAGCCATAGACATTAAAGGAACATGGGGCAGGATTTGTAAATAAAATAAACATCCATGTCCAGTTTTTTAATGCTGTAGGGTGATGAAGCGTTATAAACCAAAAAGAATGAGCCCGCCCACGTATCGCTCCATTTTCTTAAACTGGCTGTGTGCTGCAAAATGTGCTGCAGTTCGGGGCCCGAATTTCCCGCGCTGTCCTACGGATGTGACGTCAATTGACACGGCTTGCGCGTTCTCGACAGCTTAAAAAGAGGACGAAAAATGGTCGCAGACCTCCATTGGTTTAATTGTGAGAACGGATTCTTCTCTTCTGCAACTGGGAAACGACCAAGGACGACTCACAGCCCACTAAAAAGTGGCACTAAGAAAAATAAGTATGTCACTGTGAAGAGGTGTGTTTTTTTGTGAAGCGTTGTGCGCGCTCCCGTACGGCTGGCTGCAGTTGCTTGCAGCGCCGACCGCGTCGCTCGTGAGCTTCGTTTCTTTATTCTGCCCCATGCTCCTTTAAGGTCATGATGTCTAATTCAGCCCATGTGTCCTACCCAAGGAGTAGACGCCGCATCGGCCGCCATCTTAAACCGCTCTGCCGCTCCACGGTGTTATCCGTTTGCGAGACGCAAATAAGTGTCAGCGCGTTAAATCAGCGATAACTCGCTGAATACGGAACTGATTTTCACGCATTTTTATTTTTTGGGTAAACGTCATACATGTAGCTGGGATACAGGCCGCATGGCTTGGCGTGTTTTAATCTTCACAGTGGGCTTTATTAGCAGTGGTGTGCCATCTTGGCTTCGCGATTCGATTATGAATCTTTGATTTTTGTTGCTTATTTATTTCCCTATTTAGGCTTTTTTTTTTTTTCTTCATTCCTTCCATGGTTACTTTCTACTTTCAGTTTCCATTGGATTCAAGAAAATTATGGACAACACAGAGCATCCTCTTCATTAGACTATCCTACAACAACAGTGTCTTTAGTCAGAGGCTTCTTCAGTTTTGCTGCAATACAGACCGCTGCAAGAAATCATAAACGACAACAACTCTTCGAATAATTAATTAGTATGATCTACAACACTTAACGTAATTTCCCTCTGGGATCAATGAAGTATTTTTGAATTGAATCGAGTTAACTGAAGTATCCAAACAAATGTATGTCCTGTCTTATTTATGTGAAACTACAAATAAAACCAACACATGTCCAAAATATGTTTTGAAGTCATAAGGTAATATTTTTCCATGAAAGCTACAGGAAATGTGTGTTGGCAATAGAAGCATAATACACAACAAAGATGCTCGTTTCACCACTAAAGCGCACAAATATTTGCTGTATCAAAGTAGTTAGAAAAAGAACATTCTCTAATAGTCTGGGGAAAAAAGTCACAACTTAAATGTGAAGTACATCTTGTCCAGGCCTTTTCTGTAAAAGGTAAAAACCTAAACGTTTCCAAACGCTTGCCTTCAAACCTGCTGAGTAAACTTTTCACCGCCTGGCTGAAACCATCAAGAAATGTGCCGATTCACTATTTAGTCGATTAATTGCAAAGTGAAACGTGCCAAATAAATAGCGATTCAAAAATCGATTACTTTTCATAATAATAAAATGAATAAACAACATGAACTGGCGTGCCGCCCGGACCAACGGAAGCATTATGGCTGCCGCTGGTGTTTCAGCCATGCGGCGCAAAATTTACAAACCACAGCAAATATTTAGCACTTTAGTTGTGAAAGGCGCGACTTTGTTATTGTGTTTAATGTCAGCAGCAGCGTCCTCTTTTCCCCGGACGTGTCCTCACCGAGCTGCATCGCAGGGCAGCTGCTGTTGACAAGACGTCAGCCCAGGTGTAGCTTTACGGACCGCGAAAGAAATCTACTTCTTATCATCCCGGTCGTGACAAATGTGTGGCGGAGAGCACCGTACTCATAGCTGGAAGATTGGTTTCTGTGTCTGACCGGAGCCAAAGATCTCTTTGGTCACGGTGATGCAAAAAAAACAGAGAAAAGCAAAAAGCTAACGACTGGAGTGTACACTTTGTTTTAAGTGTCTTTGTAAGACTGTTGCTTTTTATTTTTATTATTACTTTGAACACAAAAATACTTGTTTTTGAGAATATAATTTCAGATTTATCGTGTACTTTTTGTCCTGGATGACCTAAAAAGTGAACTATTATTGTTAAATGTTAATTTTCTAATACAGAAGATTAGTAATTATTTCTTTTTTTATTTCCAGAGATTGTAATATCATTTCTGTAATGGTTTACTTTTTTCAATTATTCTTTCTAACAATTTAAATATGTTAAAATCAAAAGTCTTCTTTAAGTAAACATTTTAAGTGTTTTATGTTTCCTCTTTTATGGAAATCAAAATATTGTCACCTTAAATTATACTATTATAATAATTGCCAAAACCCATTTCCTGTCGCTTTTATGGAAAAATATGACCTTGATATGAATATGAACCATATTTTGGACACGTGTTTTAATGTGCTTTGTGGTTTAACATAAATAAAAGAAGGACATAAACTAGTTTGGATACTTTGATTAATGGAAAATGAATAGATTTAAAAGTAGAAAGTAGCCATGGAAGGAATGAAGAATAAAAACCTTAAATGGGGGTAAAAAGAGGCCTCAACCATAATAGTTTAATAATCAAATCATAATCGATGCACACATATACTTGTGCTTGAACGCGGCGCTATCAGGCATCAGGAACCCAAGGATGAACCCGACTTGTGGAGGTCCATAATCGACCTCTTCACCGATTAGTTCTAGTTCCCCCAAGATGTCGGACTGGGAAGCCGAGTGTTTGAGGTGTTGCCTCCACAGATGTGACTTCGGTAAACTCAAATGCTCTGAATGAACCTCTCAGGAGCTTATAAAGCAATGGCATCATCATCTCGGCTTTCCCAAATCGTTCAAACAGTCGTCCTGTATGTAAACTGCTAAGTTGAAGATGGTTAAAAAAAATGTAAAGATAAAAAAAGTCAATTTAATTATTTTTGGGATTTGGAAGACAGAAATAATTTTGATGATCCCAATTGATCTAAAACAGGAAAAGTTTAGTCTGATTTAACGTAATTGAGAAAAGCAGGAGGGAAAAAAAAAAGAGGAAGGAGGCTGTAGTTTCCAGATGTGCAGGAGATCCGACTCCCTTCTGAGGGAAATGTTTCCTTTTTCAATGAGACACATTGAGTTTGGGATAAATCTGAACTTCTGCCACACCAACAAATGGGATTTCACAAAGTTATGGTGAAAACGAGGCCGGAAAGGTGGCAGAAATGCACTTTTGCTTTCCTGCAAACTCTTTAATCTGGATGGCAGCGGCAGCGCTCGCATCTGAAGTCAGATTGTCTCCACCCCCCCCGAGATGGAGGAGCAAAACGTTCCCAATCAGAGGACCTAAAGGAGGCAGAGACAACTGGAAGCTGCACATCAACAAACCGGTCCAGGCAGCTCGTCGTCAAGGCCTGCTCCCCTTCCACCAGACCAGAGTCCTGGCTCCAACCCGGACCCCACGAACCGTCGGGCCGGACGTCCACAACCCTCCACGCCACGCGCGCTTTGGAGACCCTACACCCAAAGCAGACCAGCGCCTCGTCAATCAGCAACAAGCTCTGCTCGACGTCTGTCCTCCAGCTCAAAGACTGAGACTGTTTCCCCCCAAAGACCGTCTGGTCTGAGTGGAGCTTGAGCCGCCGCAGGGACACCTGGGAGCAAGAAGACCGGAGGAAACCTGCAGCTTCCTTTATTTTTTACTTATTCAAAGGGAAACACAAAAACCAACCTCTTTCCTCCCCCTAGTGGTGGAAAGTGGAACTGAAAAGGCAGAGAGAGAGAGAGAAAGAGTGGGGGGAAGGGAGGCAGAGAAAGCTTTCTGCAGAGCTCCGCCATTTCACAACCAGACTGTTTACTGACACGACTCGGCCATTGCAGCGGTTTCCCACTAGATGGAGGACTGAAGGGGTTGGGAAGCTCGTGGATCGGGAATACTGAGGAATCTCCAAAGCTGAGGGAGATGACCCTTCAGTCCTAAAGGCCTCAGTTCACATGAAAAGATGCTAGATTGGACCAATTTTAAGTCATAAAAAGGCCTAAAAGGTCGAGAGCAGAACACCAGATTCCATATTTGCTGTGAAGCTGGAAATATTCCAGCGGATCAATCATTCACCGTCTCTCTAAAGGTGAAGCTGGTATGTGAAGGCCTGAGACCTATCTTTAGATCTGCTCCAAGAGGCCCGAAAACCAGTCGGAGCTCCAGAGCACAACGTCTGCAGCAGGAAACTCCTCCAGAACATTCAGACACAGAGATTTAAGGAATTTTAAGTCGGCTCTGCAGAACCTACCTGGCCAATGTAATAACGTCATTAAAGCAAAAAAAAAAGAAAAGCCACACGTTGGCTGACATTTCTACAACTTTGGGACCCTGTGAGGAACGACATGCAGTAAAAGAAATTTGTATCTGGCCGTTTTGTCACTCCGTGATGAGATGATGTCAACTCTCTTGATTCCTTTTGGATAAATCAACGCTACCGCCGAAGAGGAATTACGGTTTCAACTACTCAAAAGGCAAAAAACGGCCAGAAACCGACGACAAGCTCAAACAAACCAGTTGTTTTTTATTTCAGAAACAATGAAGCGAGAAAGAACCCAACACGTCCTTTTCCTCTTCTGTGTCTCAAGGAAGCATCATACCTGCTTTCTTCTCATGGCCTCCACTGAGAAGAAGAAGAAGGCGTCGGAGAGGGGAGTGGGGGGGAGGAAGAGGAGGAGGAGTGTGTGGGGTAAGAGAGGAAGAGGAATGGTGGGGAGGACAGGGAGATTGATTGAGAGAGAGAGAGAGAGAGAGAGAGAGAGAGAGAGAGAGAGAGAGCGCAAAAACCTGCCGAGACTGCCCCCGTTTTTCTTTTCTTTTTCCCCCCGCATGTGCATTCACCTTCGCCGGTCATGTGACCTCTCTCGGTTCTCTTCCTCCTCCTCAAAAGGGTCTCCACTGAGCATGCTCAGTCAGTTCAAATGGTAACACAAACTCTTGTTTCTCTCTACTGGTTAACCGCTGAATATATCCTCTTGGAGCCATGCAAAAGGTTCACCCTTCAGAAGAAGGAAGAAACGTTTGTAAAATCCAAGCTTCTCTCATCACCGTCTCGCCAAGCAAACATGTTTACATTCACGCATGTCGCCCCAAAAACATCTTTATGAGTAATCTCTAAAGTTTTATTCAATCCGTTTTGTTTGTTGGTCTTTTTATGAGAAATATCCCAAACAGACTTCCCCTTGAAACTCCCCTGTCTTCAAAATAGCTTTACGGAACCTCACCAAAGGAATGAGGAGGAACAACAACACAACACGCCCGAACGAGTGCTGCAAAAAATAAAAAAATAAAAATAAATATATATATATATATATTTTTTTTTTTTTTGTACAGCAGTTGCAAGCTAAGGTGTCATGAAAGAATAACTAATAAAAATAAATAAATAACAGCAGCGGCCAAAAACGGCAAAAGACAAATAACTTTCTTTTTTAGCAGTCATCTGCATGACTTTTTCTGGAACATGATGGCAGTATGTTAGAGTAACTCGGATTTAGTGCTGTGTTGAAAAAATTAAAATAAAATCGATTATCCGATTCTGAATCGATTCTTATAAAAATTCCTAAAAAATCAATTTCAGCGTTTAACATCGTTTGCCCTTTTTACAGCTAAAATAGGAGGGAAAAGTCCAGACGGCCATTTTAAGGCTTTAGGTCTGAATGGATTAATACAGTTTCCCCCCGGTGAAATCTGATTTGTTACTCTCTGCCAAGGAGGTTATGTTTTCACCAGGGTTAGTTTGTTTGTCCGTTAGAAACATAACTCAGAAAGTTACAGGTGGATTTTGATTAAACTTTCATGAAACGTCTCCATTGGGACCGGAACAAGGGCTCAGAATCTAGGGGTGATCGGAAGAACAGCCATTACAGATAGGGAATCAGTGTGAATACAGCTGGTAAAGGTATGTTTTAATGGTCAAGGAATCAATAAAAGTTACATCACAACATTGGGGTGGGGTGGGGGGGGGGGGGGGGGGTCTTAGCTGACTTGCTTTTCCAGTTTTTTTTTGTTTCATTTGAAGCTTGAAGAATTTTTCCACTTACGTCTGTTTACTTTCAGGTGGTTGTTATGATGTGTTACAGCCTGGGAGCAGCTGATTAGCTTCACAAAAGTACCTGAACCTCGACCCCCAAATACCAGAAGAGTAGAGAAGGAGGCTTCATGAATGCAGAGCAGGACCAAAGAGGAGAGAGAGGTGGAGGAAGTTCAAACCATCTCTTTCATCCATCACAACGCGCAAGGATCATATCCCCTACTCCAGCGTCTCTCAGCCTGGCTTTCTAACCAAAGGGGAGTGGCAAAAGCAAATGAGGTGGGTTAGCAGGGCTTGCCAACAAGGAAGTGTTCCTGCAAAATATTATCTCTGCTGCCTGGATATTTAGCTGTTGGCATGTCATGAGATTATCATACAGTAACAGTCTTCAGTCAGAGGCTTCTTTAAATTCGTCACAAGACTGACTGATGCTAGTCGATGTCCGAAGAAAAAAAAAAAGGAGTGAAGTGACCTCGCTGAACGGCTTAAACATATTAGACATCAGCTTCTTCTTTTGACTTCTTTTGCAAGACTGACTGCTTCATCTGGATGATATCCGTTACAACATTTAATTTCTCTTTGGGATATATCAAGTATTTTAGATATTTGACTTGGGGGTCTGTCTCTCTCTTACGGAGATGGTTTGGCTCCAAGACAGAGAACGTCGGAGAAAAAGCTTTGTGGAGGAGCAGAAACCTCGGAAGCTGGCGCCACAACGCCGCGATTTCATCTCCTCCAAACCAACCACCGTGCTACCGTTCAACGACATCCGACTTTCTGGTGAAACTTACAGTTGGGATTATACTCTTAAATCTGAAAGAAGCGCTGATCACATGGTTTGCATGACAACAGACGGCAGCGCTAATATCGTCAACGCATTCTGATGTAACAGCGGCTGCCGTTTATGCCCCAATAGGTTGTTTGGTGATTATGATGCTAGGCTTTGCTTTTCACTCAAACACAACTTTTTATTTTATGTGTTTTTTTTTTCATTGATTGGAAATTTCGGACATTCCCTTCGACAATGTAAACGTACCCATGATATCGTTAGTTATCCCTATACTGCTACAGATGGCACTAGACAGAGACTTCTCAGAGTCGGAAGAAAGTGCTGGTCATTGTACTCCAAGGTTTTGTACCTGCTTCCACAACTGAGGATTTAAGCTATTTTTTCAGTAATCTATAAATGTCTAATGAATAAAGTGAGGTTATTTGACTCCAATGGTCACATCTGTCGACATTGGGTCGCTTAGAGTAATTCTAGCTTGATCCGGGCTTGTAATCTGTCGTATTTTCTTGAGCCCACTGGCCAAAAATGGGGATTAGACAATTCTTCAGACAGTTAAAGGCTATTATTGCTCAATGTCAGTCCTCTACTTTTATTTTGAGCGTACTTTAGTCCGTCTTCAGGGACTTTGCAGACGTGTAAACAAAAACAAAAAAAACAGTAATACCTCCAGTAGTGGTGAGGGCAGTGTGGCGCAGAATAACTCCCACGCAACGAGTGAATACTTTTTTTAACGGTCGCCAAGTTTGACGTCGTCTGTGACTATTCTGTCAACTCGGAAGCTAAGTCAGAACCGCCCCTAGCGGACGTAGTGTCTAACAGCCATGCAAATTTATAGTTGCTTTCGCACTGTAGGAACCATTTGGAGTTCCGATAACCTTTTCGGAAACCAGGACGTTTTTGGCGCGTTCGGACATATAGGAACTAGGGACTACGGCCCTCAGTTCCTATAACCATTTTAGCTCCTACTCCGAGGCAGGCTCTTTTCTGAGTCCCATAGGAACTCAAATACGTAGGTGTTTGACGATTGGTAGAACTGACAAGCTACGCCACTTGCCTGATATCCGCTTTGTGTTGTTTCTGTTCACTTTTGGCGGGTTATGTTTGCTTTGCTGCTGGCGCCAAAGTAACACGTCACTTTCGCAAATGGTTGCATCACAAATGGTCCCCGGCAAGGTCCCCACTCATGTGCGAACGCAAAATGGAAAACACCCTATGGGGAAGGGTGGTTCCTATAACTCAACTCAAGGGGTTAGTTCTCAGAACTGAGTTCCTAGAACGGGTAGGTCCGAATGCGGCTAAAGAAGCTTGACGACGTTAGAAATGCGTGGACCTTTTTAAGTAAGTAAATGGAGCATAAACAGCCCTTTCAATGTACAATTTAATTACAATTGTTATGTAATGCAATTATACATGTTAAAGCATTTTTATTTATTTTTGATCATCTCCAGGTACGAAAGGAATTTAATCAAATGTTTTGCTCTTAACTAGAAAAAAAGCCTCCAACAAAAATGTTGCCGCAGTTTAGAAAATGGCATTCTCCTTAGTATCTAATTGTTGTTTTAGTATCGTGACAACCCTAGTAAGTTCACAGGTATACATTTCCTTTTTTTTACAAATATTAAACAAGTATGTTGGCTGTAAAATTTAAGTGGTTGCCAGGAAGTGTATTCCCTCAGCCACTAAAGGTAAAGCGTCTCGGATTTCTGCCAGAATGAAGCAGGATGTTTATTTTTGCTCTGAGGGACATTGAAGTAGGCCAGGTCCAGAGTTGTCGTTGGCGTCTCTCGTTTCATACTATAACAATAAAAACTCCATCCTGACCCACGAGCTTTGTGACGCCTAGAAACGTGATGCACTTCAAACACAAAGCCAGACTAAATAAGAAGACGATCAATATCCAGCCCAATAGACAAAAAACCGTCAGATTGCAAAGTAATTCTAAACCAGCAAGGAAACAGTTTTATTTCCAAAAACTTCATGTGCGATGTATTTTAGTAAACAACAACACAACTGTTCCCAAGACAGCAAGAGGTGCAAAGCCTCAAACTTTTACTATGCGTCAAACCAATGTACATTTTTAAAACCTCCTACAAAATAATTGGTGACCGTGATTGGTCACCATGAAGTCCCTAACCGATCTCAGTGGTCAAGTGCTGACATCACATAAGCCCCGCCCCCTGCAAACAGGAAAGGGTAATGTTTTACTTTGAAAGGTCCATATTGGACTCCCTTGACTAAATCAACATCAAACTGTGTCCAATGACAGAAGAGAAGTAGGTGTGACCCGGAGTACAGTACAGAGATGTAGTCAGTGACTGAAAAATAATTTTATATTTCATAGTTTTATAAATATTAAGGATGTGTATTGGTGAAAATCTGGAGATACGAAATGCCTCGCCATACAGGGGAGACGATACAATATGTTGCAATGCTATGAATTAGACTATATATTGTGATTTTTTACATTTTTAAAATTTTTTAATTTAACTGTAGAAAAACTGTCGCATCTTTCTCAACACTCCAACCTGTTTCATACTTTAACACAGTGGTCCCCAACCCCCGGGCCATGGACCGGTACCGGTCCGTGGGTCATGTGATACCGGGACGCGCCACCAACTACCAGTCATACTTTTAATTTTACTACAAAAATTACTGTCATCATTAATGGTTCCACTCAAATTTTAAAAACTAAATTAAAAAAATTCGATGCATTGCTTTTGAATATTGATACAATATTGTGCCATAAAATATCGCGATATATCGGTGTATCGATATGTTCTTACATCTTTAAATAGGATTGTTTTCTTTCAAATAAAAGCTATTATATCATGTTTCACGCATTTGTATTACATTTTTGAGTAATTGTGAAATTGTGTGTTGTTGCTTTTTTCCTTTAAAAGGAAGGTTCTGTAAAATATTAGAGCTGGGTATCGGTTCAAATTTTAAGAATCAATTCAATTCTGAGTCTCGAGACTTAGAATCGATTATCACGATCCTGCAATGATTGATTTGCATACCTTATCAGTCAACTGTCTTTTCAATACCAGCAGAAATTTGTGTTATATAAACTACTAGAGCCGCACAGAGAAATCTGCTGTTGACCAAAACTTCTGTATTTTCATCCCAGTTGGCGTTGACCGGTGTCCGGCTGGTCAGAAAAATCTAAAATCGGATCTTCTTTCCAAAGCACTTAAGCTGCAAGAAAGTTTTTCAACAGACAACTATCTTGTCTGCGATTAATTCAGGGTGCAAAAAAGAGAGCAGAGCTTCAGTGGATGACATGAAGGTTAAATGTTTTGAGCTTTCAACGTTTGCCACAGAACATGATGGATCTGGAAAGGTCAGCCTTTCTGGAAATCTCAGAGTTTATTTTTCCATTTTCCAGGAAACAAACATGGAGACTATTGTTTTGATAATGCTAGCCATGCTAAGCTAATATACAACTTCAAAGCATTCATTCAGCCGCCCTATACATGCATTATATTATTATCTGGGATCTATGTTTGAACCCAAAACAGAAAAATACTTTCCCCAATTTTTGTTTACTTATCGCTTCTCATGTGGTTATCACGACATTCACCACTATTTTTGTATGTTGCATGTTTTTCTCTTATCGCGCAGAATTAGGGAAAAAAAACGACTCTTTAAAGTTAAGGGACGGTGTGAACATCCCAAAACAAATTAATTTTGTCAGGATTATTCACAATTGATAGTGAACATGTTTTAAATATTACATTTGAATACTGAACTCATGGATAATTTATTATTACAAAAGGACAAACATCTTATTAATGTTGCTATACCTTCTATTAGTGGTGGACGTTATATAAGAGGTATAAGGTAGGAATTATATACATTTGGCCAAAGGTAGAGATTGCACATTTTGATGATGTCATCAAGCTGTCATGAAGGAGGATAAATACAGATGTTCAGGGTTCGTCTTTGCAATACGTATTGCAAGTTTAAAATGTGTTCTTTTCCATTTAAGAGAGAAAAAAACGGTTTATATATATATATATATATATATATATATATATATATATATATATATATATATACACTACCGTTCAAAAGTTTGGGGTCACATTGAAATGTCCTTATTTTTGAAGGAAAAGCACTGTACTTTTCAATGAAGATAACTTTAAACTAGTCTTAACTTTAAAGAAATACACTCTATACATTGCTAATGTGGTAAATGACTATTCTAGCTGCAAATGTCTGGTTTTTGGTGCAATATCTACATAGGTGTATAGAGGCCCATTTCCAGCAACTATCACTCCAGTGTTCTAATGGTACAATGTGTTTGCTCATTGGCTCAGAAGGCTAATTGATGATTAGAAAACCCTTGTGCAATCATGTTCACACATCTGAAAACAGTTTAGCTCGGTACAGAAGCTACAAAACTGACCTTCCTTTGAGCAGATTGAGTTTCTGGAGCATCACATTTGTGGGGTCAATTAAACGCTCAAAAGGGCCAGAAAAAGAGAACTTTCATCTGAAACTCGACAGTCTATTCTTGTTCTTAGAAATGAAGGCTATTCCATGCGAGAAATTGCTAAGAAATTGAAGATTTCCTACAACGGTGTGTACTACTCCCTTCAGAGGACAGCACAAACAGGCTCTAACCAGAGTAGAAAAAGAAGTGGGAGGTCGCGTTGCACAACTGAGCTAGAAGATAAGTACATTAGAGTCTCTAGTTTGAGAAACAGACGCCTCACAGGTCCCCAACTGGCATCTTCATTAAATAGTATCCGCAAAACACCAGTGTCAACATCTACAGTGAAGAGGCGGCTGCGGGATTCTGGGCTTCAGGGCAGAGTGGCAAAGAAAAAGCCATATCTGAGACTGGCCAATAAAAGAAAAAGATTAAGATGGGCAAAAGAACACAGACATTGGACAGAGGAAGACTGGAAAAAAGTGTTGTGGACGGATGAATCCAAGTTTGAGGTGTTTGGATCACAAAGAAGAACGTTTGTGAGACGCAGAACAACTGAAAAGATGCTGGAAGAATGCCTGACGCCATCTGTTAAGCATGGTGGAGGTAATGTGATGGTCTGGGGTTGCTTTGGTGCTGGTAAGGTGGGAGATTTGTACAGGGTAAAAGGGATTCTGAATAAGGAAGGCTATCACTCCATTTTGCAACGCCATGCCATACCCAGTGGACAGCGCTTGATTGGAGCCAAATTCATCCTACAACAGGACAATGACCCAAAACACACCTCCAAATTGTGCAAGAACTATTTAGAGAAGAAGCAGGCAGCTGGTATTCTATCGGTAATGGAGTGGCCAGCGCAGTCACCAGATTTGAACCCCATTGAGCTGTTGTGGGAGCAGCTTGACCGTATGGTACGCAAGAAGTGCCCATCCAACCAATCCAAATTGTGGGAGCTGCTTCTAGAAGCGTGGGGTGCAATTTCTCCAGATTACCTCAACAAATTAACAGCTAGAATGCCAAAGGTCTGCAATGCTGTAATTGCTGCAAATGGAGGATTCTTTGACGAAAGCAAAGTTTGATGTAAAAAAAAATCTTATTTCAAATACAAATCATTATTTCTAACCTTGTCAATGTCTTGACTCTATTTTCTATTCATTTCACAACGTATGGTGGTGAATAAGTGTGACTTTTCATGGAAAACACAAAATTGTTTGGGTGACCCCAAACTTTTGAACGGTAGTGTATATATACACATATATATATACACATATATATATAGCTTGTCAATGCTCCAGCCCAGTGATTCTCAACCGGTGGGGCGCGCTCCCAGTAGGCTACAGGATGTGAGGAGAAAACTGAAAAAGAAAATTTGAAATTTTTTTTTTATTATTAACCTACTGTCAGAAAAAGTTCTAGTTTTGTATATAAATAACTCCTGAATAGAAATTAAAATGTGTTTGAACTGATTAAAAAAGAAGAAGTTTTAAGTAAATTTGATTTGTTTGTCGATCATGAGCGCAAATGCTATTGATAAGCGGTTTCAGCGAGTCACACTGAAGTTCGCTGGCTCTCCAGGGGGCGGCGGGTGTTACAGCGGTTGTATGAGCTGCGAGAGGAGGTGAAGTGGTTTTTGACTTAAATCAAATCAGATCTGGTGAAGCATCTGGATGACATTATATGTGGCTTGCGTCTCTGTCCTATTTGCTCTATATTTGACCGCTTGAATGGCCTTAAACTGTCTTTGTAAGGCCGCGAAACTCAGATTTTGCTCCTTGTAGACAAAGTGCACGCCTTCACAGTAAAACTAGACCTCTATGGCCGCATCAGTGGAGGGAACTGCAACATGTTCCCCAGCCTTGTAGACTTTATCACTGATGCAGGCACGTCACACGATTTCTCCTCTCTATTTCAATCAGTGTCTGAGGAACCTGTCAGCAAGGAGAAAACAATTTGCGACGTACTTTAAAGAGGATTATCGCTCTTTTGCGTCGGTTCGAGATCCGTTTGTGTGCACACCAAACGAGCTGTCAATTTAGGCTGACCAACCGTCCTCTTTTCCCCGGACATGTCCACTTTTAATGTGCTGTCCGGGAGGATTTATAGGCTGATGAAAATGTCCGGGTCTTTATTGTTTTCATAGGACCATGCTTAAACTGACTGGTGTGATGCATGCAGTATGACAGCCTTTTTCTCATGTAACGTCCTCCCGAGCTGGTTCTGATCCGTTTATTGACGCCACAGACAGCAGGCTGTGCGTCAAGCTGCGCCGCGCCAAAGTTGCACCGCACCGCGTTATCTTGCATTGCGCAGCGCCGAGTTACTGCTGTTTACAAGAAGTCAAAGCACAAGCTTCATGCACGAACCGCAGATATACCGTCAAGTTGCAACAAATGGGTGGCGGAGTGCACCATTCACATAGCTGGCATGTGTGTTTCTGTGTGACAAAAGTGGCAAATATCACAAAAGATCACAGATTTCATCTATAAACTGACTGTGGAGGATGAAGATGCAAACTAAACAGACTAAGCACTTTTTTATCTTGTTTTTGAGTCTGCAGCTGTTTACTTTTATTACAGTGAAAAGAAAATAACACTCGTTTTCTCAGATCATTTCAGATTTGTCTTCAGTTTTTGTCCAGTGCAATTTCAAAAGTAAACTAATATTGTAGCTGGTAACTTTTTTTAATTCAGAAGAGTAACCATTTCTATTATAATTTATTTCCAGAGATTATAAAATCATTTTTCTACTTGTGAAAGGCTTTTTTAAGTTTGTTATTTAACTAATCTTTTCTAACCACATTGAGAATGCACACTTTAAATATGTTAAAATCAAAAGTCTTGGCCAAGTCCTGAAAGTGTTTTAGTACTGTGCCAGGTGGCCTCTTTGTTAGAAATCAAAATATGGTCACCCTGTGTCAGTTGATGTGCAGGACCACCTTATTGAGCTGAAGAGTGACAGTAGACTGAAGGAACTCTTTAGCTCCTCCCCTCTTTCGTCATTCTGGGCAGCATTGATGCAGGAATACCCTCAACTCTGTGACGTTGCCTTGAAGATTCACTGGGGCCCCAACTGTAATGAATCAGCTTTGGGGGGGCCCAGCTTGCAAGAGGTTAAGAACCCCTGCTCCAGCCTAAACAGTCGAGATTTTTCACTGAAACCAGAACGCTGTTTGAGCGCCCCCTATCGTCCAACACCCTGAATTACCTCCAAAATACACATAAAATAGAAAAGAAAACAAAAAAACTGAAGCCCAAAACAGTTGCTCTGAACATTAAGGTTTCTTTTAGCCTTCTCTTTTCAGTCTGGAGGGATCGGTTGGCGCAGATCTCATGATTTAACTATTTTTCTTTAAATGAAAATAGGGGGCAATTTGAAACAGCACTGCACTCTTTTAAACCCTAAAGATGCACATTGAAATGATCAGATCCGCCTTCACTTTATAAAAACGAGCATTCGCAAGCAGAGGAACTGCAAATATTGGGTATAAGAGGTGGAAAAGTAGAGGATACAACCGGTTTCGGAGCTGGCGCCTTGCTACAGTTTGCATTCATTAGTCGGTTAGCCTTCATGCTGTAAACCACGGTAAAGACAACATTCTTACACCAGCCGCAGTTACAAATATTTTCAAGACTACATCGTGTTTTTTTTCAAAGCAAACAGACGACAATAAAAATCAGTCTGTCGTTTTACATTTGAAAGTAAGAGCACCCTGCTAACTAGCATCGCTGCTAGCTAGCAGAAGAGCGCTCTTAATTAGCCCCCGGTTAGCCGGAAAAAATCAAACACGGCTAAAAACTATTGATAATATTCGCTCATCGTGTTCAACCAAACATCAGCAATTTATTACGAGCAGCTAAAGGTGGACACAGCTTCAGGGGTAGTGACATGAACCGGGACCGTGGATAACTAAGCCCCACTGGATAGCCCAGCAACGCGCCAGCGGTGATTATTCATGTTCCGGGGCACAGCATCTCCCTGCACATTCAGTTGTCCTCCGGGTCCAGCACAAAAGCACCAAGACTGGGAGCAGGCAGCGAGCAGCTCACGGTGAAACTACAACCAGACACCGGCAATCCGCTCGTCTACAGACCGGCTCCCTGGCTGTAGGGACGGGATTTATTTCTAAAGGTGCTGGGAAAGAGCCGCAAAGTGAGACGAGCTTAGCGTAGAAAGAGCTCCCATACTCACCTCGGTTTCTACCGAAGCCATGGTGCCTGGACGTTAGCTCCGCCCACTACCGATTACGTCACATTTATTGATTTCTAATCAGTGACGCCACACCTTAGATTAGACGCTCACAGAAATTGGACTCAAGAGTAGCATTACTTCCATATGTTTGTACCCAAATAGAACCACAAAAAAATATCTATTCATGTAAAAAGGCTACATAAGTACAGAGTGACTGATCATAACATCTGATTTAGTATTTAGAAATGATGTCATCAGACTGACAAAAACATGGTTATCTCCAAAATCTGGTATTTTAATGATAGATTTAAAAAATAAAATAACATAACATTAGAAAAATAAAAATTCCAGGCAGAAGAAACTTTTACACATCAATTTTGTTCAATATAAAAGTTGTGGAGCTAATACTTACAGTAGGTAATGTATAATGTTGTTCCACTCATCTTTGCAGAAATTGTTGTAATTCATCCACAATGGAAGGTTTTTCAGCATGAACCGCCTCGTTAAGGTCACGCCACTCCATCTCAATAGGATTCAGGTCTGGACTTTGACTAGGCCTCTCCAAAGTCTTCATTTTGTCTTACTTCAGCCAATCAGAGGTGGACTTCCTGGTGTGTTTTGGATCATTGTCCTGCTGCAGAACCCGAGTTGGTTCCAGCTTGAGGTCACCAACAGACGGTCGGACGTTCTCCTTCAGGATGAATTCATGGTTCCATTGATCACAGCGAGTTATCCTGAAGCAGCAAAACAGCCCCAGACCATCACACTATCACCACCGTGTTTTATTGTTGCTATATGATGCTCTTTTTCTGAAATGCGCTGTTACTTTTACGCCAGATGTAACGGGACACACAACTTCCAGAAAGTTCAGCTTTTGTCTCGTCAGTCCACAGAGGATTTTCCCAGAAGTCCTTGGGGATCATCAAGATGTTTTCTGGGTAAATTGAGACGAGCCTTAATGTTTTTTTTTGCTCTTGGAGCTCTCCCATGCAGGATATTTTCGCCTGGTCTCTCTTTCTTATGATGGAGTCATGACCTCTGAATCCTAACTGAGGCAAGTGAGGCCTGACGTTCTTTGGATGTTGTTGTTGGGTCTTTTGTCACCTCTTGGATGCGTTCTTGGCAGAGGTAGGTAAAGTAGCCAAAAATTGTACTCAAGTAAAAGTAGCACTATACTTCAACATATTTTTACTCAAGTAGTCATCCAAAAAAATAACTCAAGTAAGAAAAGTATTTGATAAAAAGGCTACTCAAGTATTGAGTACTTGTTTTGAGATCGTAACATATGATTTAATAATTAAAAATTATGTAATTGGACAGAAATATGAAGTTATGTGCAAATTCCGAAGATTCAAATAAATAGAAATATGTGACATACTTGTGAAATGACAAATTTGACAATAAACATTTTTTCAAATCAATTGTTTTCAAAGTAGTTAATGTATATATGTTAGACCAGGGTAAGGCACGCCCACTCGACCTCCAAATGACACAACAGCCTCAGCAGATAATGTTAATCGGATGAAGCTTTGTGTACAAACAGGAGGTCTCACTTCAACATAAACTGTATGTGTGAGTTTCATGCATTAAAAAAAAACAAAAAAACAGGCATTCAGTAAAGTTATGCGCTGTGCGTAGAGTAGCCAGAAACTTTACTCAAGTAAGAGTAACGATACTTCACAAAAACAATACTCAAGTAAAAGTAAAAAGTACAGTCCAGTAAAACCACTCTAAAAGTATATATTTCTTCAAAAAGTTACTCAAATAAATGTAACTAGTTACTACCCACCTCTGGTTCTTGGGCTCATTTAGGTTTAACGCTGTTCCAAACCTTTAGAAGTGTTTTTTTCTTAGCTTCCTTTGGTGCTCAAAAATGTAACCAGTCAAACAACTAACATCAGTCTCCACCACCAGGACTATGAATTAAAATAAGGGGAAAACATGTCTGTGATAATAATGAAAACAAGCAACAGATGCTGTGGTAACTTGGATGCCATGTCAGAATAATAAATCACGGCACAAAAAGCAGCATAGCAACCGTTTTTAAATTATAAACAGCCTGATAACTGGGAACATCTCAATGGAAAGTACTTGTGTGACTCCTCAGAGCTTCAAAGCAGATCTTTGTGGAGATGATCTGTGCTTCCTGGGATCAGGACTCCAGCAGCAGATCCTCAGGATGCTCACAGTCGTGAAGGTGGGCCTCTGTGGATTTAAGTTGCTCTGGTGATAAATGCAGAGGGTTCCTCAGAGGGAGGATCTTTGGTGCTTGTCTGAGGGCTGCATCATTTTATTGCTCCCATTGAAAAAACAGTATGAACCTGCTGTGTGCGGCTGCAACCATCGCGGGGCGCTGTTTCCAAAGTTACACAGTGTTTTATCCCAACAGAGCTGTGCTTCAATCGGAAAACACCCAATCTGAGATGTTGTGAGGAGATAGTTTCTTAATCCAAAAGCTTGAAAGCCTCATTATTTGTAGCTATACATTTTAAAATATATTTATATTGTGGTTTTATAGTTGGTGTTCAGTTAATTTCGATATCCTATTAAATATTAAAGTTTTCGTCCATATTTTTTACCAAGAGAGTTCACCAGTGTAATTTTGGCAGTTGTTTACATTCCACCTTCAGCCGTTGCCGACAATGCATGTGATGTCATCAGTTCCGTTGTTGCTAAGCTACAGACACAGCACCCCAATGCATTTGTGGCAATATCTGGTGATTTTAATCCTGCCTCGCTCTCTACTACACTTCCAACATTTCAACAGTTTGTCAGCTGCTCTACAAGAGAAAACAAGACCTTGGATTTGTTTTATGCAAATGTAAAGGATTTATACATGTCCAAACCAAGACCTCCTCTGGGACAATCGGATCACAATCTTGTTTTTCTCTGTTCAGAATATAAACCACTTGTTCAGAGGCAACCTGTGACAAAACGAACTGTGAGAAAATGGTCACAGGAAGCTGAAGAAGCCCTGCAGGGTTGTCTTGCAACCACAGACTGGATGACTCTTTGCCAAGCACATGGAGATGACATCAATGCCATGACTGAGTGTGTGACTGACTATATAAACTTCTGTGTGGACAACATCATCCCCACCAGAACAGTGAGATGCTTCCCTAATAACAAACCCTGGATCACCAGTGACCTGAAGGAACTGCTAAACAAGAAAAAAAGAGCCTTCAGGGAGGGAGACGGGGAATTACTGAGGAGTATACAGAAGCAACTTAAGGTCAAGATCAGAGACAGCAAGGAGGCATACAGGAAGAAGCTGGAGAACAAACTACAGAGGAACAATACCAGAGATGTCTGGTCAGGAATGAGAAAGATCACAGGTTTTAAGGACAGGAAGGATTGGATAGATGGAAGTCTGGACAGAGCCAATGAACTGAACATATTCTTCAACAGGTTCAGTTCAGGAACTAGCTCAGCATCTCCCTCTCCTGTTCCCAGCCAAACAGACATCCCACTCTCCTCTGACCAACAGCTTTCCTGTTACACCTCGGATGTTTTATCCTTCACCTCAGCCATGGACTCTTCTAATTCCACAAGTTTGACTTTCACCAAGTCAGGAAATGCTGCTACCCCCTTTGCCTCCCCTTCCCACTTGTCTGTCTCCAAAAGTCAGGTGAAGAGGCAGCTGGAGAAACTGAACCGGAACAAGGCTGCAGGTCCAGATGGTGTCAGCCCCAGAGTCCTGAAGGCCTGTGCTGAGCAGCTCTGTGGGATTCTGCAGCACATCTTCAACCTTAGCTTAACTCAGGAGAAGGTTCCAGTGTTGTGGAAGACATCCTGCCTTGTTCCAGTACCAAAGAGAACTCACCCATCAGTCATCAATGACTACAGACCTGTTGCCCTGACATCCCACATCATGAAGGTCCTGGAGAGACTCCTGTTGGCACCCCTGAATAAGCAAACAAGAACGTATCAGGACCCACTGCAGATTGCTTATCGCTGTGGAGTTGGAGTTGAAGATGCCATCATCCACCTGCTTCAACCAACCCACTGTCATCTGGACAAAGCAGGCAGCACTGCGAGGATCATGTTCTTTGATTTCACCAGTGCATTTAACACAATTCAGCCTGATTTACTTTGTCAGAAACCTGGATCAATGACTACCTGACCAACAGACCACAAATTGTGAGACTGAAGAATTGTGTGTCAAACCAGGTGGTCAGCAGCACAGGAGCACCACAGGGGACCGTACTCTCACCATTCCTTTTCACTCTGTACACCTCAGACTTCCAGTACAAATCAGAGACCTGTCATCTGCAGAAATACTCCGATGACTCCGCAATTGTTGGGTGTATCAGAGATGGACAAGAAGCTGAATACAGAGAGCTGGTGGACCGCTTTGTGACATGGTGTGGAAACAATCGTCTCACCTTGAATGTGAACAAAACAAAGGAGATGATTGTAGATTTCAGAAGAAACAGGGTTAAGTCAAACACTGTTTCCATCATGGGAGAAGAAGTGGAGGTGGTTGAGGAATATAAATACCTCAGAGTTCACCTTGACAACAGACTGGACTGGAGGCGCAACAGTGAAGCCGTCTATAAGAAGGGACAGAGCAGACTGTACTTCTTGAGGAAGCTTAGGTCCTTCAAGGTTTGCAGCAAGATGCTACAGATCTTCTACAAGTCTGTTGTGGAGAGTGTAATCACTTCAGCCATCATCTGTTAGGGTAGCAGCATCAGAGCCAGGGACTTAAAAAGGCTAAACAACCTGATAAAGAAGACTGGTTCTGTTCTTGGGACGACTGTAGAACATCTGGAGATGATGATGCAAAGAAGGATTCTTCATAAAATCAAAAAAATTATGGACAACCCTGAGCATCCTCTTCATGAGACAGTCATACAACAACAGAGCATCTTCAGTCGGAGGCTTCTTCAGTTTCGCTGCAATACAGACCGCTACAGGAAATCCTTCCTGCCCACAGCCATCATCATCTATAACAACTCCTTAAAGAATTAATTATGTGAGCTACAACACTTAATTTCCCTCTGGGATCAATAAAGTATATTTGAATTTTGAATTGAATTTAATTGCATTGAAATATAAAATGTTACATACAACACAAAATATTTGTCTTTTATTTGTCATGTTTTTTTGACTAAAAATATTTTCTAGACCAATTAAACACACTCAAACTGTATAAAACTTTGTTTTAGTAAGGAAAATGTCTAAAAACTACTTCTCTGACCTACAATAATTTGTTATTTTTGTCTTCGTTTTGTTAAATTATTGGATGTTTAAAAGTAGAAAATTATTTATTGTACAGTTAATATTTTTTTTATTGAAAACACAAAAAAGAAAAGAAAATGGCAAATGAATACTTTCACATCTCAGAATTCTGACTTTAATCTCAGAAACCTATGGAAGCATAGAGCTGCCAGCCAGTTGTATCACGTTATAACGTGAAAACTTTATTGTTCTAACAATATAACGTTTTTGTTTGTACAATATACTATCACCTTCTAACAATATCATTTTCACGTTTTAACAACATACATGTTTATCACGATATAACAAAAAACGTTTCATGTTGTTACAAGAAAAATATTGTATTGTTCGAACAATATGTTTTATTGTAAGAATGTAAAAACGTGCTGCATTCAGAAACCAAAATCAGGCTGATGCAGACTTTAATTACTTTAGAGAACTGGCGGCTATGACCTGGTAGCAACATGGCAACAAACGTTTTTGTTTCCTTCTCAGGGTACGCATGCTTATTCCAAATCTGTCCAAGCGGTGCAATAACAACAAAATCTCTCCACGTTTGAATCCAAGCATAAAACTGAACTTAATCAGTTCAGATAGATGAGACATTTTCCCAGTCACTTATCTGCCCTGTCATCAACTTTATGTTTAAAAATTATTGTGTCCGAAGAATAAATACCACTTTATTGTTCAAACAATCTTTGATGTTTGTGCAGTACAATGTATTGTTTGAAAAATACACTTATCATGTTTTTACAATAAAATATATTGTTTGAAAAATATACTTTTCATGTTTGTACAATAAAATATATTGTTTGAAAAATATACTTTTCATGTTCGGACAATAAAATATATTGTTTGAAAAATATACTTTTCATGTTTGTACAATAAAATATATTGTTTGAAAAATATACTTTTCATGTTTGTACAATAAAATATATTGTTTGAAAAATATACTTTTCATGTTTGTACAGTAAAATATATTATTTGAACAATATACTTTTCATGTTTGTGCAATAAAATAAATAGTTTGAACAATATACTATTCATGTTTGTACAATAAAATATATTTATTTGAAAAATATACTTATCATATTTGTGCAATAAAATATATTATTTGAACAATATACTTTTCATGTATGTACAGTAAATATTTTCTTTGAAAAATATACTTTTCATGTTTGTACAATAAAATATATTGTTTGAAAAATTTACTTTTCATGTTTGTACAATAAAATATATTATTTGAACAATATACTTTTCATGTATGTACAGTAAATATTTTCTTTGAAAAATATACTTTTCATGTTTGTACAATAAAATATATTATTTGAACAATATACTTTTCATGTTTGTGCAATAAAATAAATAGTTTGAACAATATACTTTTCATATTTGACTTTAAAGTCATGCTTTTTTTTCTCTTTGATCTCCAAATTATGACTTTTTTTATTAGAGTTTTGAATTTATTCCCAGCAACCTGAGAAATTAAGAGTATAACGATCCGCACTCCATTCCAGTTGGTGGCGCTAATGCACCAAAGCGCTCCTTGCCAACCCTTATTACCCAAGAAGAAGAAGACGAAGCAGCAACAGTTGTAAAAGGCATCCCCGCCATGTAGAAGCGCGTCAGTTGAGTTTCCACGTTTAACGCGGCTCTGTTTGCTGCATTCATACAGACAGCGCCCTTTTCTTTTATTTAAACAAAACAAAAACCTCAGTTTAACTGAATTCTGTGGCGGGAAATCTCACCAAGGCCGCCATGACTCAACAAGCTGCGGCTCTTCAGACCTACAACAACGAACTTGTCAAGTGTAAGTGACTGGTTTTTGTTTGTTTGTTTGTTTACATTTTAACCGCCTGGATAGGTGCGTTACCTATCAATCTCTCTCTAATATGCGGGTTTTGTGATGTTTCAGGTTAAAATACGCTCCCCGATAAACAGAGTAACAGTAAAATGATCAGGCTCCTCTACTTCTAACGGGATGCAGCCTACTTTAATAAAAGCATACTGTATGTACTAACTTATTTTTAGTGTATAGAAGATGTAGATTTGGTGCCTTCATCTGTTAACCTTTAGGACAGTACTGCACAATCTGATTATCTCTCACACATTAGGATATAATATTAACATCAGCAAAGTGATGTAGCTGTAAACATGAATAAATAATCTGGGTGTACATTCATCACATTTAGTTTAATTTACATTTTTTGTTCTTCTACATCTTCCCTCATTTGTGTGAAGAATGAGCAGAAAAGCCCTGATGCAATCCTCCTTACCTGTCACATAATCTGTTTAAGGTCTTGCAGCTTTCTGAGGACGCTTCATCTTAGCTTATTTTTAGGCTAAATTATTTTAACCTGACTCTTTCTTTTTTTTTTCGCTTCTTTTTCTTGTTAAACGTTATTTTGAACAGAACTCATGTCATGAAAACGTAAAGAGCAAGTTTATTTGTTTTATTTGCAGCAACGATAACGCCTTAAAATATGTGACCGGCTTTAATCTATTGCGACAAACTAGAGATGCACCGATCAACCTGCCAAGGATTGGAATCGGCCAATTTTCTCTCATGGGGTCTTCAGCCCAAATGCTGCAAAATCTGGTTTTTTTTTTCTTCTTCTTTTTTTAAATGCATTGTGGCAGACCACCAGGGGGCTCCACTCACACCAAAGGATGATTTGATTTAAATTGCTATTCTTTTTGACTAGGGATGTGTATTGGTAAAAATCTGACGATTTGATATATCGCAATACAGTGAGTGAGACTATATATTGTAATTTTTAAAACTGAATTTAACTGTAAAAAAACCTCCTAGCATTCTAAACACTCCAACCTGTTTAACACATCCACTTTTATTACTAGATCTAGTCGATTCACTGGAATGAAAAAGTGAAAAAAGGCCATAAACTTCCAGTCATGCTTTTAGTTTTACCACAAAAATGACTGTCGTCAATAATGGTTCCATTCAAAATCTAAAAGCTAAAATAAACATAAAAATTGATACATTGCTTTTGAATACAATATCGTCAAACACTTTTGCGGTGTGTTGAAACTGTTTGGAACTGAATAAAACATTGGTTGAAACCCATAACAGCAATATGAATATCGGATGTCGATATTGGTCTAAATTTACAGATCCGTGCATCCCTATTTATCGTAAAAAAATAAAGCGCATTAAAAAAATAACATCTAAATATCCTGTAGTCTGGGCGCGAGTGGCGCCCCCTGGTGTTCCGCTAGAGCATCCATTCCAGTTTATAAACACACCAACTAACATTTCATACTTTAAGAAACACGTTTTGGTTTAGGAAAAATCAGGAAAAAAAGGTTCTGGACTTGATGCATAATTAGAGGAATATGTGAATTCTCTATCACAGAATTTGCTGCACTTTGTTCCTATCAGAAAATTATAAAATGAGTCAGAATCTGTGAAAATCAGCGGATTGAATTTCCACAACATCAAGAGCTAGCTTTGTGTAATTAAGGTAAGCATTATGTTTAGTTGCGGTTTTAGCCATGTTACAGAGTGCGCCCAAGACGGTTCTTCTAAGAAAGCTCTTCATTTCCGTCACGTCAGGTATCGAGGACCTGTGCTCGAAGCGGGACGAGCTGAACCGCCAGATCGGGCAGGAGGAAGACGAGAAGGAGCGACTCCAGCACGACATCCGGGTCCTCTCCGAGAAGCTCAGCCGGGTCAACGAGAGCCTGGCGCAAAGACTGGCCACCAGGGCCAGCTTGGAGCGCACCATCGCAGAGACGGAGGCCGCGTACACCAAGGTATTCCTCCGCCGTCTGAGGTATGAGCAGAGCGAAGCGATGTGGCCTAATCAGCCTCCTCCTTGTTATTGCTGAACTCCCTTTGTCCTCGAGCTGATGACTCAAAAACAAAAACTCCTGAATTGATCTAAACGGGAAAACATCCAAGGAGGTGAGGAATCCTTGACCCGCCGGAATTCTTTGCTGCTCAAAATGAATTCGTTTAAATTAACATTACATACAGGAAATTTACTTAAATAACTAGGAAAGTACTAAAAGATTATGTGTAAATCTAAGTAAACCCTCCTATTATAGTTTTTCCTACTACTGCATTTTCCACTGATGTGCTTAAAAGATTCTTTAGCAAAGAAGCTGGCTGGGTTTAGTTTTAATTAAAGACTAAGTTAATGGTGAAGGTAACTTCTGTGCTTATGAATTGGTTTAAGAACTTAAGAGTTTGTCTTCATTCTTAAAAACTATTAAGACTATTTTAAAACGTCATTTAACTTATTAAGCAATAAACGACCAAATACAGGATGTAAACTTTAAATTAACTAATTTAACAGAAACTAAAAGAACTTAGATGATTAGAAAAGTATTAGGAATTAAGTTTGAAAACTGTTTTATTAACTTTTCCTACCACTAAACCTTCCGTTAATAAAGTGAACTCTGAAGCTGACTGGATTTTGTTTTAATTAAAGAGTTAATTGATGATAAAAGAAACTTATATGCCTGAATTTTTTATTTTTTTTTAGCTAAACAGCTTCCTGATTAAATCTAAACAATTTCTGTTCTTAAAAAAAAATCTATTTAACTTATCAATCAATATACAGCCAAACACAAGATGTAATGTTTAGTTAATATAGCGTACAGTAAATGTACTTAAATATTTAGAAAAGTATTAAAAATTAAGTATAAGTCTATATTAACATACCACAGTTTTTCCTTCCCCTAAACTTTCCACTAATATGCTTAAAAGCTCCTTTGGCAATGAAGCTACCTGGGTTTGGTTTTATTTAAACACTTAAGTTAATGGTGAAGGTAACTTCTGTGCTTAAGAATTGTTTTAAAACAAGAAGGAAAGTACTAAAACTGAAGTATAAATCTCAATAAACTTCTATAACAATTTTTCCTTCCACTAAACCTTCCGCCAATATGTTAAAAAACAGTACTCTTTAGCTGGCTAGATTTAGTTTTTATTGGGGACTAAATTGAAGATGGGGGTAACTTCTATGCTTGAAACTTTTGTTTTAAAAGAGCAAAATAACTTTCTAAAGAATTTGTCACGATTCTAAAAATGGTTTTAAAAAGCCATTTAACTTATTAAGCAATAAACACCCAAACACAAGATGTAAACTTTAAATTTGTTGTAATACAGTAAATGTATAAAAATTAGAAAAGTATTAAAAATTAAGTATAAATCTGAATAAACCTATTAGTTTTTTTCTTCCACTAAAATGTTTAAAAGCTTATTTAGCCATGAAGCTGGTTGTGTTTAGTTTTATTTAAACACCAAGTTAACGGTGACGGTAACATCTGTGCTTATGGATTGTTTTAAATCTAAAATAAGTATAGAAGTACTAAAAAAGAATTATAAATCTAAATGAACCTACCAATACAGTTTTTCCTTTCACTAAACTTTCCACTAATATGCTGAAAAACAGTACTCTGAAGCTGGCAGGATTTAGTTTTAACTAAAGACTATATTGACGGTGGAGGTAACGTCTGTGCTTCATTCTAAAAAATTTTGTCTGTTCTTAAAAAAAACAACAAAAGAACTTGTTTCAAAAAAGCCATTTAACTTATCGAGCAATTAACTCCCAAACAAAAGATGAGCAATTTTTATTTAGTTAATATAACAGACAGTAAATTTACTTAGGAAACAATTAGGAACGTATTATAACTAAAGTATGAATCAAAGTAACCGTTTTCTATTAGCTTTTCCTTCCACTAAACCTACTACCTATATGCTTGGATATAGCACTTGGTGAATGCGCAGTTTCTTTAGCAATTAGCTTTTTGTAGCCGTCTGCTGGTCAACAAGTGGAGTCAGCAGTTTTGTGTCCCTGAAAACGTTTGTTTTGAACTCCCCCTTTTTTTTTTTTGCTTGTTTGTGTAATTTTATACACTTTACTCTACAAGCAATAATCAGCTAATTCAGCTGAAGTAAGCCCTTTGAACGTATCACTCTGAGTGTAATCAGATATACTCGGGTGTATTCTCAATGCAACTCTACGTTGGATTGAAACGATCTGATCCTTTTTGTACCAGAACAAAGCTTCTCAGCCTTCTGTGTGTGTCGATTTTTATATTTCATGTTTCCCTCTGCAGATCCTGGAGAGTTCCCAGTCCCTGCTGAGTGTCCTGAAACAGGAAGCAGGAAACCTCAGCAAGGCCACCGAGCCTCGGAAAAAGGAGCATTAACACCAAACACGGAACTCTGTTGCACCAGAAAACTCCTCATTTTGCACTTTCAAACCCAACTCCCTGCACTCATTTTAATGTTGTTGTTTTTTCTTCCATGTTTTAAAGCAATAAATGTTTGAACACCACCGGATCAGGCGTCAGTTCTTGGTCACAGTCTGGTCGGTGGGTTGGTTACCAGGACTCCACAGCAGCTCAGAGTAAAAGTTGATTAAACCCCAACGTCAGACCCCCAAACATTGCTTCGCTCTAGGTTTGTCGTTCCCCCTGAACCTTTCACACCTTACAACCACTTAACCTCAAGGCATTTTTGCTGCGCCTGTGCATTTGAAGCTGTACGTCTTAAAGCGTCGCTCTGGATTTTATTCAAGGGTCAGGGAGAGCGAGGAACGAGGTCGATCGAAAATGTACGCCACACTTTTCAGATTTCACTTCGTAGCTACGCTCAACCTGTGTTGGTCTATGGAAGAAATATAACCTCATTAGAATCAGACTCTTTCTAGACAATGACATTTATTTTTATCCTTTGCAATTAGCACTAGATCGAGCGGTTAGCACAGTTAATCTGGTGCAGATCGCTGGGGTCACCAGAAGGTCGCCACATTTAAAGGATAATTTTGCATTGTTGGGGTGGCAAATTCAAAGTAAAAAAAAGATATATATATATATGCATAACTGCATGGAATAATATATATGAATATACTAGTCCCAAAATCACATTGCAAGTCCCGTGACGACCGGGCCTTTTCGGTTTGCGCTCCATCACTTTGGAACCATTTACCTCTTTCAGTTAGACTTTCCTCATCTATCTCTCCATCTTCAAATCCTGCCTAGAAACTCATTTTTATTATTCTTTGGCATTCAATTTAACCTAACTGTTTTATTCTAAACTGATTTTTCCTTGTTTTTTGCAATTATTTATTTGTCCATTCCTTTGTTCCCGAGTCCTAAATTCAAATTCGCATCCTAAACGTTTACAAGACGACTGCAGTTATTACGTTAGCGTAAAAACCACAAACTTTAGTAGGTTTTATTGGAGTTATAATTGTGAAGCGATAGCTTGGATCGACTTGTGAAGGCAGGTTTCCCCCCGGGTTTCGTTTAGGGGGTTGGCAGAGTGAAGGGAGCTGAATACAAATGCAGATTTTTTTTTAATATATTTTTTTTAAAGTTGAGAAGACCATGATTCATGAAGCTACTTTGAAGATGTCGATAACATCAACCTCGCCCCCTTTTACTCTCACACCCCTAAATAAAATCCAGCTAAACCACATAAGAGTAGTGCATAATGTTGGGAGTGGAAAGAAAAGGATGCATGGTACGCTTCTGTTAAAATGTATTTATACCTTAAAAGTGTGGCATGCTTTTGCATCCAGCCCCCCTTCTACTCTGATATCCCTAAATATAATCCAGAGCAACCAGTTTAAAGGTAACCTAAATAACGTTTGAGTTTGGATATGTAGTTAAATTTTTTAATAAAGGCGTCTTGTGGAAATCTGGGCTGAACAATTTTTGATCCCATTAAAATAAGTTTTTGACAAAAAGTTGAAAAGATTTAAAATTTTAAAATTTCTTTTCTAGGCAGCCAGTTTATCCTTAAAGCGGACTTAATCTCCATTCCAGCTCTTTGTACCCGACTGCATATTGCGCAGCGTGCACAAACGAAGAGAGGAAACCAATTGAAGACAAAAAGTAGAAATGCGAGGCCAAAAATTAAATCCAGGAGGGGCTCGAGAGTAGAGCCGCTGCTCCTCCACATCGAAAGGAGCCGGCTGAGGCGGCTCGGCCATCTGGTTAGGATGAACGCCTCACCGGTGAGGTGAAGACCCAGGAAGTCTTGGCCTCTCTGCTCAGACTGCTTCCCCCACAACCCGACCCCAGATAAGCGAAGGATCGATGGATGGAAATTTTAAAACAATCCAACAGGGACCTGAGAGATCGTTCAGGCATGTTTTCAGCCAATAGGTATTTTGAAAGTCCTCTTTTTGGAGCTATTATTTTCTGTTTGTTGAACTGGTAGAGCCTGGGATGTTCCGAGGCCAGAAGCGACATTTCCTGGAGTCTCCAACCAGTAAGACCTGCTTGTTGGTAAACCTCTAAAGGGGCTGCGTGCGTCTGGAAGGCATCCTAATCTCAGCGGACTGGTTTCGATGTGGAGAAGCAGCGGCTTTTTTACTTTCAGCTCACTCCAGAATGCAGAGCGTACGAAGAAAACTCTTCATCAGCTTGTGCCCGGGAATCATTCTTTGGTGACGATTTGGATTTCCTGAGCGGAGTGGAACGTTGGACCGTAGACGGACCAGAATATCAAGAGCTTCAGCTCTTTCTCCGCCATGGCAATTCGGTGCGTCGCCCCAAATGATCTATCCAACATCCTGCCTTATCTTACCATCACAAGAGATATTTGAACATCTCTAATACCAGAGAAAACCTGATGCAACAGGTTTTAGGTGTCAAGGACTGGAAAAAAGAAATGTGGGAAATGCAACACCACCACCTTTCAGAGATTACAAGGAAGTCTGGCTCAGCTACGGTAATCTGATTAAGAGTTTCATTAAAACAGCTTCTTCATCGCTTTAAAATTACTTTTCTTCTCAAGTTCTCTGGGTTAGTTTGCAAGATCACCATTTTTCTTTTACCCATTTCAAAGCCTTTGTGTCATTTCTTTCTTTTTTGAACCCACTGTACCAAAGTATTATTTCATTCATCCTTCCCTTGGTAAATGGCCATAAACACACCCATTTATCTTCTTTATACCTTCGTTTAATTGCAATGACATTGGCTCCGATCTCTATTTGGACCAGCTGGCCTCTGATTACAACAAGGAGGCCTCATTCTAAATGGTATTTACTGGGGTTATATAAATAGTTACTTATTACATGATTTTGTTAAATTCTAGGCTGTTGGAGTGGGTAGGAAACATCCACTTGGTTGTTGATTGGCAAATCGTTGCAGATTACTCATTTTTGTGCCAGAAAAAAATGGTTACAAAACAAAAAAAATTCAGAACAAACTAACTTGGGGAACATTTTAGGGGCAATTTTTTGGCCTGCTGCGGAGCCGTGGACGTATGTTCACAGTGACGAGGCCGACAATCATGAGACTTTAATACAAGGCTGCGGCAAACATTTAAAAACAGAAGCAAGCGTTGCAAAAACCGGCAGTGCATTCATGTCGTTCAGTTGGAGAGTTTCATTTTAAAAAAATTTTTCTGCTAGGTTCTAGTCCAAAACGTCTTTGTTTTTACGGGTTTAGTGGTTTAACCTCAAAACTTATGAGGGTACCTTTTGTAAAGTTACACAATCACTAATTAAAAGCAATAATTTAGCTTTTCATAAAAGAAATGGGAGTTGATTTGTTTCGTCCCATTCTTACCATGTTATTCGTTCGTTTTATACAGTAAATGTCACAGTTTCGTTTAATATTTAATTAACAGAGTATTTTGTTTGTAAACTAAATATTTTGTATTTAGTTTATAAATTAATACACCAAACTAATTATTTAGTTAAGCTATGTATTTAGTTTGAAAGTAAATATTTAGCTTTAAACCATTTAGCAAGAGCTAGCTAAATATTTAGCTTTAAACCATTTAGCAAGATGCTAGCTAAATATTTAGCTTTAAACCATTTAGCAAGATGCTAGCTAAATATTTAGCTTTAAACCATTTAGCAAGATGCTGGCTAAATATTTAGATTTAAACGACTTAGCAAGATACTAGCTAAATATTTAGCTCCAAGCTAAAATGCAAATTCACTTGCCAGTAAGCGGTAGTAGACTGTCAAAATAAAATCTGGATCTTAGCTATGAGCTAAATATTTAGCTTTAAGCCAAATATTTTGCTAGCATCTTGCTAGCTAAATATTTAGCTTTAAGCCAAATATTTAGCTAGCATCTTGCTAGCTAAATATTTAGATTTAAACTCAAATGTTTAGCTTGCTGAGTCTAAACTGACATTTATAAATGACTAACATTGTGATATGACTTGAAAACATTTACTTCCATTTCTTCTTCTTATGACATGCAAAAAAAAGTTAAATTATAGGTGTTAATTTTTAATTGTTTAACTTTACAAACGGCACCCCATACAAACCAAACCCTTTGGGTCGGCTTCCTGCTCCACACATTTCCTCCGCTGCTTGTTTCCATTACTTATCAGGTGCAAAATGCAGCTTTAGAAACAAAAGAATGACAGTGAAAAGACATTCAACATCAAAGACTCCAGGAACTCATCAGAAAACAAGAAAAAAAAATCCAGCTTTGAAGATTGAAGAAAGTTCCAGATGATTGTGGAGAAAAAAGATTGGAGTTGGATGTTTGTGTTCGGAGATACCCGTGGAGGGATGAGGGTGAGGCCAGCACAGCAACACTTTAATCAATTGGCATGATGAGTTCAAGAAACACATAATCATCTGAAAACTTTCCTTCATATAAAAACAAGTTGGTAAAAAAAAAAAAAAAAAAGCTCTTAAACACACACAAGCCCATTCTCTCATTGCATTCGTTCCCACTAGGCATGGGCTGGTTAGCAGAATCTAGGGTAAAAACCCATTCTTTTAAAGGATATGGTACAAAACTTTTCCTTTACATGAAACTATTGTTTTTGATGCCCAGTGATAGAGAATCTCTCCATCCAAGCTAAGAACTCCCAACATTTTTGGTCCATTTCAATTCAAAATACTTATTGATCCCAGAGGGAAATTAAGGGAAATCTCCCTCGACATGTGGGGTTCCTCAGGGATCCATCCTCAGTCCCATTTCTTTTCCCATTTTTAATCGCTCTCATTGCAATGCTGTGCCAGAGATTTACAAATCTATCGTTATCAACTAAATACAAAGGCTATTGCCCCTTGAATGCTTTGCTCAACTGTTGAAACGATTTAAGATTCCAAATACTGCTAAAGAGAGTTGATGAACAGACTATAAACTGGAATTGTCTAATCTCCCCTCAATTGCCTCTGATCTGGGATCAGAAAGCTAAAGAACGCTCCAAGACCTTTACCTCATTTAAAAAGGACAATACTTTTCTGTTTGGAAATATTCCTAGATGTGGTAACCACGGACGACGATGCCGTGAAAACAACAGGACAGGGTACGCTGGTATCTTGCATATTCTAGATGTCTTAAATGGCTTAATTACCTCCTCATAATGTCATCAAGTTCTCCAGGAGACCGTGAAAGAGTCAGTCATTTGTTTTGGGTGTGTTGGACCAGGGAAATCATCTAAATCATGTAGGATACTGACTCTAGAGGAAGAGCGTCAAAGAGAGTAACTCTGCTCCTTAATGAGAGCGTCAGCTGACACAGCGGTGAGTTTTTATCTGAGCCCCTTCTTATTTGTCGTCATAAACTGACTGTACTGCACACTGCCGACCAGCTGGCTGAAACAAGCCTACTACACTTTTTCCTCATGTACAAGAAAGACCAATTTGGCTGATTGGGAAGACATTGGCTGGAAGCTAAAGGAGTCTTAAGACTACAGCCGACAAGCTAATTATAGCTGTAATAATCAATATGTCACATTATTTTGGCAGCAGTTGGGATAATTAGATCATATTCTACATTTTTGCTTTGAAGAGTTTTCTCGAAAAACCAGGAATCCTAATCCAACCCATGCCTAGTTCCCACCAATGTCTCATTTCTATGAATTATCCTGCTTTTTCTCTCCGTGGAATGTCAAAGTAATCGAGGTCCGACTGGAGACGCTTTAAAAAATAAAAATCCAGCGAGAAACTTTTCCTGCTCCTCCTGGTTTCCTTCAGACATGCAAACATGAACTTCACGGAAAAGAAGTCGGAAAAAGCCGACAGATCGGAACATTTATAGGTAGATGAGTTCACATAAACACATTCTGCAGAGGCATGATTTCTGTTTGGACATACAGACATTGTTATTATTATTATTTATATTATTGGCGAAGGTCACTTTTCTTTTTCTCCCGAGCATTCGATATAGAATAAGAGCTGCTACTGATTGACGGGTGTCTTCTTCACCTACTTTCGAGCGAAGAAGGGAAGTTCTTTGAACGCCTCGGAGAACATCCAGCAACTTTTAATACAGCAAGAAAAACCTCCAGCTAAAGAAAGGCAATGAGAAGCTTTACAGTAAAACAGGAGCTGAAATCAAACATGCACATACAAAAACTGGGGGGGAGGAAATAGTTGTGGCACACTTTTACCTTAATTTTATTTATTTTTTTCTGTCTGCTATTTATAATCTATACAGAAGCAGAGAGAGACCTAACACTGAGTGCAGGACAGATCAACTGTCCACGATCAGAGGGGGAAACACAGCCCAGCTGCTTCTGTTTTCTCCTTTTTTTACTTTTTTTTAAATTATTTTTTATTCCGATTTGTTGCCTTTATCCCAAAGCAGTCGGAAACCTCTTCGATGAGAGATCTGTGGCAGGAAAACAGCGGGATCAGAGCGACGTGTGCTTGCAGTCGGGGACCCGGAGTGTCCCCCCCCCCTCCCTCCCTCCACCCACGCAGGATTTTCCGGAGATGCTGCCGTCTGTCCGGAGCGATCAGAAGTAAAGAGCCGGCTCGCTGCTGTAGTCGGACAGGGAGGAGCTGTCTGCCAGAGTCAGCTGGACACAAAAACACCGTTAAATGTTTTTAGACAAACTTAAAACTTCACTTGGCTTGATCAAAAATCTCAACACTTGGACTCTGTTCATGAGAAACTAAAACCTTCGTCTTTCTTGGAGAAACCCAGAGAGTTTAGGTCAGAACTCACAGAGTTTGATTTACATTGAGAAAACACCAATTCTATCTGAAGAAAAGTAGCCCCACAATATGATGCTGCCACCACCGTGCTTCACTGTAAATATGGTGTTCGTGCAGTGATGTTTTTTTTTGTGTCAAACATTTTTTGAAACTTCAAGTTAGGTTTGGACCATAACTGGAGGGTTTTAGTCAGGTCTGGATGTTAAGTTTGCAGAAAAATTAGGGCTGGGCGATTGCGATATAATCTGAAGCATGTGCGATCCGATATGCTCTTTTCTTCCGTTTATATATTTGAACATTCTTACAATCTAGATACATGGCAGCAGAACAGCAACTCCAAAAAAGTATATAATGCCATTTTAAGAACATTCATTGTGCAAAATGTGTTTCAAAAAAAAAAATTCTAATCTTTCTTCCAAAAAATGCAGCACAAAAATACTTACAACATAATTGAAAGAAGATATTTTAAATTAAATAAAAGCTACATGTTCTGAAAAAACAAAGTTCAAAAATTGTTTCTTGTTCTTTCTGCTGTCCTGATTCCTTCTGGTCCAAAGTATGCAAACAGACCCCAGAACAAAAGCCAAAGACCTTGTGAAGATGACGGCTGAATCTGGTAGACGGCATCATTAAACGCGTCCTGTACCGACAACGCTGGAAGGCCGCTCAGGATGGAGGTAGCTATTACTCCAAATGAAACATAAAAAAGCCAGATTGCAGTTTGCAAATGAGCACAGGGACAAAGACCTTCATTTCTGGAGACATGTCCAATGGTCTGATGAGACTGAAGTGGAAGTGTTTCGGTCATAATGACCATAGTTACATTTGGAGGCAAAAAGGGGGGAAGGCTTGTAAGCCCACTGTGAAGTATAGAGGTGGTAGCATCATGCTGTGGGGTTGTTTTGCTGCAAGAGGAACTGGAGCACTTCATACAATAGATGGCGTCACGAGGAAAGAACATTATGTGGAAAGATCGAAGCAACATCAGCCAGAAAGTTAAAGCTGGGGTCCAAATGGGGTTTTTCCAGATTGGGTTTGCCAGAGTGGCTCAAAAGTGACTTCAGGACCAATAAAAATTCAATGTTTTGGAGGGTGGTCAGATATGAAAAGGCGTTTTCGAGCCCACAAACCTGCAAACTACTGTAAGAAGCTTGTGGAAGAAAACCCAAATGAGTTGACCCAAGTCATCTAAGGAAACGTACGTAAACGTCTTGTTTCATTTAACTGAGAAAAGAGTTTAAAATGATTTATTAAGGTCTCACAAAAAAGTGGCTTTTTGACGGGGTGGTGTACACTTCTTAGACCGATGCATCATCAATAAAAAAAAAAAAAAAAACATACATGAGGCTGGCTTACAAATGGCAACATGAAGCTTTTAGTTTTTTATTTCAGTGTAGCGATAATGATAAGTCGTCTGGTTTCTCGCGCTTACCATGACCTCCTCTGTGATCTGCGGCGAGCTGGGCTCCTCCTGGTAAACTTTGTCTTCTTGTTTGTTTTCCTGCCAGGCATTGAAGTCCACAGAGTTCTTGGGAATGTAACTGGACAGGTCTACAAACAATTATTAAAGCACAATATTATTTAAGCTATTCAACAAGTTTGAAAAATAATTTTTTTTAGCACACATGTTATGCAGAGGGGGAAAAAAAGGATCTTGTTGAACTGAAACTAAGTGCAGTTAGCTGTTTCTCCAGTAGGGGGCTCTGGCATCTCACTTTTAAGTGTGCTCTGGTTTGATTTTGGATTAATTTGCTGCACATTTTCTTAAAACTTTTCTGCATAATCATGTTTGTATATACTCTAAGGTATTTTTTTGCACACTCCCGTCAGCTTTTAGCCCAGAATAGTTCTGATTAATCCCAATTCCTAATACTTTGGGTGAGAAATTACCTTATTATCAAACAAAAAATAAAAGTTTTATGAAAGCTGAATGAGAAAGTTGGTATGTAAGAAAAACCCCACCTCATGGGGACACCGTTAAAGCCATTAAGCCTCAAAACCACCACCATTTCAAATAATAAGGTCCATAGAACCGTTTTCACTCTCAGCACACACCTCACCGCTGTCCTCATAAGTGTCCATACGAAAGGATAAGAAACATGATTTCGAACATTTGGTGCTAATATAAATCTGAAAAGTGCAGCGTGCCTATTCTTCTTTTGCTCATGTTCCGTCACAATGGACAGAAAGCATCTGAACATCTGTTTCCAAGTCTAGCCACATAATCTTCACTGGATTTAAGTCTTGGACGTTGTAACACACAGATGTGGTTTAATTTAAACCAGTGATCTGCTTCATAAATGCTGCCATGCAACTTTTAGATGCATCTCTGCTCCAACACACAGGGACGCATCTAAGGATTGTCCTGTATTTTGCCCCATCCACCTTCATGATGTTTGCCCGTCTTTTCTTTTCTTTTGACCAACCAGTCTCACCGTTGCCGTTGTTGGCGTGGACGGGCGAGCCCATCAGGCTGGGTCGTGGGATGTGGAAACGTCCCACCATGCTCGGCTGCTCCTCCGCCGGCTTCCCTTCCCGTTTCTCCTCCTCGTCCTCCTCCCCGCTGTCCCACACGCTACTCTCTGACGGATACTCGTAGGTGCTCTGGAGGCTCGACTCGTTGAACGAGATCTTCAGCTGCAAAGAAAGACAGAAAAACAAAAACAAACAGTGATTGTGATTTTTCTAATTTCTGGATAAATTAGAGAACTTGAGAAAGGCGGGTGGTGTAAAGTGATTTACATACACACACCATATCTCCTTTATTTCTATTTTTTGGGTCATAAACCTTAGGTAAAAGTTTTGAAAGAAATCGTTTGACATTACATTTTTATTATATAATCAATGGATTTTACTAAGGAAATATCATTTTTAGTACCATGTTTTTGCTTTTTATGTGACTAAATATTTTTATTACTGTTATTCTAATTTTTACTATTACATTTTTATGTCTTAATACATTTTTATTATTTTTTGACTAAATAATTTTTCAATGATTATTTTTTACTTTTGTCTTTTTCTTATTATTAATATTTTTAATTCTAAATTTTTTATTATTTAAAATTTAAAGGTTATTTTCAGATTTTATTTATATAATTTACTATTGGATTTTTTAAATTGTTACTCAGTTTTTATTTATTTATTTTTTGCGACTGAATAATTTTTTTAATTATATTTAAAAAGGTTTTACTGTTGTATTTATATATATTATCTGAGCCCCTTCTTATTTGTCGTCATAAACTGACATATATGGTAGTTGGTACTGCACACTGCCGACCAGTTGGCTGAAACAAGCCTACTACACACACACATACACACACACACATATATATATATATATATATATATATATATATATATATATATATATATATATATATATATATATATATATATATATATATATATATATATATAAATAATTTTTACCATTTAGGATACTATTTGTATTGTTTTATTTAAATATTTTACAATTTTATTTTTATTACATTTTGCTATTGTTTTTTTTAATTTATTTATTCACTGCTCATTTATTACTTTTCTTGAAAATTCCCAACCTCACCAAAAAACTAGGAACTTTTGTATAGTAATGTATGGCCACCTTTTTCCCTGCAGTATTAACATGATGCATCACAGGCTCATTTCTTTTACCCACTCTTCAAAATGGGCAAGATAGGAACTTGCTATTCAATTAAGGAAGATACGTATTGAAAATTGCTACAGGCCTAAGCTTGCCCATATTTATGGCCAAAGCAATGATTAAAACATTTAAAGTAAATAAAATTGTGACAGACAAGGCTGGATGTAGAGTCAAGTTTAGCCTTTACCATCATGAGGTTAAGATGGAAAAAAGCCTAAATGTCACTTTAGAAAAATATACTATAATATAAAATATATAATATACTTTTCAGTGTGAGATTATGCCTTTTAAATAAAATTAATTTAATTTAAAGCCACATTTTAAGTGTGAAATCCGCTTCAGACATCATGAAACTGAGCAGAGTCAAAGATGTTGATGCTATTGTTGCCTTGTGATGCAGATTTAGATCGGGGCCGACACACTGGACGGAGTCAGGCAGCCCTCGTTGAACCGGCTGTTTTCCGCCTGTTTGTATCGTTTTTTTGGTCCCCATTGCAGCACAGGAAATTATTAATGTATTGCTTTTTCCACCAACAAAGTAGTCTATGCTTCTGAATTTAGCTTTTTGTAAATAATTTTAAAAAAGTTTCAACAAGTGTGTGGACTCCATAACCTGGAGTACCTAGAAGTACAACATGTTCAGGTTCTCAGAGAAATGTCCAAGGTAAGGAAGGCTGAAACCTGACCGCCACTGAACCAGACATATTAGCTGAATGGTCTAGACCGGACCAAGAAATATCTGAAGACAGGTTTTTCGAAGGTTTTATGGGCTAATGAAATGAGACTGACCAGATGGATGGTCCCGTGGGTGGATCAGTAACGAGTAAAGAGCTCCACTTCGAGTCAGACGCCAGCAAGGTGGAGGTAGGGTACCGGTATTATTAAAGATGAGCTGGTTGGAGCTTGTCAGGTTGAAGATGGCCTCAAAATCAACTCTCAAACCTACTGCCAATTGTTAGAAGCCGCTTTCTTGGACCTTAAAGCCCTTCAAGTACGTCCAGATATTTTAAGATATTTAGGTAGGTCTTAAATTTGTTCATTTATTGCTTCTTCTTCCACCAACAAACTAGCTTATGCTTCTGAAATGAGCTTTTTGTAAACAATAAAAACGTTCAAACAAGTGTGTGGGCTCCATAACCAGGAGGATGTAGAAGTACAAAATGTTCAGTGCTCAGAAACATGGCGTCCACTGATCAAAACACACCAGCTGAGGCGTCTAGACTGGCCCAAGAAATATCGGAAGACAGATTTGAAAGATTTGGTCCAGTGGGTGCATCAGTAACGAGCACAGAGCTCCACTTCGAGTCAGACGCCAGCAATGCGGAGGTATGGTACTGGTGTGGGCTGGTATTATTAAAGATTAACTGGATGGACCTTTTTGAGGCGAAAATGAGCTTAAAATCAAGTCCCAAATCTGTTGCCAATTATTAAAAGACTGTTAAAACACAATGGTTTTTACTACTGAAATGTCATTTTTAGTACCATATTTTTACTTTTTATGTGACTAAATATTTTTTTTACTGTTATTCAAATTTTTACTATTACATTTGTATTTAATTTAATACATTATTTTTCGACATAATTTTAGAATGATTTTTTGCTTTTGTAAACTATTTTTAATACTAAATTTGTTATTTAAAATTTTAAAGGTTATTTTTAGATATTATTTATATAACTTATTGGATTTTTTTAATTTATACTCCCATGTTTATTTATTTTTTGTGACTGAATAATTTTTTCATTATATTTAAAAAGTTTTTAATGTTGTATTTTTATCATTTTTACTAACATACTATTATTACATATTTATGTGACTAAATAGTTTATTATTATTATTACTACTAAATTTATTTATTTTTACTTTATTATTTTTAATTGCAAATGTTCTTTTATAATATTTTTTGAGCTGAAAATGAGCTAGAAATCAAGTCCCAAATCGGTTGCCAATTGTTAAAAGACTCTTTCTTTTAGTGGTACCGGAGTAAGACTACATACCCCCCCCCAAAAAAAAGATTTTTTTCATGCAGGACAATGCTCCATCACATGGATCCAGGTACTCCTCTGTGTGGTTAGCCAGTAAAGGTGTCAAAAACTTCCTCACCTGACCTGAACCCAACTGAGAACTTGTGGGCAGTTCTTAAATGGGAGAAAACCTCTTTTTTTACTTTCTTAATTATTCCTTTTTGAGGTTTATTAACATTTTGGATTCACCGAGAGCACTAAGGTTGGTGAATAATAAAAAATTTTTTAATCCTCAAAAACCAGACTTGCCTAATAACTGCTCACACAGTGCATCACGAAACGAGGGCCAACCCAAGACTTCTGCACAGTCTCCTGCAATCGGAGCAGCAACCCGTGGTGTTCGGGACGTACCCACAGAGAACAGACGGCACCGTTTAACCCACTGAGCTCCTCGTCTGGTGAAGCCGTTGTTCACGTTGGATTACACGGCTCTCGTCTCGCCTCGCCCAGCGGCGCTCACTGACCGTCGAAGCGCCGCCAAACAGCGAAAGCCTGGAGACAATCATGCAGAGGCTCAGAGCTCCTGCGACGAAGCCACCTGGCCCCCGCTGGAGCGACTCCGGCTCCAGAAACCCATTTTAAACAAAATCTATGAATAATGAGGCAGTTACAGAGAACTGACTCTGGTGTCTTTGCAGCGTCAGCTGATGATAAGACCCACTAGAGACCTTGTAATCATGCAGCAATGAGGAAACGACAACCTGTTACTGTAACTCATAAAATGCAAGACTGTGCAAGGACTATGTGACCCGTGGAGTTTGGCCTCTTCAGCGTGTGAAGAGAAAGCTGCAAAGTGGTTGGATACAAAGAGGCTCCGCACAGATGTGGCCTCCAGGCTCCAGGACAAGGATGTTTTTTTCACCCGACTGCTCAGCAAGCCAGTAGGAGGACAAACGGATTCGGTCGGGCAGCAGATCAATTCTAAACATCCAATTCTCATTTTGTCAGAGTTTGTTATCCAGGAAGTTTTGGAAGCGAACGGTTCTGCTGTGGAGACGGTCGGGAGAAAACAGGATCAGGATTTTTCTACAAGTTATATCCATCCATCCTCTGTCCATCCATCATCTGTCCATCCATCCATCCATCCATCATCCATCCATCCATCCATCATCTGTTCATCCATCCATCATCTTCCATTCGTCCATCCATCCTCTGTCCATCCTCTGTCCATCCATCATCTGTCCATCCATCCATCCATCATCCATCCATCCATCCATCATCTGTTCATCCATCCATCATCTTCCATTCGTCCATCCATCCTCTGTCCATCCTCTGTCCATCCATCATCTGTCCATCCATCCATCCATCATCCATCCATCCATCATCTGTTCATCCATCCATCATCTTCCATTCGTCCATCCATCCTCTGTCCATCCTCTGTCCATCCATCATCTGTCCATCCATCCATCCATCCATCATCTATCCATCCATCCATCATCTATCCATCCATCCATCCATCCATCATCTGTTCATCCATCCATCATCTTCCATTCGTCCATCCATCCTCTGTCCATCCTCTGTCCATCCATCATATGTCCATCCATCCATCCATCATCTATCCATCCATCCATCCATCCATCATCTGTTCATCCATCCATCATCTTCCATTCGTCCATCCATTTGTCCATCCATCTATCTATCCATCCATCCATCATCTATCCATCCATCCATCCATCCATCATCCATCCATCCATCATCTATCCATCCATCCATCCATCCATCCATCCATCATCCATCCATCCATCATCTATCCATCCATCCATCCATCCATCCATCCATCATCTGTTCATCCATCCATCATCTTCCATTCGTCCATCCATCATCTGTCCATCCATCCATCCATCATCTATCCATCCATCCATCCATCCATCCATCATCTGTTCATCCATCCATCATCTTCCATTCGTCCATCCATTTGTCCATCCATCTATCTATCCATCCATCCATCATCTATCCATTCATCCATCCATCCATCCATCCATCATCTGTTCATCCATCCATCATCTTCCATTCGTCCATCCATCCTCTGTCCATCCTCTGTCCATCCATCATCTATCCATCCATCCATCCATCATCCATCCATCCATCATCTGTTCATCCATCCATCATCTTCCATTCGTCCATCCATCCTCTGTCCATCCTCTGTCCATCCATCATCTATCCATCCATCCATCCATCATCCATCCATCCATCATCTGTTCATCCATCCATCCATCCATCATCCATCCATCCATCATCTGTTCGTCCATCCATTTGTCCATCCATCTATCTATCCATCCATCCATCATCTATCCATCCATCCATCCATCCATCCATCCATCCATCATCTGTTCATCCATCCATCATCTTCCATTCGTCCATCCATCCTCTGTCCATCCTCTGTCCATCCATCATCTGTCCATCCATCCATCCATCATCTATCCATCCATCCATCCATCCATCATCTGTTCATCCATCCATCATCTTCCATTCGTCCATCCATTTGTCCATCCATCTATCCATCCATCCATCATCTATCCATCCATCCATCCATCCATCATCTGTTCATCCATCCATCATCTTCCATTCGTCCATCCATCCTCTGTCCATCCATCATCTGTCCATTCATCTATCCATCCATCCATCATCTATCCATCCATCCATCCATCTATCATCTATCCATCCATCCATCATTTCCCCCATCTATCCATCCATCATCTGCCTATCCATCCATCCATCTCTAATTTCTCCATCCATCCATCCATCCCTAATTTCTCCATCCATCCATCATCTGCCCATCCATCCATCCCTAATTTCTCCATCCATCCATCCATCATCTGCCCATCCATCCATCCATCCCTAATTTCTCCATCCATCCATCATCTGCCCATCCATCCATCCGCCCAGCGATAATTTCTCCATCCTCTGTCCATCTGTCCATCCATCAATCCATCATCTGTCCATCATTTGTCCATCCATCCATCATCTGTCCATCCAACCATCCATCCTCTGTCCATCCATCATCCATCCTCTGTCCATCCACCATCCATCCATCCATCATCTTACATTCGTCCATCCATAATTTCTCTATCCATCTATCCATCCATCCATCATCTGTCCATCCAACCATCCATCATCTGTTCATCTATCCATTCATTCATCCATCCATCATTTCCCCCATCTATCCATCCATCATCCATCCCTAATTTCTCCATCCATCATCTGCCCATCCATCTATCCGTCCAGCCATCATTTCTCCATCCTCTGTCCATCATCTGTCCGTCCATCCATCCATCCATCCATCCATCATCTGTCCATCCAACCATCCATCATCTGTTCATCCATCCATCATCTTCCATTCATCCATCCATCCATCCATTATCATCTGTCCATCCATCCATCCATCATTTCTCCATCTATCTATCCATCATATGTCCATCCACCATCTGCCCATCCATCAATCCGTCCAGCCATCATTTCTCCATCCTCTGTCCATCATCTGTCCATCCATCATCTGCCCATCCATCCATCATTTCTCCATCTATCTATCCATCATATGTCCATCCATCATCTGCCCATCCATCCATCCCTAATTTCTCCATCCATCCATCCATCCATCCACCATCTGCCCATCCATCAATCCGTCCAGCCATCATTTCTCCATCCTCTGTCCATCATATGTCCATCCATCATCTGCCCATCCATCCATCCCTAATTTCTCCATCCATCCATCCACCCACCATCTGCCCATCCATCAATCCGTCCAGCCATCATTTCTCCATCCTCTGTCCATCCATCCATCCATCATTTGTCCATCCATCATCTGTCCATCCATCAATCCATCCATCCATCCATCCATCATCTGTCCATCCATCCATCCATCCATGATAAATAGACAAACTTTTTCACAGGTATACTCCTTTGACAGATACATTACTGTAGTGCGGTTCAATAATGACAAGTCATAAACTGATTCCTTGCAGAAAAGTGAGAAGTTTTCATTCACTACTGCTAAGTGTTAAACTGCCACTACATAGTTGGCTGGCTAAGTATTCTGGTGACACGGGAAAGAAAATTTCACAAACAGCAGCACAAATAATTTAGTAATTGTATCGTGTGAATAAACAAACCATTTAAATAGAACAAATCTCTAAATACATCTGTGACAAAACTATTTGTAATCAGATTATGGTTAATAACTTATAAGGAAAAATAAGTCAATAAAGTAAAGTGATGATAAAGACCAATAAGGAAAGACCATTAAACTGATGACAAGCTAAGATAATCACTTCAATATCAGCAGGAAGCACCACTTAATGAACATGTAACCTCAGATCACCGAGGCTTCATGCTTCTTCAAACTTGAAAAAATTCTGGTCATAAACGCTCCCAGCAGGTGGCGCTGTGGGCGGGGCCTTAAATTCTGGAGACCCCCTGAGAAATCAGCTGTTAACCAGAATCAAATTATTTATAACTTAATCGGCCCTAATCGATGACCAGCCATTCAATAAACAGAAAGAAATTAGCATTTTCTGCTGAAAGCGTCATGCCTAAGCACTTACGACGGCAACAGAAACACTCTTCATCGTGGAAGTGGAGAGTAAGTGAAGAAGACACAAAGTTGGCTATTTTTAGTTAAATTTAGGTGTTTAGTATGAAAGCAGAGGAGATGTAAACGGTAATGTATTTATTTTTAAATGTCGCAACATGTCTGCAGTTCAATCAGGCTGAAAGAGAGCAAGATTTCTGGCAGATAACAGGAAGGTTAAACGGAATACAGGGAAATTGATCTGATTCATCTCTTTTAGGATTTTCACCGTTGTATGCTGTGTAGTACGGTGCTAACGAAGCTAATTTCATAAAAGTGGACCCCCAGATTTTAGGGACCACAATCGCCCCAAATAGCTATAATCCACAAAAAGTTGAGACCCCCTCTAAAGACGTTCAGACCTGACTATTTTATTTGTTGAAACACCAAATACTCCTTAATATGCATGAATGCACACAGTGAAAACTTAGCACTACCGCAGAAGCTAACGTCTTCCTCATCTCCACTCTTGGTGGTACAGCCAATCAGGGCCCAGGAAAATGAATGCCGCTCTTGGATTGGATGCTTTGTAAAAAATGCCACTTATGTCAAGTAGAGTTGCACCGAGGTATTTCTGCTCCCAAAAGCTGCATTTTCTTTTGAATATTTTAGATATTAAAAAACTAGGTCAGTTCACGCGAATAATTTGGAGTGACGCTCTACAGAAAAAATCTGCGAATACTGAGCCACGAATAAGGAGTCAACTGTACGGTTCTTTTATCTTGATATATTAAGACTTCCTACAGATAAATAGGGAATTGGCAGGTCAAGGCTTTGCAGAAAAAAATTGGAGATAGGAAATCAGAAAAATATCTTAGAGGTTGTAAAAAGGGAAGTAGGACAACAGAATGGCCAAAAAAAAAAAAAAAAAAAGCTAGCTATTCTTCTAAAACTAAACAGCAGTTTGTACTATGAGTTTAGGAGCCTTATTGTGCCGGAGTAACTCTTAAAAACTATTTTTAAAGAAGAGAAGAGCACAGTTCCCCTTTAACGGACGATTACTCAAGCTGACACACACACACACACAAAAAAAAAACGTTGTGGTTTATTATAAGATACTTTAAAAATGTTCTGACCGCTTGTAGGCGTCACAAACCCTAAAGTGGTTTTATTTCTTCCTCTGGTGTTGCCATGGAGATCAAACCTTTGCTCTGTAGTGTCCACAAATATGGTTCCTGTTCTAAAACACAAGTGAATTAGCTCAGGTGTTAGATTATCTTGCCAGAACTCTGGCCAATCAGAGGAGCCGCTGCACATCGTTATAATCCTGTAAAGCCTGCAGCAGGCGTGCCGCAGTGCAAAGGTCATTCAGGAGAAGATGATGCCTTACTGCCCTGCAAGCTGACCTACATCTGATACTGAAGGAGATAAATGTTTAAATTTGTTTTAGTTATAGTTTTTAAATACGCTCAGGTTTATTATTGTGTTGCTCATTAGAAAACCTTCGTTGTCCATTTTCATTGGCTTCTTTAACTTTTGTCCTGCTACGAAACACAAACCTCGACACATTTTGTCGGGAGTAGTGCTTAATTGTTAAGTGGAAGAAAAATGCTGAATAAATATTTTTACAAATAAAAATCTAAAAAGGTGTGGCCTGGATTTGTAATTCACGCCTCTTTCTTCTGACACTCCTCAATAAGATCCAGTTGACTGAAGGAGCTGTAGAGGTCCACAGTTCAGGTCAGGTGGGTCCAAAACTGAACTTTCTGGCCTTTAAAAAAAGACATCCCCATAGTGAAACAAGGTGTAGGAAACATCATGCTGTGGGGACGCTTTTTTTCAGCAGGAGTCAGGAAGCTGTTAATAGTTGATATTAGGGCTGTAACGGTACGTGTATTAAGATTTTTCGGTCCGGCCATGTCGGTGTACCGAACGTATCCAGCTGTTTTCTACCTGAACACATGCAGAATGTTTATGTGAGGAACAAAAGTGACACCAAAACAAAACAGAAAGGACTCCCAGCTATCACCAAACTCTGCTATTTGGGAACATTAATGGTTTCTCATGTACAGTGGCTTGCACAAGTATTCGGCCCCCTTGAACTTCTCCACATTTTGTCACATTACAGCCACAAACATGAATCAATTTTATTGGAATTCCACGTGAAAGACCAAAACAAAGTGGTGTACACGTGAGAAGTGGAAAGAAAATCATACATGATTCCAAACATTTTTTACAAATAAATAACTGAAAAGTGGGGTGTGCGTAATTATTCAGCCCCTTTGGTCTGAGTGCAGTCAGTTGCCCATAGACATTGCCTGATGAGTGCTAATGACTAAATAGAGGCACCTGTGTGTAATCTAATGTCAGTACAAATACAGCTGCCCTGTGACGGCCTCAGAGGTTGTCTAAGAGAACGTTGGGAGCAACAACACCATGAAGTCCAAAGAACACACCAGACAGGTCAGGGATAAAGTTACTGAGAAATTTAAAGCAGGCTTAGGCTACAAAAAGATTTCCCAAGCCTTGAACATCCCACGGAGCACTGTTCAAGCGATCATTCAGAAATGGCAGGAGTATGGCACAACTGTAAACCTACCAAGACAAGGCCGTCCACCTAAACTCACAGGCCGAACAAGGAGAGCGCTGATCAGAAATGCAGCCAAGAGGCCCATGGTGACTCTGGATGAGCTGCAGAGATCTACAGCTCAGGTGGGGGAATCTGTCCATAGGACAACTATTAGTCGTGCACTGCACAAAGTTGGCCTTTATGGAAGAGTGGCAAGAAGAAAGCCATTGTTAAAGGAAAACCATAAGAAGTCCCGTTTGCAGTTTGCCACAAGCCATGTGGGGGACACAGCAAACATGTGGAAGAAGCTGCTCTGGTCAGATGAGACCAAAATGCAAAACGCTATGTGTGGCGGAAAACTAACACTGCACATCACTCTGAACACCATCCCCACTGTCAAATATGGTGGTGGCAGCATCATGCTCTGGGGGTGCTTCTCTTCAGCAGGGACAGGGAAGCTGGTCAGAGTTGATGGGAAGATGGATGGAGCCAAATACAGGGCAATCTTGGAAGAAAACCTCTTGGAGTCTGCAAAAGACTTGAGACTGGGGCGGAGGTTCACCTTCCAGCAGGACAACGACCCTAAACATAAAGCCAGGGCAACAATGGAATGGTTTAAAACCAAACATATCCATGTGTTAGAATGGCCCAGTCAAAGTCCAGATCTAAATCCAATCGAGAATCTGTGGCAAGGTCTGAAAACTGCAGTTCACAAACGCTGTCCATCTAATCTGACTGAGCTGGAGCTGTTTTACAAAGAAGAAAGGGCAAGAATTTCAGTCTCTAGATGTGCAAAGCTGGTAGAGACATACCCTAAAAGACTGGCAGCTGGAATTACAGCAAAAGGTGGTTCTGCAAAGTATTGACTCAGGGGGCTGAATAATTACGCACACCCCACTTTTCAGTTATTTGTAAAAAATGTTTGGAATCATGTATGATTTTCGTTCCACTTCTCACGTGTACACCACTTTGTTTTGGTCTTTCACGTGGAATTCCAATAAAATTGATTCATGTTTGTGGCTGTAATGTGACAAAATGTGGAAAAGTTCAAGGGGGCCGAATACTTTTGCAAGCCACTGTAGCTACAGTAGAAAAGGAAAGATGGACCGAACCAGAACTTTGTCAGCGAACGCATCTTCCAACATCAATAAGGTCCATAACACGCTCTGCAATGAACTGAATGACTCACCTGAAACAATGTCAGTCTGAATGTAAACATCACTGATACTAGAGAAAAAACAGCTGACGTCCAACATGGCTACCAGTAGCATCCAATCAGCCCAAACTCTTTATTTAGGATAAAACGCAAGTCGGTGGAGAAGGGATTTTCGCAACAGCTGCTGCATTCAAGTAAAGCTGGGAAACTAGGCTCTCGAAACATCAAAACAACTCCAAAGTGATTTAAGAATGGTTTATTCTCAAATATAGGTAAAGTATAATTTAAACATTTCTAAACATTGTCACCGACTGTTTTCAAGTGGTTATATTGTTTTCTACTCTGGCTATGTCTGCATGTACTATTTTAGTTATTTTCAAATCCAATAAAATCTCCAGTTAGTTCTATACTTTCAACTTTTTAAAAAGTTATATAATAACATAAAAATCAATTTCATTTAAGCAATTGAAAGTAAGGAATTTTGGGGGGGGGGGGGGGGGGGGGTCTTTGCTCAAAGTTATTCGCACATTAGTTTTTATTTTTCCTGATCAAAGTGTACCGAAAACGTACCGAACTGTGATTTTTGTGTAGCGTTAGCACCCCTAGTTGATGGATCAAGGATGGAGCTAATTCCAGGACAATCCAATCAAAATCTGGCCAAAAATTATGAAAAACTTCTGTCTCTACCAGATGCAAGCTGATAGAGATATAGTCCAAAAGGCTTTCATCTATAATCACAGCAAAATGGTTCTGAAAATGTCTGACTTGATGATTTTAACTTTTCTTTTGAACAAAAATCTGAACATTGTACATTTTTTTATTCAAAAGAAAAGTTAAAATCATAATTTCCCCCCCATCACACAGTTACATGATACTTTTTGTTGGTCTTTCACTTCCAACTAAATCCACTGATGTTTGTAAAGTTTAGAGGTGTGAAAGCTTTTGCAAGGCGCTGGGTTAATCTAAATGAAGAGACAAAATGTAACATAAAATGAAAAAAAGTCACAAAATATTCAAAGACCCCACCGACAGCCTTGTAAATTGTTTCTGATTCAGGACAGTGACTCATTTCAGCCACTAAAAGGATTCGGAAAACATAGACTTTCTCTGCTAGAGTGGCATTGTTTCTCACAGGACATCTACGACTGCCCCCCCCCCCAAAAAAAAGGAAAAAATAAATAAAAAAATCCAGGCCCCATCAATAAATCAGGCTGGGCTGCCGGGCTCGCTTCCTCTTTCGCGGTCTTTCACTTTTCTTTGGGTCTGCCTTCGCAGCTCTCTCCTCGCTCCTCGCTGATCCGAGTCAGCAGGCCAAAAGAAAGACAGGATTTTTAACTCTTTGTCAGGTCCGCTGACCTCGAGGCCTCTGGCGTGAAGCACACAGCTGCCGGGTGTTTGTTTTGATGCTGAAAGCCTTGCACCACTAAGGCAGGAGTGGTTTTTGTATATGAAGGAAAGGGAGAGAGATTCGCCAGCAGATTTAGGAACGCTGTCGTTGTGGTTCACCACAGGGCGCAGAAACAGGATGCAGTCAGGGACTGGCTTTGCTTTATATTTACTGAAGAACCCAAAGTGCTCTGCAGTGAAGCTTTAATGCACGACTTTAGGCTGAAGTCCTGCAACGACTTGGAAGTGTTCAAATGTAGTTAAAGGTCTAAAACGACCGGAACGTTTTCAGTTGGGATGCACCGATACGAACATCCTGGGCCGATACCGATGTGCAATAATAAAATTGCTGTTATGGCCGATTAGCTACATATTATGTTTCACAGTGGACCCTCGCCTGTATGCGGTTCAGTATTTGTTGATTTTTCTGTGGAACGCGACTCCCAGTTATTCGTGGAAAATCCTCAGATTCACGGATTTTTCCGTAGCGTATATCTAAAATACTCTCGCTATTTGCTGGCGTTTGTAAAGCAGCCATTCCCAGAGTGCAATTTATTTTCCCGCTCTTGGATTGGTGCGGATTCGTTAGGCATTTAATAAGTTCAATAAGGAAGTGACGTCAGAAAACACGAGCTGCAGCCAGCCTAACAACAACCGGTGACCAATCGGAGGTAAACAATCGGAAGATGGAGGCGAATCATCCAGACGTGACCTTGTTGCTCCTTGTACATGTAGAGGCCCTTGTAGAAATCTCACAAGAATATCTTAAGAGAAGGCACGGCGCGATAGCAGCAATTTCGGATCACAGGTGACTGTGACGTCATATATGTGGGTTTGCCTTTTGTTGCCTACTAGGTTGGGGTTGCGCCAGCGTGTGGAGGGGGTCGTAAACGATGCCTTGTGTGTATGTGTGGACGGGTATAAGGTTAGGTAGGATATAAACTGTATAACCTTAGCCGTGTTAGTGTAGAAGCAACCTAACAAACCAAGTGGGAGCTCTAAAAATAGTCCATTTTTTATTGATATTACATTCCTTTATAATTGTGCTTTACATGAAAAAATATCATGCTTTGTGTGTTAAATTTCTCACATTAAATTTTCAGATTACTTTAAAAATAACTTTCAGTCAAGTCCTTCAGTGGCCATACATCAGTGATCGCGCTGTACTGATTGACGTGGGCTACGTCTATCATGCTAATGCTAATATGTGTTGGGTTTTTTTTCTTCATCATGTTGGGACTGCATGTGGATCCGCAGTTGCTTTTTGTCTGTTCAGAACCTGTTAAACTACCGAAGTCCAAGCAGGATTTTCTTTTATGTGATTGACCATGGTGCCGTAAAACATATACATGCGTGCACGTGAATTGGGAAATCGCAGTGCACGATGCAAAATATGGCTCCCTTGGTGTAATTCGAACCCTGCATAAAAACATATAGCCTGCTTACCATGGGATGTTATGTACATTAGAACTTGGTTTTAATCTGGTCATATCTAAAAACCTTACATTTACCCAAAGGGTCAACGCCCTGTTCTCCAGTCGTCTTTTATTTGCGTTTTTATGTGGCGGAAACAAAAAGGGGAGCGGGCGAGTAACAGGAGAATGGCTGCAGGGGAGATTGTGTCTTCATCAGTGCGTCCAGGCCAGTTGGGCGAGATGAGGGTCCCTGCCAGGAATTTCTTTCCAGGCCAAGGGGCATGGCATGTCCTCGTTTGGTGAAGCGTGGTTCCTGCTGAAATGGTGCACAGAGCTCTCCGACCGGGCCCGGACAAGGAACGACTCAGAACCACAGAAGAGCCCTGGCACCGTAAAAACGGCTACGGAGCAATTAAGCTGTTTCAAACAAGTCTGTGGAACCACCATGAGCTCAGCGTCGCCCTGTTGGGGTTGTATTTGGGAGAAAACGCCTGAAAGCTTTGGATCATTCTGTTACCTACTGCAGCCACTAAACAGAGCAACAGCGCTTCAGGGAGCAGACTGAGCAGGTGTCCGATTAGAGCTAATCTCCAGCAGGTAGATAATATTAGAACAGGCTGAAGAGCGTCAGCTGCAGCTGCATTAGTGCCTGATGACAAACCTGCATGCAGCAGTGGCCGTACCACTCACCTGCTCTCAACGTTTTTAATGCTAGCCGCTGATTATCGACTGGATTTAGTTCTAGACTTTGACTAGACCATTCGAGGGTCGTTTTTCCTGCTGGAAGGTGGACCTTTGACCCGGTCTCAAGTCTTCTGCAGCCTCTAACAGGTTTTCTTCCAGGACTCTCCTGTACAGTAGTTACCCTCTATCAAACATCCCTTCAACTTTAACGAGCTTCCCTCTACCTGCTACAGAAAGGCTTAGCCCTGACCATGACGCTGCCACCACCTTGTATAATACTGGAATTGATGTTTCAGGGTGATCCAAATAAAACGTTCGCAGGCCAAAAATAACACTTTCGGCTTCATCTGGCAAAACACTGCGTTTAAGCAAAGCATGATGCTGCCACTACCATGTTTAACAGCAGGGGAGATGCCATTTTGACTGACAGGGTAAAAAAAAAAATCCAGTAATTTTCTATTTTTACCCCACAATTTTTAAAATGATAACATATCTTAAAATACTTTTACTAGTTTATAAATCATTACATGGCTTAGCACCAAAATATGTTGAAGACCTGTTGTCATGGTACCAACCACCAAGACCACTCAGGTCCTCCAACTCTACCCTACTAAACAACCCTAGACTCAGAACCAAACATGGAGAAGCAGCTTTAAGTTTCTATGCTCCTCTTATCTGGAACAGACTTCCTGACGAGTGCAGAGCTGCTGAAACTCTGAACTGCTTTAAATCAAGACTAAAAACCATCTGTTTAGAATTGCCTTTGAGTAAATGCTTGATGTCATATGTATGAAATGTGTTCATGCTCTCTTGCTTTTTTTTTATTTTTCTCTTGCTTTATTGTGTATCATGTGTAATGTGTGTTTCTTTTATGTGTTTCTTTTAAATCCCTAAATCATGTAAACCACCTTGAATTACCCTGCTGTTGAAAGTGTGCTATACAAATAAAATTGCCTTGCCTTGCCTAACAGTATTTATTTTTTATTCGTTTTAAATAAAATTCAATCGCAAAAGAAATTAAACTAAAGAATTTAAAATTCGAACAGGTCACCTGCTGTGGCCTGAACACACAGTCTCGCATCTTCTTCCTGTTCACCCTGAATTGATCGCCCACTTGTGTGTATTCAATCAAATAGTGGGATCACTGCAGAGGTTTTTGTCATGAGTTTTAGGATTTTTGCCTCGGACAGACGACCTCTCACGGGGGTTTAGATTTTATTCTGGAGGCTGAATCCGCGCTCCGCTGCCACGCTGGAGACTGGATTTAAGCGCCACTTTAGCCAAACTTTTGAAATCAGGGAACATTTCTCCCAATTGAAGTGATAAGAAGTCAGAAAGACTCTCTGAACGAGCCGTTTCCCGACCCCCAAAGCTGTCGGTTCAGCTGGAGGAAATCTCTCCGAGACGTTCAAAGCTTGGGATATTGTTTAAAACCCAACTCTGCTTTAAACTTCTCCACATCTTCCAACCCTGACCTGTCTCATGTGTTATTTGGCCTTAATGATGCTGGTTGTTCTCTAACAAAAGGTCCTCATAGAGCAGCTGCATTGATGTGGAGATTAAACGACACACATGGACTCTAAGGCGGTGGGTTAAGATGAATTTTATTTATGGGGATCAGAGTAAAGGTAAATTACAAACGGGCGGATGTGCTGCAAGTAAAATAATTCAATTTTTACCGCTTTCTCCGCATTTAGTGGCGGATCGAACATGTCTGACCTAAATAAGTTGCACTATCATAACAAAAGCCAATCTAATCAACAGTTGTGAGAGTGCGAACGACTGCCAATGAGGACACATCCTGTTGAGTGCCAGGAAGCGAGACAAATGATCCAATCTGACCCCGAACGTCAGACCTGAAATACGCAACAAGAGGCACTAGTGGTGGGCGATATAAATGATATAAATGATATAAATGAAGCCAACGATAGAGATTTTGACTATACATACCGCGATTGTGCATTCTGATGATGTCATCAAGGAGGATAAATACTGATGTTAAGTGTTCGTCTTTACACAACATATTGCAAGTTTAAAATTTTGTTTTCCATTTAACGTGGAAAAAAAACAAATGTTTAACCAAGTATTTTTAATTCCAATATGTGCAGGTTTATTTTTGTGCGATATTAAATGTATAAATTAGTAACCAGGAAAGCGGACAATTTTGAACTTTGTTCTTTGAAAAAAAAACATATAGGCTAGCTTTTCATTGTTTTAAAATATCTTCATCTTTATGTTGTGAGAATTTCTGTGTTGCATTTTTGGAAAAACGATTTAAATATTTTTAAAATGCATTTTGCACAATACATGTTATTTAAACGGCATTCTAAACTTTTTAGAAGTTGTTGTTCTGCTGCAATGTATCTGGAAAGTGAGAATGTTCATAAACTGTCATTTTGATATAAATATAAAGAAAAGAATATATCACAATAGATATAGTTGCCCCACAAGCTTTTAGATTATATCTTAACATAGATTGGAGGCCATGTCACCCAGCCCTAAGAGACACAATCCAAGTCGCCTTGGTTGGTAAAACCGCTGAGATTTATGAAGGTGAATAAAAATGCAAACTTAAACTTAATAAAGAGAGAAAAAGAAACACTCGTAACCTTGGTGTGTTGTACAGTAGAAGCTCAGATGTTCTGTTTTTGGATGCCCACTTTACCTGGTGAAGGTGTGTGTGTGTGTGTGTGTGGGGGGGGATGGTATAGATGGATGGTTTACATGTTATCCCATGGGTTTCACAGTTTATTACCATGAAAATGTTCCAAATTCACATGGGAAATGTGTGCAAAACACAGGTGGTCACATGTTCTTCAACATGTTTTTACATGTGAACATGGGTCACAGATTTTTCACATATGATTGCATGTGATCTTGCCCATGTGAAACCATGTGCTTTTTCCATCTTTAACAACGTCCCCCACCCCAGGCACATCATGACTGCTGCTCCTTTCCTGCAGCTCTCTGGGACATATCCAAGAACTTTCTCTCATATAGATTCTTATCTGCAATCTTTCTAAGCTTTACATGCTGTACTGATGCATCCATAAAGCATCTTTTGCATTGATATTTAGGTCATCTGTAAAGTTATGCTCCCTCTGCTGAAGCTGCATGCTAGGAGTTCCCCCGATGCAGAACGCATAAAGGATTATATTTTAATCTATTAAAAATCAAAACAGTAACTTGTTTTTTTCAAACTTTAGGACAAGATAAAGCCAGAGATCAGAGCGGCTTCGGTGACCTGAAAGCCATATAAGATGTTTGGACCCTACGTGTACAGCTCTGTTTTGGTTCGTTATAAAAACCCTAAATGCTAGAATTTTGCTACGATGCACCAAAAGCGTGAAACTTTATATCCTTGCTGTAGTTTTTTCAGGGTTGATATTTGGGTTCTTAACAAAGTGCACCGGAGCACCACACTTTTTACAGCCACCAACAACGTTTCGCCTATTTTCTGGCTTGATATTTAACCTTGTATCTAGCTTGTCTCCTAGCACAGACCCGGCTGTCCTTCATATCAGCCCGCTTTAACCCGTTAACCTGGGATCATTGTCTTGTTGGGAACGCCACAAAAAAGTCCCAGACCATGACGCTATCACCACCATGCTCGACAAACGCTACAATGTTGTTAGCCTCACCTTGTGCCCCCAAGTTTCAACCATCTGACCCAAAGTGTCACCGTCAAACTGCAGGGAATGGGTCAGGAAAAACAAGAGGCTCAAGCCGACCAGAAACTAGAAGATGTCGGTACACAGCATCAGAGTTTAGCATCAAGTCAGAGAGCCCCAACCCCCCCAAAAAATTACCTTCTTGTATGCATGACCGAACCAAATGTCTGCAGTTCAATCGACTGAGAGACAGCAAGACCTCTGGCAGATAACAGGAAGGTTGAATAGAATACAGGCAAATTGATATTGCTTAATCTCTTTTTAGGGTTTTCACTGCTGTCTGTGGTGTGGTACGCTGGATTTGGAAATGTTGGCATATTGCTGGTTTGTTCATGCTAACACAGCAAATCTGATTACAGTGGACCCCCAGTTTTCATAGCGGTTAGGGACCACAACCGCTCGCGAACAGATAAAATCCACGAATACTTGAGACTTCATCTAAAAACATTTATAACTGCCTATTTTAATGCTTTAAACACCAAATATACATTAATATTAGGGATGTGTGTTGGTAAACATCTGGCGATACGATATGCATCACGATACATGGGAGACGATGCGATACATTGCGATACTATAAGTAAGACTATATATTGTGATTTTTAAAACTGAATTTAAATGTAGAAAAACGTTCACAGCGTTAATCTAAACACTCCAACCGGTTTCATATTTTAACACATCCAGTTTTATTACTAGATCCAGTCGATCCACTGGAACGAAGAAAGTGAAAACAGCCACAAACAACCGGTTATACTTTACTAGAAAAATTACTGTCATCATTAATGGTTCCATTCAAATCCTTAAAATAAATCTGTTTTAAATCGACAAATATTGCGATTGCGATGCGATTTCCGATTTTTACTTTCAATACTTTTAAGTGCATAAAACTACAACTGCAACACAGTCTTGTACAACTTGACACACAATGCGAACAATATACAATAACCTAAAGAATATTTATGAGGTCAGGGCCCTCCTCTGGCTTTTGTCTGCTGTTGAACCTGAAAAATCTCTAATATAAACTACATAGTGATTGAGGTAATGAGATTGTTCAATGCTTTGTGATTATTAAATACCTGAACCTAAATACCAAACAATAATAAGACATAATGGAAATTACCTTATACAGGTAGCCTAATTGATTTTTTTTAATTTTTTTATTGACGAATCTTTGCCATTGAAAAATAGAAAATAAACTCTTATTAAATTTAGATTTACAATTAGAAAACAAAATCTTTTGCAGTCCACTGCCATTTACTAAACATGAAACTGTTATATTGCACACATTTTAAAATAAATGACAATAACTAAAAACAAGACCGTATCCAGCCTTCTGCAAGATAAGACGTAGTAACCTGACAGTAGGGTTGCCAACTCCCAGCCAAAAGAATAAGGAACCACCCCCCACCCTCATGATGCTTAATCGACCCAATCGACTAATTTAATGCACGTGTAAAACAAATGTACAGAAATGAATTATTTTGCTATAATAATTAAATAGATTCAGCATCTTTCTTTGACAGAACTGCAGACTGCACAGATGGTACCTTCCCGAAGGAAAAAGTACTATAGCTTAGTAGGATATATACTGTATTAGACTTAATATTTACTGTATACGATAAAGGATTTATGACCACTACATCCAATTGGTGTAAGATTCAGATTAAGTTAGACATTTTAAATGAGAATAAGAAAGAAAAGTTTGTATTTGTGCCCCCCTTTCCCTGTTAATGCCCTACCTGGCCCCCGGGCAAAACTTTTCTAGAGCCGCCCCTGCTCAGTTACCAGCTGTCAGCTACATAAAAGGATCCTGGTGTCATTTGTCTCTCAGAGACAGTTTATAATTTCCCTTCAACTCATTCATGTCACCTAAAAGGTAAACCTGTTTCTCCATCAGCTGTTCAGCTCTGATGATTCAGTAAGAACATCTCCTGGTTTCATCTTCATGTTTCCATCTCACCTCATATCCAAACCAATATAATGACCAGCAGCTTTTACGGTTGTGGCTTCAGCAAACATCAGAAAGTAATATTAAATCAATACTAACAACAGTTTATCAAGCTTAAACGTGCTGCTGTTGTTTAGCGCGACATCCGCTGGTTTCCTCTATCTGCTAAAAGTCCGCGATAAACTAACAGAAACGGGACTGAGATAGAAAAGCTGATCAGCTGATCGTTGATCAGTTTCATGATTGAAGGAGCAACAGGAGAGAATGACAGAAGACGAGGCAGCTGTGCAGCGTAAAGACACAGAATAACTCCAGCTTTGTATATTTTTCATTCTAGCTGAAATACGGGACAAATCGCGTTCCTTCTCACCTTAATACAAAACGTGTAATGTTTTCTCTGAATACGGGACGATTCCGTTTTTTACGGGACGGTTGTCAACCTGAGCGCGGCAGAGACTGACAGCAGAGATCTGCAGCCAGGTTCCTCTCCCGCTGAGAACGGTGAGAAATACATTCTGCTTTCACATTGAACAAGTCGCCAAAAGTCTCTAGCAACACACGGAAAAGTCGCTAGATTTGTCACTTTTTGAAGAAAAAAACGTTGCCAGGGGGGTCGGAAAAGTCGCTAAATATAGTGACAAAGTCGCCAAGTTGGCAACACTGCTCTGCATACAAGCTAGTTTCCCATCACCGTTTCTGATTGGCCAGCAAGGCAGGAATGCGAGACTCAACCATTTTGATTGGTGAATAGATTTGTCACTCAAATGTCAGGGGCGGGAGAAAAACCTCAGCCTCCTGAGGTTAGGTCATCGCAGGAGTTCAAACCTCAATATCGATGCGATAAAGGTAAATCGTGCAGCCCTATTCCGAGGAAGCTCATATCAGCCGCTGGTATCCGGGAACTCCTTCTTACATCGTTATTAGTGGGTAGGGATGTGTATTGGCAGAAATCTTGCGATACGATATGTATCAGGATACATGGGAGACGATACGACATATCGCGATACTGTCACAGCGTTCTAAACACTCCAACCTGTTTCATACTTTAAACATGCAGTTTTATTACTAGATCTAGTTGATCCACTGGAACCAAGAAGGTGAAAACAGCCACAAAACTACCAGTTATACTTTTGATTTTACTACAATAATAACTGTCATCATTAATGGTTCCATTCAAATCCTTCAAATAAATTTGTTTTAAATCGATATTTTTGTTTTGAATATCGATACAATATCGGGAAATAAAATATTGTGATATATCGGTGTATCGATATTTTCTTACATCCCTATTAGTGGGGTTGTATAAGTATTTCTGAGCCCGTTTGTATAATATAAACCAGTAACCTGTTGAAGCTGTAGGTGGATTTTCAGATGGAAGCGCTTCCACAGACGTAGGTGGATGCAGCTCGCAGCTCAGGCTGGTGGAGTGGGACCAAAGCTGTATTTACTCTGCCGGAGCCCGAGAATGGCGTGAGTCACTCTGATGATAGTATGCCCTTTAGCCTTCTGTGAGTAACGTGTTTGAGTATCCGCGTGGCTCCAGGGTTGGATTATATGACTGATAAGAGCTAGAATGAAAGAAAAGGACGGACTTCCAGGCCCTTCGTCGAACTTCCTGACTCATCAGATAATTCTCTGCAGATATACCAGGTATGTAAGGTGACACCGGCAGGGTGGAGATCCACACCAATCGAAGGTCCACTCCCAACACACACAAACACCAGCATTGTTTGGTGCGTTTAATACAGGACTGAAAACGTTTGGGGTTAGGTGTGTCTGGAAAAAGTCACAATGGAGACAAAAGCGAGGCCAGAATCCCAGGCTGAACGGTGGGAAAAATAAATCTCCATTCCCAAAGGAAAACAGTCACTGAAGTGCTTTAAGATAGACGGTTTCTGACAATGTCTGCAAATGAAGCACTACGTCACCACCAGGTCATAATTATCAGTCAATATGTGTTGTAAAAAAAACAAAGAAGCAGGTTTTCTGCACATTTTTCATCAAAATCCATACCAGACAGAGTTCACAGAGTCTAAAGAAATGCGGATGGACAGACGGACGGACGGACGGATGGATACCTGTATAGATGGACGGACGGATGGATACCTGTATAGATGGACGGACGGATGGATACCTGTATGGACGGATGGATGGATGGAAAGATACCTGTATAGATGGATGGATGGATGGATACCTGTATAGATGGATGGATGGAAAGATACCTGTATAGATGGATGGATGGAAAGATACCTGTATAGATGGATGGATGGAAAGATACCTGTATAGATGGATGGATGGAAAGATACCTGTATAGATGGATGGATGGAAAGATACCTGTATAGATGGATGGATGGATGGAAAGATACCTGTATAGATGGATGGATGGATGGATACCTGTATAGATGGATGGATGGATGGATACCTGTATAGATGGATGGATGGATGGATACCTGTATAGATGGATGGATGGAAAGATACCTGTATAGATGGATGGATGGATGGATGGATACCTGTATAGATGGATGGATGGATGGATACCTGTATAGATGGATGGATGGATGGATACCTGTATAGATGGATGGATGGAAAGATACCTGTATTGAGATGGATGGAAAGATACCTGTATAGATGGATGGATGGATGGATACCTGTATAGATGGATGGATGGATGGATACCTGTATAGATGGATGGATGGAAAGATACCTGTATAGATGGATGGATGGAAAGATACCTGTATAGATGGATGGATGGAAAGATACCTGTATAGATGGATGGATGGAAAGATACCTGTATAGATGGATGGATGGAAAGATACCTGTATAGATGGATGGATGGAAAGATACCTGTATAGATGGATGGATGGATGGAAAGATACCTGTATAGATGGATGGATGGATGGATGGATACCTGTATAGATGGATGGATGGATGGATACCTGTATAGATGGATGGATGGATGGATACCTGTATAGATGGATGGATGGATGGATACCTGTATAGATGGATGGATGGAAAGATACCTGTATAGATGGATGGATGGAAAGATACCTGTATAGATGGATGGATGGATGGATACCTGTATTGAGATGGATGGAAAGATACCTGTATAGATGGATGGATGGAAAGATACCTGTATAGATGGATGGATGGATACCTGGATAGATGGATGGATGGATGGATGGATAGATGGATGGATGGAAAGATACCTGTATAGATGGATGGATGGATGGATACCTGTATAGATGGATGGATGGAAAGATACCTGTATAGATGGATGGATGGATACCTGGATAAATGGATGGATAGATGGATGGATGGAAAGATACCTGTATAGATGGATGGATGGATACCTGTATAGATGGATGGATGGAAAGATACCTGTATAGATGGATGGATGGAAAGATACCTGTATAGATGGATGGATGGAAAGATACCTGTATAGATGGATGGATGGATGGATAGATGGATGGATGGAAAGATACTTGTATAGATGGATGGATGGATACCTGGATAGATGGATGGATGGATGGATGGATGGATGCCTGGATGGAAAGATGGTAAGATGTCTGGATGGATGCACAGATGGACGGATAGAAAGATGGATGGACGGACGGACGGATGGATAAAGAAATGCGGACGGATGGATGGACGGACGGACGGACAGATAGATACCTGTATAGATGGATGGATGGACGGATGGATTTCTATAGGCTATATGGTAACACTAAAAACTGAATCAGATTCAAGGTTCAATTCTTCCAGTCTGTTTTATAATTTCTGGATTTTAGGAGTGACAATCATCTAATGTCATCAAATTAGGATTGAAATTAGAATTTGTGCAACAAAAAAAAACAAAACAAAAAAAACTTTGCAATTCATGTTTTCATTGGTAATGAATAGTAAGTATGACTTGTTTTGGGCCATAATGAGAGGAGCAGAGGAGGCAAAAATCATAGGAAAGTTAGTGAATTCTCAGTGAACTTCTGTTGAAAAAACTAGCAATGGGAGCGATCCAACTGGTCCATCCCAGAGCAGAGAGACTGTCCAGTTGATTAGATCCTGGACCAGGTTTGAACCATTCATAGAGTGACTCTCCAACAAGCAACTATTACTCATTTTCATTCCTTTATAATAAAACAGCCATCCCAGACCCTGTTGGGATAGATAGACCTACGATAACATCCCTTCATGCACCTGGGATGCAAGGATGCTGAAAACAAAGGTGCACAACATTTTTCCTGATTTATTTTTGCAAACTGGGTTTCATTTACAAAGAAATTTCATATTCGCCCGTTTTAGTAGCAATGTGAGCAAATGTGGAAAAGGTTCGAAAGGTTTGGAGACCTTTGCAAGAAATAGCGAGTCTAAAATCATGAATGTTTTTCCAAAAGCTAATTTCCTTTTTTTCTCTACAGTTCTTCAGGGATATATATATATATATATATATATATATATATATATATATATATATATATATATATATATATATATTTTGCTTACTTTTGTTAGTAGTTGTCCAGTACTGGTTTGTGCCATCTTTAATTGCTGGTATCGTTTACTTTATTACCATTGCTGGTATTTAACTGTTACTATGAAATAGTACATTGTTACCAGTGGTAACTATATCATGTCGCACTTCAGTAACTCAGTTAAAACGTATTAGTTACTTGTTATATTGATGTTAAGGTCGAATGTAAGACGTATTCAAATCTATATTTAGTTCAAAGTTTTGGATAGAGTTCTATTTTTGAAGCAGATTGAATTTATTATGAGTAAATGGGGGTTGGACTAAATAATTTTCTTCTTCCTAGTCCCTTTCACGTAAACTGGATTTATTTATTTATTTATTATTCATTTTCTGCATGTTAAATTGTGTTTTTGTTGAAAAGCATGAAAGACTGGAGGGGGCTTCTCACCTGTGTGGTTATTGCAAAATGCCTGAAATGAAACAAACCAGAGAAACCAGAGCAGAAAATCAAAAATCAAAACAGAAACGCGCAGCATCCACGCTGACGTCAAAACCCGTCTGGCACAGAGAGAGAAAGGGAGAGTCCTTATCCTGGAATCCTAAAAAAACGGGATAGAATGGCCGCGGCTGTCGTTGCCCCGGCAACAGGCGCCATGGATATGAGACGGAGAGGGAAACGGGAGAGCGGAGACGGACGGGGCAGCGCGAGGAGACACACCGGGGTGGTGGGGGGGGGAAGAAACCAGCCGTGTGAATCCGTGTTTCCACGCCGCGAACCTGGGACTCAACACACCGGATTCGGGTGGACCAGACTCTGCGCCTGTGTGGAGATTATTTGAATGAAATTTGCATGGAGGTACAAAATGTACCACATCAAACCGCAGCGGAGAAACAGCTGAGTTGGTCCTTCTTTTTTTATCCCTATAATTACCACCGTAAACTAAAATAAAATAATCCAGGGTAGATGCATCGCCAAACAGATGCAGAGGAGGTGGTAAAGTCGGTGACCCCCCCTCCTGCTCCTTTCCCTCGCCCCCTCTACTTCTTTTTATAAAAACCCGCCCCGTCTGTTTGGCGTCCTCCGCTGCTGCCCTCTTCAGCTCCTCGCTCATGCTCTGCAGACCCACACACACATAAACATAAACACACACACTGAATTAAACATGACGACGACAGTGAGGCTTTGCTGGCTGAATCCTAATTACACCGACTCTGCTGGCTGCAGCCAGAGAGCCGTGTGGGGAAACTTGCATTCACACACACGCAAGTTTCGGTATACGCCGCAGAGAGTGTGTCATAGTTAAAGAGAAAGACACGTTACTGATTTGGAAACCGAATCTGCATCACTCCTGAGAATAATAAAACACAGAAGTAGCATATGTGGTATGTGAGAGACTCTTAAAGTCATTCCAGGGATTTTGTTCAACATAGTGTGACTCAAAACAGCGCAGCAGCATTTAACACAAACAGTTAAATGATTAAAATCATTAAAAGTGTAGGCAGAAGAAAAAAGGGTGAGTCCTTTATTTCCACAGATGGATTATTAGGGCCATTGTAGATGGTAAGAAAAAAATGGAGGAGTAAATTTCCGCCTAAATAAAACATTTTCTTGATTAATTTCAACTCTGTCAAAAAGTCATACATTTGGTAGAGAACATGTTTTTAAATAATAAAAAGCATTTCTTTAAAATGTATTTATTTATATTTCATTGTGTTTTTTTACATAAAAGAATATGAAAAATAAAACAAAATAACAATGGCATAGATTTTTTTTTATATTTAAACTAAGATATTTTCTGACATTGTAAAGTTGGAAATTTTTGAGGAAAACAAAAAAAACCCCAGAAGTTTCACGAGGATCAGATATTTCCGACAATAAAATACCAAAAGTTCTCTAAGATTTAATGGTTACATATACGATATTGAGTGTTTATTTCCACAAATGGTTTTAAGGTTTACCTACGACAGATTATCAAGGCTAGAATAGATGGAGGGGAAAATTTTCGCCAAAGAAAGCGAGAATTTGTTTTTATTATTTTCACATATTTTCAAGATAAAGTCGAAAAGTCATACATTTCATGAAAAAAAAGTGTTTTTGTTTTTCTTCAAAAAAAAAGAAAAAAGTTGTATTTTTAATAGAAAAATGTAAACAATAAAAAATAAAAATTGACTTTTGATATTTAAACAAAAAATTGCAAACATTGTAAAGTCGGAAATTTGCAAGAAGAAAAGCTGACGATATTTGAGGATTAGGTATTTCCGACAAAAAATGCCAAAAATCCTCAAAGATTACAAAGATTACTACTACATTTACGATATGCCTAAATAACTGGATATAACTGCTACATAAGTGCCTCTTTTTCTGAATCCGAACAATTACTCTCGGATGCAGACTTGCCATGAACGCCTTGGTTTGTCTAATTCCTCGTTAAGATCTCTAATCGAGCGTCGAAGTGGCGAAAAACAAAAGAGCCTTTCACTTTCAATCATTAGAAGCACCGTTAGCCAGATCTCTGATTACTTTAACTCAAAAGTGTCACCAGTTACTCCAGAAGCAGCGAGTAATGAACCCGTGATCGGAATTGAACGATTTTCATTACCATCAGCCCTGACTGGGAACTGGAGACTCATGATTTTTTTCCCTATCCGTGAACACACCACACACGTCGCATATGGCGCCACATTCCTGCCAAATTGGACAAATACGCCCACTAAACAGTCTAATTTTTTTGCAGAGAGCACACAGATGGGTGAAGGCGACACGTTTTACCGCTCACCTTGCTGCGTTCATGGGCCTACAAGAAGAGCTGTGAGCTCTTTTATTTAATAAAATACATTGTTGTGATTGGTTAATACCCTCCTCAGAGTTTCTTGGCGCAACGTGACTCCATACTAACAACAATCTGTGTGGAAGTTGTAACAACAGGAAGACTAAACGTGAGCCGTTTTCAGCGTCTGCGAGTTGTGAAACAGATATAAAAGACGCTTTTTTTCTATGAAATCACGCTGCCAGGGAGTGAGAGAGAGCAAGACTTTCAGCTGTTAACAGGAAGGTTGTAAGGATTACAGCAAGGTTGCTCCGTTTTACACTTTTTCACTTCCAGCTGCTGTCTGTCATTGTGATCCTTTGATTGGGCGACATACAGTTAGCGGGTTAGCGCAGCACATGATCAAAGGAGCGTAATTGATTGGTTGAAAGCAGCTCGACTCGATCTAGTGCCGATTTGCTTTTGCTTGGGTCACCAGAAGGTCACAAAATTTGCAGCTGAATTTTCGCAGGCAAATTTCTGCTGGCAAACAAAGTAAATAATAGCACAGGATAAAAATTCAGTGTTATAAATTCAATGTTTACAAAAAAACAGATTATATTTCTTTCAAAAGAAAGTCATGATTGGCCTAGTCAAAGCCCAGATCATGCAAGGAACTTCTTAAGCTTTTCAGACTGATGCCAGAAACTGTTAGATGGATACAAGAAGTGTCTCACCCAAGTTATTTCACCTAGAGGGTGTAGGACTAACTGAGGGCATGGAGACTAACTAGTAGAGTGGAACTTTGGCCTTTAGAAGTGAAATTATAATTCAAATAAATCAATAAATTAGCTGTCTCAATAGATTTTACATAGTGGGGATCAAAAAGGGGTTTAAATAGCAGTTAATAAAGCTTAACGATGATACACGTCTTTACAATCGCTTTATGACTCTAAAAAGGACAAGGAGGCAGGGTGGAAGGTTTCAGGAAGCGCGAGGGAGGAGAGAGCAGAGATGGGCAATGTCTGCCCGGTGGTAAATAATTAAACACAATGGACTTCCTCACCTGTAGCCCCAGACGCACAATGTAAATGTAGGAGCGTGCCCTTTCATTGGCCTTCCTGTGTTACAGAGCTTTTAACCATTCCGGGTAAATTTTACCCTCCAGCATGGATGAAAAGCAAAAGAAATCCATAAATCTCATCTAAGATTCAGGCAAGTGCAAGGAATGGCGCCCGAAGCATGATTGACAGAGCGGTCCGATCGCTCGATAAGGGCTGGTCATTGTGAAACGTGGCAGTATGATCCGAGAAAGGCTCATTTTATTCATAAAAATATGGATTTTAATAAAAGTGTGATCCTTATAATCAGCTCTGCTTGTGTCTTATCATAAAGAGCTTAAAGAGTAAATGTGAGTTCAACTCGTCTGACTTTGTAATTTGTCAAAGGAAATCCCAAATCCGTAGAGTCGAAGATAATGATCCCCGGACGTTTTGATCCAACACCGATGCTTGTATAAATGTTAATACTAACTTGTTCCATCGGTGCCTCCTGGCTTGTTTTCTACCATTTAATAGATTTGCATCCACACCAGGGGATGTAAAGCCATGCTAAACAAACCGCATCAAGGTCCTCTTGAAAGCGGGCTGAGGCGAGCCGCCGCAACCAAGAATTCTGGATTCCTCAATTCCCTGCAGAGAAACTCGACCAAAGCAACCCTAAAACCACACTTCCAAAGATCCCAAAGAGTCTCACTCCTTCTGCACCAACGTAAGCTTTTCCTGCAGCAGACGGCAGAACCCGCCAGTCCAACAGATTGGCTCTCCGCTCAGACCTACTGACCTGAACCATTTCTATTCATAGTGGAGAGCTGAGAGACATGGTGAAACTGGATTAACACAACTTTCTAATGCTAAAATAACTACTTGAGGGAAAAATAAAGCCTTGTGAAGCTCCTATTCGGACATAGTACAAAGGGGCAGTATATAGGTAAGTCGCTCTGCAAAAGCTTTGGAAAATTGGCCAAATTTATGGATTGGACCAGTCAAGATTGCCTAATCCAAGGCCAAGTCTAGACCAAAATCATGTGGAAGTAAAAACCAAGAATTTTGGGGTAGAGTGACCAAGTCATAGACGCAACCAATAAGAGACTACCTTAGCGGCCAATGCTGCAAACTGTCTGTGGCGACTCCAGCCAAGCTAACCTATAACAGGGCTCCAGACTAACTGGGTGCGCCGAACTTTCTCAGTTACTCCAACAAAATTAAGGAGACCCCAAACTTTGAGTATTTGAGTACGTAGAGGGAACAAGTGGCAGCTTTGGTCGCATTTGAATGGGGGGGGGGGGGGGGGGCAATGTTGTAGCTGTGGTTTTTGTAATACAGACTCCAGAATATACAGGACTTGGAAAATGGTCTCAAGACCCAAGACATTGAAGAGAATTGGTAAACATTGGTAACTCTGCCTGACTTTGACATCACTGCCACTCAAAAGACACCTGTAGGCAGAGAAATGAAAGCGCAGATTGGATTCAAATGGGAGAATTAAATGTTTTTATCTCTGCGAAAACATTGAGAACAGCATATTTCTAAGAAGCAAGACTTTTTTTGAGGGAGAGACCAAAATTCTGAGATTCGTAGGACATTCGAAAAGGAAAATGCGGAATTTTGCTCTCAAATTAAAAATGTATCCTCTCAGATTTTCAAAATAAAATCTCCCATCTAAAAACTGTAGCTGGATTTCTGACCAGGCATAGGTCAGTTTCTGACCTGCACTGGTTTTATAAAATTAAAAACCAAACACACAGGCAGTAAAGATCTGTCAAAACGACAACCTAAATTACTTGAAGGAATCTAATGATTGGACAGACTTGCACTTTTGGGTAGCAAGAGCCCATGATGACGTTTTACAGCTTCTGGAGACTTCTTCTTACATCTAGCCGTCTGTTTTCAGGATGACCAGACCTGAAAATCATCATCTTTAACGGTTGGAATGTTTCGACACAAATGACAAGTTACTGTGTCTGATTATATAATAATCAGCCAAACGTACAAGATATCTACTGGAGCTGATAACCGGGCTAATATCAACCGAACGAAAACAGGAAAACAACTGCAAATACTACGAAAATTACATGACGTTAATTCTTCTACCAATGAGTACATCTGTTCTGAAAGAAATATTTTACAGTTATGTAAAATTTTAGCTCAAATTTAAACCCCTTAATGCTTAAAAAATTAGCATGCAAATGAAAGTTACAATGAAAACTTTTGAGAGAATTAGACGCATCTGAAGGAGATTTCATAGGTTTTCCGCAGCAGATTATGTTGGATTGTGGACGAAATACTTGTTGTGGACAAACTATTCTATGGGAGTACATTAATTGGACCATTGTGGACGGAAAAACACAGTTTCTGTTCGAGATGGCTCTGTTCTGTCAAGGACACGAGGCTTCCAACTAGGGATGTAAGAAAATATCGATACGCCAAAATGTCGCAATGTTTTATGTCACGATACTGCATCGATATTCAAAAATATCAAAAAATTAAAAGTATGACTGGTAGTTTGTGGCCCTTTTTTCACCTTCTTTGTACCAGTGGATCAACTAGATCTAGTAATAAAACTGGACGTGTTAAAGTATGAAACAGGTTGGAGACAGTTTTTCTACAGTTAAATTCAGTTTTAAAAATCACAATATATAGTTTTAGTCATAGTATCGCGATATATCGTATCATCCACCCTGTATTATAATGCATATCGTATCGCCAGACTCTTGCCAATACACATCCCTACTTCGACCGGTAAGTTGGACATTATTTTGTATTTCCAAGTGGTTTGGCATTTATGATGGCATTATTGATTGGAATAGCATGAATCTTAGCTTTCCAATGATGCATAAAACGTATAAATACATCGAAAGGTTGTTGCAAAACATCGAAGAAAGACGAATGGGTTAAATATATAAATGTTCTGCAGAACAATTACAGCGATACTCTCAAATAGTGAGCAATATTTTCTTCATTAGTAGTAAAAGTACCACATTTCTGTTAAAGGCAATTACATCAAGTCATACATGTTAACATATTTGCTCCAAATCTTGGTTTTAATAACATTACATTGGGTATTTCTGAGCCAACAGACTCTCATACTAGCCCATATCTACTTCTGACATCGTCAAATCCAACATTACATGAAGCCAGCAGCAGTAAAAGTAGCTGCCTACCAAGTATCTATTTGTGGACATGTTATTAGGAGTGTTTTCATATCCAAATACTGAATATTGTGCTGTTATGAACTAGTATAACTATCAGAGAGACCGTGAGTGAGATCGACCAATCCAGATGAAAGAACACCCACAAATCACCAGCTCCTACATCCAAATGTTGATGTAAATGAACCACAGAGTTTGTAAGTGTTGGTCGGAGGTAAAAGGATGAGTTTCGCATCCGTATTAACAGCGGCTCCAGTTATTTAACCCCAGCGTTACGTTACATCACCAAGTCAACCATCAACAGTTTTTATCGGGGTATTAAAATGACTTAGTCACGCTTGAAAATGGGAAAGACAAGAGAGCATGCGATTAAAGTGAGGTGGATGCTTGCAGAGGGCAGGGAAATATCTATAACATTGTAAATATCATTTATCGGCAATAACAGCAATAATGATGTCGGATATTGATTTTGGCCCATTCAATGTATTTACTGCTATGAGGTCCAGTTGTTTTGGTGTGGTCTAGTCAAAGCCCAGACCCAAGTCCGTTAAAAAATCAGGGACAAGACTTGAATACTGGTGTTCTCCGCTGCTCTCCACCCAATCTGACCTAATTTGCAAAGAACAATGGGCAAAACATTCGGTCTCCAGATGAAACTGGTAGTAACTAGTTACATTTACTTTAGAAACGTTCCCTTCTCCACCGACTTGTGTTTTATCCAAAATAAGGAGCTTGGGCTGATTGGATGCCACTGGTAGCCATGCTGGACGTCGGCTGGTTTTTCTCTAGTATCAGTGATGTTTAAATTCAGCTTCACATTGTTGCAGGTGAGTCATGTAGTTCAGTGCAGAGCGTGTTATGGACATTATTGCTGTTGAAAGATGCGTTCGCTGACAAAGTTCTGGTTCGGTCCGTCTTCCTTTTTCTACTGTAGCTGCATGAGAAACCATTAAGGTTCCCAAATAGCAGAGTTCGGTGATAGCTGGGAGTCCTTTCTGTTTTGTTTTGGTGTCGCTTTTTAAAGTTGCGCTGCGCTCTGAGTTCTGCACATAAACATTCTGCATGTGTTCAGGTAGAAAACAGGTGCATTCGTACGGTCCGACTAGGATGTACCGAAAAATCTGAATACATTTACCGTTGCAGCCCTAGTAAACTATCTAGTAAAAGTCGGATATTGATATCTGCCCAAATTTTCATATCGGTGAATCCCTAATTCTAAGTATTTCCTCAGGAGTGCTAAATACACATGCACGCCACACTTATCAGACTTTTATTTATAAAACACCCAGAAATAATTAAACATTTTCTGTTCATTTGGTGAAATAAAAATGAGTTTAAATAAATCTGTTTTTATCAACTGAGCCAAAACTACTGAAATGAGTCGGTGATAAAAATCTCTGGGAAACACGTGGTTCCATCTTCCTTCTCCCATTATAACCAGTAGTTACAGGGAAGAGAAACTTCAAAAACAAACTCCGCCGCCTCCCTCAGCCACATCTATCACTTCCAAGAGGCTCTGCCATCTTCTGTTCAAAAGACAGGAAATCCAGTCAAACTGCTAATGGAAGACGTGTCAATCCCAGTCTGTGTTTAACCCAAAAAACTCGGGGAGCGATTTTATGCAAATGCAGGAGTGACGTGGAAAGAGAAGCTGCACTTGACCTACATACAGCAGCTCCTCCACAGCTCCTTCCCCAACAGAGAGGAGGAGATCACAGGAAGCCGGGAGCGAGGCTTATTAACCGCCACTTTCCCGTCCAAACAATGTGCAACGGAAACACAAGGAATCGGGCTGGAGGAGGGTTTAGGACTGAGACGTTTAGGAGAAGAAATAGTTGTGGAATGATCAGGAGGAAGGAGAGGAGTCGAGGATCAGCTCCTGTTTCTGATGGGAATGTTTTTAGGCCAAGCTCCTCATTAAAAACGCTTTACATGGAGGGGAAAGAAAAAAAAAAAAAAAACATACCGGGCCAGAACTCTGAGCTGCAGCCATTCTGAGAAAAAATTCCACACAAATTATCCGGGCCGGGCCCAAACCTCCACGCTTTTCCCATTGGCTCCGCGACCCTAGTCGGAACGGAAAGGAGCAAAACCAACCAAAAAATCTGAGCCAAGCAGAACAGAGAGTGTTTCGTGTTTGTTTTGTTTTTTAATTTACGTTTCATAACTTCTGAACGCATCTTCACCGGGAGGGGGCAGTGACGAAACACGCCATGGTCGCTCGTTCTGCTTGTAAAAGGCGATCTCCACGCCCAGCAGAAATGGGACACCGGGCCAAAGTCTGCAACACTGGCCCAGACTGATAGATAAAATGGTTATACTTTCCTTTTCAAGGAGTGAGGCTTAAAGTTCTGCTGATCAACAAGTTTCCGACAAAAAAGCATTCCAAAAAGAAGACCCTCGGAACGCCTGGAAAGCTATGGATCAACACCACCTCAACAAATTATAGTTAGAACAAGATGATGTCTTGCAGAAGTATTCACATCCCTTGGACTTTTTTTTTTTGTTTTTACATCCTGTAAGTTGTAATGAATTTAAAAAAGGTTTTCTTCATATCTCAACACAAGTGGAAGAAAAGAATAGTTTCCTTTTAACAAAAAAAATAATAATCTTAAGCGTACATTTGTTAATTTAAAACCCCCTTTACTGCAACACTCCTAAATAAAAACCCAGTTCAACCCCCCCCCCCCCCCCCCCAAGACATCTCTTGATCGCCACAGAGTTCAGCCGTGTGTCCGATTTTATCTGAATGAAAGGAAAGAAACTCATAAGTAATCCCATTTAAATGAAAAGACCAGTTTAACGTACGTTTAATACGTACGTAATAAATCAAACCCGGTGCAACCAACTGCCTCAAAAGTTACCCAATTATTTAATAGGGTAACTAAATCTTGGGCGTAAGAGGTTTGGTGGAGAGCATTATTGAACAAACATCATGAAAACCGAGGAGCACCCCATCCACACGGTGGTGGCAGCATCATGGTGTGGGGACACTTCCCTTCAACAGGGTATTCTGGTCAGATGAGACCCGAATGTAACTTTTTCTTCTTCTTTTTTGCTGAGATCCGAAAATGTGGGAAAGTGGAGGAAAACAAACACTGAGCATCAATCTGAACACTTCACCCCCTTGGCGAAGCATGGTGGTGGCAGCATCATGCTGTGGGAGTGGCTGGAGCTAAATTCAGCACAACCTTGGAGGAGAACCTGTTAAGAGGCTGGAGACTGGTGGAGGTTCACCACCCAGCAAGACAACCACCCTGCCCTCGAGGATTGGAGTTTGACATATTCATCTAATAGGATGGCCTAGTCAAAGTCCGGACCTAAATTCACTTTTGGACTTTGACTATTTGCTGTTTCCTGGTGTCTAAAAATGTATTTGTTTAGGAAACACAAACGTCCGTGGGCCCCTCTCGATTATCATAAAATGGTTCAGTCCGCCCAAATTGTATCCAGGCAACACAAACCGCTTCACTTACAGCGCCGTAGCGGTGACGGAAGAGGAAGTCAAAATGCCTCAAAAATCTGGAAATCAAAAAATGCAAAGAGAAAAAAATAAGAGAAGTGAAAGAGGCAAAGGGTCGACAGTGTGTTACCCAATATTGTACAAGAAAAGGTGGGTTTGTAAGTAGGCCTATATTGTTAGTGGACCACGCAGGTAGCGAACTTGTCATATTAGGCTAAGGTGGTCAAGATAGCTTAGCTAAAATGTCTCCCCATGTTGGCTCAAGAACCCCCGAATTTTTCATTTTCTCTGTTTTAGGTAACTAAAACATGTAAGGGATAATGCCCGACGAGGCGTCCATTAACAGAAATTAATGGACGATGCGGAGGCGTTAATGGACACCTCGTCGGGCATTATCCCGCTTATACCATGGTCACTTACGAAAGAAAGAAGCATTTAATCAATTAATAATACTTTAATGTGTTTTAGAGTTAAAATGGTGAGGGTTTTTATTTTTATAAGTCATTTTTATAAGTCAAGCGCACTATTTAATATCTCCCATATACAGGCGTTGCCAAGCAACGTGGCCACAGCGACCCGACCTTGTGTCGCTTCTCCTTTTTCTTTTCTTTTCATATTCTCCTCTCTCTTTTTCTTCTGCTGCATCCCAGTCTTCAAAGTTGGTAAACTCACAAAATAAGTTAAGAGAAAATTAGACGGTCACTCATGTTTTGTCTGTCCTGCTGTTGCGACGAGTCAACTGTGAAATAACGTTTGTCAAAATTGTGCCTCATTCCGAACAGAGTCAAAGTGAACCAGCAGCAGCAACTGGTCCGGCTGTCTCCCGACCCCTGACTCCAGCATCCCCTGAATCAGCCCCTGCGCTCCCACATTAAATCCCCGGGATTGCGCCGCTCAAGGTGGCAGCATGTTGGAGTCGCTCTGTTACTTTGGTTCAGATTTTGTTCTTCCAATTCTTCCCTTTCTGGTAGAAACACTGTTTTTGTGGACAACTGTTCTCTCTGGTTTTGAATGCTGTGCAGCTGGAAAGATTTTTGCTGATACTTTTTTATTTTTGGACATTTGTGATGATGCATAACCATGGCAACAAGGTGGTTTACAACTGCCAGCAGCTGATTAACATCACAAAAGCCCAAATAATACCAACTCAACTACAGCCACAAAACCCTGATGAGTTGAAAAGAAGACGCCATAGATCCAGAGCATCCTCTACATCAGACAACTACAGAGCGTCTTCAGTCAGAGGCTTCTTCAGATCTGCAGCGCGCTACAGGAGATCATCCCTACCCACAGCCATCAGCATCTACAACAAATCTTTGAAGGAACTTGCATAATGAGTTACAACAAAGTTTTAATTTCCCTTTGCGATTAATAAAGTAATTTTGAATTGAATTGAATGAAGAAGAAGGTGAGCGGCTATTAGTATTGGTTTAATGGCAACACGTTAATGTCTGAGAGAACTGCTGATATGGTGAACGAGTTTTATGCGGTTCTGAAAGTTGGGCAGATTAGTGAGGACAAAATCTCATCCGTGTGCCAACCACTGATCACTAAGTATTCCAGTGATCATCTAACTCATGATTTTGAAAATCAAGTAAGACACCTAAACCGTGTATATGCTTCCAACCTCCCCCCCCTAACCTGTCACCTCTTGAACTCCTAAACTCTATTTGTAAGCCGCAGCTGCAAAGCAACTTTGGAGAAGTGTGCATTGCTTTGCGTTTATTTAGCACACTGCCAGTGACTGTTGCTGGTGGGGAGAGGACATTCAGCAAATGAAAACCGATAAAAAAAAAACTACGAGGTCTACAATGTCTCAAGAAAGGCTTTGCGAGAGCGAGTTGGCTAGAGAGCTCGACTTCAAAGATTTGATTAATGATTTTGCAGCTGAAAAGGTCCGACGTTGGACTTTTGTTTAGAAATGTTGAGCAAGGATGAGATTAGAAATAATGTGGAAAAAGTAACTCAGACTCAGCTATGTTATACCTTGGCCATTCTTCGATATAGTATGTTATGCAAGTTCTGCTAAAATCATTTGAAATTTTATACGGCCATTTTGTTTTATGGTGGTGTTTTTTTACACCACAGATTCTGATTCCTGTTTTTCAAATTGAAGAGTTTTATTTTGAAATTTCAGTATCAGTGTTAAAGCAAATAAATATAAATACATTTCATCGTATTAAGAGTGCTCAGTGTTTCCGTTACATTTCAACTGCCATGTTAAAAATATTAGATTAGATTAACTTTATTATCATTGCCAGTGTACAGTACATATATGTACAGTACATACATACAAATATAAATATCTGTGAATACACTATATGACACATGTACAGCTATGCACAGTATGTACATTATACAGTACTGAAGTATTACAGAGGACAAATTACGGGTGTGGACATGGGATGGAGTTCAATTGTCTGATTGACTTAAATATATGAGAATAATAGCCAAAATACCATAAAACCGCCTAATTTTATGTAAATTAATATGAAAAAAGTCTCAGTTGTGTTGGGGACCCTGCCACGATTCTTTTCATGGGGCCCAAAATCCTTAGCAGCGCCCCTGATGCCGAGTCTTGAGCTACGTAATTTTTGCTTAAACAGCGGTTAAAACATTAATAGACTACAATCAAATAAGATGAAACATGAACTTACATTCTCCGCTTGCTATCATCTTCTTCCATATTTTGATGATGAACCACAAACTTTGATATTAGCTCTCTGTACTCTTTCAGAGCCAGCGCAACAGCGAGTTTCCTGGAGGCGTCCATCTTTTCTCCAACCTGTCGTGTTGTGTGCAAAACGCAAAAACCCGCCGAAACTTGTTTTCCAACACGGACGTGACGTCTCTCGAGTTGCAAGTCGCGCTTACAAAACAAATAGAACGGGGCATAAACGCAGAGGAATCCGAGTTCATTCTCAGTGGAGTGGCCCCCCTCGATAACCAAGACGAACCATTACTGCAAAGGAGAGACTCAGATTCTTGGGAACAGCTTTGCTACTTTACTTTTAAATAAACGCACTTTAACAGAGATCCTTCACAAAGACAGTTCAGAGAATCAAAAGTAAAAAAACAACAACTTTGTTTTCGAGGTTCTTAAGTCCCAAGAAGACCAGGGAGAAGAACTTTTGAATTTTAAACAAATATGTAAAGTTGTTTGTGCCTGCATAAAGTAAATGTACTTCTGTGTTCTGTTCTTTTTTTAGGAGAATCATTTTCATTTTAAGAGTGTTGGTGTTTGAATGACCTCCTTGTGCATTCAGGTTCTACAGAACCTTGTGACATCTAAAAGCTGCAGGGCTGAAACGTAAGTTTGAGACGTGGGAAAACTTCAGCAGGTATGAACGCTTGTGCAAGGCACTCTGCACATCTGTGAGAGAGGATGAGGTTTATCATGCAGCCATGTACAGGATGCTGTGGTTCCTCTGCGTGTCACCCCCCAGAGACAACAAAAAATAAATAAATAAAAATAAATAAATTCTGCAGAAGCGAAAGCATCGCATGCAAGACCGAACTGGTTCTCAAATCGGGGAGATCAGCCCTGCAGCTCCTCGCAAAATTAATTAGCAACACTCCCTGATGTTTAATTAATCCCAAAAGCGCGTGAATCAGGGATGATTTGCCTCAAGCAGCGAAAGCATCAGATCTGTGATTTTTAAACAAAATCAAAACACGCTTGCTTGATTTAATAATAAAAAAAAAAAAAAAAAGAAAAAGCCTTGGGAGTAAACACGCTGCTCTTCAGGAAACGGGAAATGTTGCTTCTTGGACACTGCAGAACAGAAGACAGCCTTGATGGGATTGGTCAGTTAACGAACCAGAAATTAGCCCTGCGACAAACAGCGTGCCACCAGTGAGCCGACTGTAAAACGAAACAAAAAGTAATAATAAAAAAAGAGCAGAAAAACAGAGTCGCTTCAGACGGCTGTGCAAACACACGCCGTTAATCCACTTAGGAATAAAGAGCCGCAGCAGGTCCAGCGATTGGACACAAGAGATTTAGATCAGCCGCTCCTCCGTGACGTCACAGTTCTTCATTTAGATCAGGAGAAGATCCAGAATCAGAGAAATAGAAATACTCCAAAATACAGAGCCACGGATTGGGCCTCAGCTGACAGACGCAGATTATCTGGTTTTATTTCAAGTAAGGTCTGATTAGTAGGCTACGGAAGAGCATTAGGGCCAATGAATAAAAAAAAACTCAAAATTATTTTCCAAAAAAGCCAGATTTTTTTTTTTTTACTTTCTTTCTGCTGCATCCTGGGTGCGTGAAGGAGCGTTTTTTTTTTTTTTGCAGCTCCTTCCTCCCCGCAGCTTTACAACCAGAACTGCTCCCAAACAAACGTTCAAATCTCTGCTACAATTTGCACTATTTGACTCTTAACATTTCTCCGGCTGCTACTTGCATATCTGTTTTTCTCAGTTTATATTCTGTAAATAATATGTTTTACTTTCTATTGCACAACTACTCATGCACATCCTGTAAATATTCCCTGTTTTTTTAAATGATCTTACTCAGTTGCTCATTCTAATTAGTGCATGCCACTTTATTTTTTTCATAACTGCACAGTACTTTGGTTTTTGTAATTGTGTCCTTATTGTTGATCGTGAATACTTCTATTATCTGTCACTTTGCTGCCGTTACAGCCGAATTTCCCCTTTGTGGGACAATAAATTATTATTCTATTCTTGGAAATCTTTTTAAAAACAGTCAAAATTCTCACTTTTTCACAAACATTCTTTGAAAAAGTCAGAATTCGGTGAGAAAAATAGAGAAAAAAGTACAAATTCTTTTTTTTCTATATTAAACAAATCTGAAATCTGCCTTTTTTCCAGTGTAATCTTCTTCCACAGAGTGACCGAACGCTTCTTTCCAACAACTATAACAAGTTACCAAAGAACAAATATGTTGTTGGTTCTTTTGATCCTTTGTTTTGAAAACCAAATATGAAGAGCATCCCCATTTAAGCTTCAAGAGACATGCCGTTATTGATCCCGCAATTTCTGATCTGCCAGTACCGATTTCAACCCCTTCCAATTGTTACTTCTAAAAGGACTAGAAAAGAGATCAAATGTGAAATGTGCTGCATGTTCTCTTATTGAGCTAGTTTCTTAAATCCACCAAAAAATGAGGACTATCTCAATCCATGCACCAAAACGAACGTCCCTAACTTGAAGAAGAAAAATCGGCTGATTCCGCTCTCGGCTCGACCAATCGGTGCATCTCCAGATCAAACATCACAGATGTTCAAATTTGCAATGCTGGAACGTTTTTTTGTGACTTTTAGAAGCAAAAAGTGGCTGTTTTACAAAACACTTAAAAGGAATTGTAAACTCCCTGCCACAAACTACCGCTTTGGTGCAATATCTGGAAGTGTAATGCATTCATGCTGTGCATGCCGATAATGTGTCCAATCAGGTGCATGGACCTGGAGGCCACCAAACATGGGGATTGTTGCGTGTTCTCCTCTCACCTTCTTGCCCACCGAGCCGGTCTTGGAGAGGCAGGACTTGGCGAGGCTCAGGTAACCCCCGATGACTTGGATGTCCTCCACGGCAGGGTAGCGTTTCTTCAGCAGGCTGCCCAGCTGGGCGTACTGGGGCTGCGGCGGCGTGGACCCCGGCGAGGCCTCGCTCGGAGCCTCCGGCTGGGGCTCAGTCGAGCTCTTCTGGGGGTCCGCCGAACGCTTAGGCACCACGGTGAAGGTGTTGCCCTTCTTCCTCTGCACCATGGGGCTGGGGACGCGCTGCGGGGGCTCCACCTCAATGTCGTCTATGTTGGTGACTGGCAGCTTGTCCGGTGGCTGTGGAGCCGGGGAGGGCGGTGGAGAAGAGGGTGAGGTCGGGACAGGTGGAGGGGAAGGAGCTGCTGGTTCCAAGGCTGGAGGAGAAACAGGAGGTGCTTCGGGTTCCTGCTTCTCCTCCTCTTGCTTCTTTGCGGGCGCTGGGACGAGCGTTGGGGAGCGGGGGGTTGGCACTCCTGGCGAGGGCGCCTCAGCCTCAGCGGGTGAGGGCGAGGACTGGACCGGGCTGCCGGACGCAGTCGAGGCCTGGAGGTGACGCTTGGGGACAACCGTGAAGGAGTTTCTGGACTGCAGGCGCAGGTTGGCGAGTGCCCGGGCCTGGGCGTCCCCGTCCGGGATCTGGTCGATGTCCGGCTTAGGGGAGGGACGGATCTCAAACTCGGAGGAGTAACGTAAAACCTTCGAGGAGACGGGCAGCGAGGAGGACTCGGCACTGGCACGGCGGGTCTCCGGGGAACATGGCACCTTGGGTTTGGGGGGCGTCTCCGTGGCCTCCCAGTCTCTCTCCCGGGTGGGCTTGCTCTGCCCCCGGTCCGGCTCGTCCCGGGGGACGACACCGGGGACGTTGGGCCCTTGAAACCTCTGCCGGAAGGAGGACACCGGCTGGGGGGACCCCGGATGCTGCTGCTCCGGCTGTGGCTTTGGTTTGGGGGTCCAAGGAGTCTGGAAGACGGGTGATGTTTGCTTTGGCACCAGATCTGGCTGTGGCTTGGACCAATGTCTTGGCCTGGTACTGGCACTGCAATCCAGGTCCAGCAGGTTTTCCGTGCTGCGGGACTTCTTCTGCAGCTTCCCGTAGTTGCAGTCGAACTTCTGCAGGATCCGGCTGACTCTCCCCTGGCCCTCGCCTGCATCGCGGGGGCCATCGGGGTCCGGGCGGCCCAGAGTGCTCAGGTTCTCCTCGCTCCGGCTCAGCGTGGTGTCATAAATGACCACCTCCTTGGCTCGTATCTCGGTCACAGCGCTGCCTCTCCGGTCCAGAAGGTCGTTCAGAGAGCTGTAGGCGTCCACGCCGTTCTGCTGCCGGCTCGTACCCTCCCCGGCCTCCGGGAAGTAATCCGGGTCCGACTCGATGATGATGATGTTCTCGGCCCGGATGGTCCGGATCCCGGGGACGCTCCCGTACAGCTCCAGGATGTGCTGGACTGGACGGGCGGCGTTCTCCCGGTCCTGCCGTTTCCTGCGCTCCTTCTCCAGCTTGATGAACGGGTTCTCCTCCAGCGGCCCCAGACTCTCCTGCAGCACCAGGCTCTCCCTCGGCGCCGTCCTCTCCGCGGCCGCCGCTCGGGGCTCTTTGTTGTTGGCGAAGTGTTGGCTGGCCGTGGTGATGGTGTAGTTCCGCCCGGACACGCCGCTCGCCCCGCCGTCTCTCCTCGCACCGCCGCCGCCGCCGTTCCCATTCCCCGTCATATCCCCGTTGACGTGAGGCGACCCCGCGGCGCCGCCGGGGCTCGTCTCCGGGGCAGGGCTCCCCGCGGAAACGCCGCCCTTAGCCTTCCTTCTCTCCAGGATTTCTCGCTTCCAGGCCGGCATCCTCGGACTCTCTTGGCCGGCTTCTTGGCGGAGGACGTGGATGTCTCCCCCGCCGGACATTTTTGCACGTTTGTTCGTGAAGAAAACGGGGGGAAACTCCGAGGTGCGGTGCGGCGCTACGAAGGCTGTTATCCGGCTGTGACCGTAACTGCAGCACCGACCAGCGGACACACAAACATCCCTTCCTCCGCTGCTATTCTCGCCCTCTGCCTGCTCACTGTTTTGCTCCCTTTCTCCTCACATCCCTTGAAAGAGGCCCCGCCTCCTCACGACGCTGATTGGTCAAGACCGCTCGAAGACAAGCCCCTTCACCACTAAGGCCACTCCCATTCCAATTGTTACTGATGCCAAAGAAACATACTATTCAATATATACATCAACTAACTATAACTAAATAAAAACATAAAATAAAACATGGAATTGTTGAAGTACTTATGGTATTTTAAATAATTATGTAATAAATTGCTAAAATTGATTAAATTGAAAATAAAAAAATGACATTTTAAAACAATTTATTAAAATGTAAATTATCATTATGTTAGAAGGCAATATAATTAGTCATAATTCATGAAATATTTTTATATCAGATGATTAGAACGAAGCCCTATATATATATATATATATATATATATATATATATATATATATATATATATATATATATATATATATATATATATATATATATATATCAGTAAGAATTCATTCTGTTCATTTAAAAATGACATATTCATACATGTGTAAATTGGAATATCATCTATCAGCTTTATTTATTTCAGTAATTTCATTACAAACTAATAGAGAAAGAACTGTATAGAAGTGCTACATACTGATTTCTGTATTCCCCCCCTCCAAAAAACCAAACAAAACGATTTTTAAAACATAAATGTTTTATTGTGGCCACAATAACAGGGAACACTGCTGACTTGACAGTTTAGTACTGACCCTCTCCACATGAAAGGTCAGTGCTGAAGAAGATGGGTGTTTACAGAGGACTGTGTCCAAGCGTGTCATTGTAAAGTTGAATGGAAGGAAAAACTCACTATCAATCAATAAATAACTTCCAAATTACATGGTTGGTAAAAAATCTGCAAATTATAAGTCAAATAATATATAACTATTAGGGCAGTTATTTAATTTAATTATTTCATAGCCCCTTGTTGATGCTTAGTGATAAGCATCCTAAGTGACAGACTGTGGCACAAATGAACAAATATTTATTGAACTATTTTTTTCTCATCATATTGTGGGACTCTTTTACCCTTATTATCTATAAAAGTGCCAAATCTAATCAACAAATTATTAGTGTTTTACACACATATATATATATATATATATATATATATATATATATATATATATATATATATATATATATATATATATATATATATATATGTATATATATATATATATGTGAACACAAACAAAACACACACACACACATATATATATATATATATATATATATATATACATATATATATACATATATATCCATTCATTCAATGGATGAATGAATGGATATATATATATATATATATATATATATATATATATATATATATATATATATATATATATATATATATATATATATATATATATATGTGTGTGTGTGTGTGTGTGTTTTGTTTTCCCCTATATTTTATATTTAATTCACATAAGTAATTATTGATAAGTTAATTAGTAATTTTTTTGTTTTCAGTTTCATTGTACTTCTCACACCAGCACATTGATACGTCTTAGTAAATACCTTGTAGTGATACAGTCCAGTAAACACCTGAGTGGAGCAGTTTGCTGCACATGAGTCAACACCAAGTGGGCTATTCTTGGGCGCTACAGGAGATTACTGCTCCTCATAAAATATGTATGACAAAGCCAGCATTAAACACAATCTGGGCAAAGAGCGTGAAGGAAAATAGTTCAGACTCAATGAGGGTTATTTCCTCAATCATAGAAGCTTTACAGATATAATAGTGTACCTACAAACAAAAACAAGGAAGCTAACCAAATATTTCTGGGACTTTAGGAGGGACTTTCACTGTCATCAAATATCTGTTGTTTTAAAAATTGACTTATGTAAAAGTTTTCAGGCAGGAAAGTTGGAAAACAGACTAAAATTAATGATTGTTCCGGTCATTATTGTTTAAAGGCAGCTCTAAACAGATAGGCCTTTACCCTTGATTGAAAGGAACTCATTGTTTCAGCAGTTTTCTGAGAGATTGTTCCAGATTGGAGAAGCATAACAACTGAAAGCTGCTTCTCCATGTTTGATTCTGACTCCGACGATGCAGAGCAGACTTGAACCAAAAGACCTGTGTGGTCTGGAAGGTTGATACAACAACAGATCTTTAACATATTTAGGTTGACAGGGATTTATAAACTACTAAAAGTATTTAGAAGTCTATTCTCTGAGCTACAGGGAGCCAGTGTAAGGACTTTAGAACTGGGGTGATGTGCTCTACTTTCCTGGTTCTAGCGAGGAACACGAGCAGCAGCGTTCTGGATCAGCTCGCACTGTCTGGTAGACTTTTTAGGCAGACTTGTGAAGACGCTGTTGCAGTAATCAACCCAACTGTAGATAAACGCATGGATGAGTTTCTCTAGATCCTGTTGCAAAATCAGTCCTTTAATCCTAGAAATGTTCTTCAGGTGATAGAAGGCTGACCTTGTTATTGCCTTTATGTGACCCTGGAGGTTCAGGTCTGAGTCCATAACTACACACAGATTTTGGGACTGATCAATAGTTTCAGTAGTAGTTGTGTGCTGACTCTTGATCATTCTTCTTTAGGTCCAAAAATAATGACTTAAGTTTTGTTTCTGTTCAGCTTGAGAAAGTTATTGCCCGTCCATGCATTGATTTGTTCTATACATCTGCTCAAAGTTTGAATAGATTTAAATTCACCTTGTGACACTCTAATGTAGAGCCGAGTATCATCTGCATCGTTATGGCAACTAATAGTATTTGTTATAATTTGGGATAGCTAGAGCATGAAGAGGGGACCCAAGTTGGAGTCTTGGGGTACCCCACATGTAATTTCTGTCCCCATCGATGAAAAGTTACCTATTGATACCAAGAAGTCCCTGTTTTTTAGGTAAGACTTAAACCAGTCCAGTACCAGAGTCCGACCCAGTCGCTCCTAATGGCTTCTCAAGAACGGCACTTTATTTAGGGGCATCAGATTAAACCCCGCTTTTCAGATTTTTTTTCAGTCAAGAATTTCCCCTTTCATCTGCTCTCCTTCCATGTACCAGTCATGCACTACTTTGGGTTGGTTTGCCACATAAAATCCAAACAAAACACATTGAAGTTTGTGGTTGTAACAGGAAAATATGAGGATTTTTTTTCTTAGGTGCCGTAAAAAAAAAAAAAAAAAAAGCTGCAAATGTTTGAGGCAGAACTTCAACAGGATAAATTCACCTCCTATGAAGACAAAATATATAAGGAATTACTTAGAATACGGCACATTTACAAGCATTTCACCAAACACCTTCAAATTATGAAGAAAAGCACATTCAGCTTAGAGTTTGATGCTCTTGTTTATTAGCCAAGAGAGGGCGAAATTATTTACAAACGACCAATCAAACGCTCTTTGGGTCATGAACAGGCTTAGTGGCGCCTCCTTGTGGACACCTTGTGTCTGTACACCGTTTCATCAACGACTCGGACTAGATTTCTTTTAAATGTTTGTTTTTATTTACAGATTCTATACAAATAACCAATGTGTACTGCAGCAAAAACCATAACCATAAATATAAACGTGGAATTTTCTTTAAAAAGTCAACATATACATATTACACAGAATGTTACATCAAGAGTTAAATTAAAAGGAGGCCATAAATACATGCAGAACATTTACAAGAGAAAACACACCAGGCTGGATACACTATACACCGTGGAAACGACAGTTTACAGGGTCGGTGGATGCTGCATGAGCAACACTGAGACAGGAGATAATGAACCGTTAAGATAGCGGCCAGATTCATCCTGCGAGGAAAAATAAAGCTGATGCAGCAGCTTCCTCAGATCTCTGCTGCCCAGGGAACTCCTACGGTCAGGTCGACCTAGTTTATTTACTCTACATGTCGCTGGCACGTTTGAAGAGACGCTGTTGTGCATGAGTCTTAAGTCAGTCAGATTTCTTTAAATCTACTTTTAAAAAAGGAGCCAAACTGTTCTAACTGCTCTAATTTGTCATATTTATGGTACAACTGGCCCGACACAAGGACGCATATTAAACAAGCCGCTGCTGCCCTCTGATAAACACTAACCTTTAATTGTATTCCATTTCTTTTTTTTTTTATTAATCCATTAAAAATATATATTTTTATATATTCATCCGTTTTTAACAAACTTTCAGAAGTCAGTGCTTTGCTTAGACAGTGAAATAATATTTTTGTCCTGTTTTTCTTCCTTCATCCTAACAGACAAAACCAAGTTATTCAAATTATTGTGTCACATTCCGCTTCCACCGTCACCCCTGGGATGCAGAACATGCAGGAATCCGGTCCACAGCTGGAATATTGTGGAATTACAATTTACCCAAACAAACTTAAACCTTTATGATATTCACTAAAAAATAAAATAAACAGTAAAGGAGAGACTGTAATACTAAATATTTCTGCTGTTTAATTGTTGAAAAATACATTAACTGTGCTTTTTTTTAATCTGGAAAAAAATAGTTTGCGTTTTAAACGCAGTAAAACCAGTGGGTTTTCAAAATCATTGAGTATTTTTAACTTAATTTAGGACAAAAGTAGTACTTATTTTTCCTTTTGTTCTAAATCAAAAGGAGTCAAACATTGTAATTCTTTGACATTTATTTTACTTCTGTGTAACTTTAAAGTATTTTTACTATTAATTTGAGTCATTTTTTGGGGGGGTTTACTGTTATTATTTAAGCCTCGTATTTTTTTTTATTATTTCATCCATTCAGATTCTATCAATCTCCTCCGCTACCAATATTTCGGCTCACAGTGAATTGACATAATTTTTCCTACTAGCATTTCCATGTCTTCAGTTTCATTGGGAAAAACAAACACATCTCAAGACTTAAATGGAGATAAAGCCTGGGGGAATGATTGATAAAGACTCATCTTAAAAGGACAACACATAAGTTTGGCTCCATGGAAGGAAAAAGTAAAGAAATAAGGAATGACTCAAGACCTTTAGCTGAAACGTAGTTTTCTGTATGGCTCTCTCTCTGTCAGTAACTAAAGGATGTAGAGGCATGAGTAAGAGCATCTGCCCCAAACAGCCAACTTGTCCTTGACCACAAGTAATCCTGCAAAAACAACCTTGCTTTATGGAGATTGTGATTGAAAGGTAAACTTCAGCATGAGAAACTCATTGATAAAAGGTGACAAACAGTATCCTTAAAAATCTCCCGTGGCAGACAGAAGGTGCTTTCTGCTCCGGCGTTGTGGTGGAGCCCCGCTTCCCCACCCCTCCCTCAGTTGACCCGGCACGCCCGGATCATCAGCAGCTGCAGCAGGATGAAGAGCGGCGACACGATGAGGCCGAACCACAGGTCTCTGGCTCGCTCCTGCTCGGCCAGCTTCTGGCACAGCAGAACCTCGCAGACCAGCTTCAGGCTGAGCACCGTCAGCACCCACAGCAGCCGCAGCACCGCCAGGCGCTTCTCGTTCTCCTGATACAGCCGGATGGACACGATGGCGGTGAAGTAAGTGCTGAGCCCGTCTGCAGCGAACAGGGGGACGAACACCAGCCACCAGCTCAGCTGGGCGTTGGACAGGTCCACCCTCAGGGCCACCAGCATGCTGAAGACCAGCAGGGCGAGGAGGTGGAGGAACAGTTCAAAGGTGGCGAAGCCCAGCCACTGGACCAGCTCCCTCAGAGAAAACAGCATGGTGGACGGATGAAGGAAAGGGGGCCGAGCTGAGCTCCTGGTCAGGGTTGGAGGAGCTCCAGGGCTGGGGAGGGGGCTGATTAGGCTTGTGGTACCGCTGAGACTCCAACCTGCTTGGCTACATCTTCTCACCTAGCCTGAAAAAAGCAGAGTGTGGTTACTGAAGAGTGTCGTTTAAAAAAAAAAAAAAAAATCCCTGCTTTCTCAATTCTCAACACAATCTGGGCAAAGAGCGTGAAGGAAAATAGTTCAGACTCAATGAGGGTTATTTCCTCAATCATAGAAGCTTTACAGATATAATAGTGTACCTACAAACAAAAACAAGGAAGCTAACCAAATATTTCTGGGACTTTAGGAGGGACTTTCACTGTCATCAAATATCTGTTTTAAAAATTGACTCATGCAAAAGTTTTCAGCCAGGAAAGTTGGAAAACAGACTAAAATTAATGATTGTTCCAGTCATTATTGTTTAAAGGCAGCTCTAAACAGATAGGCCTTTACCCTTGATTGAAAGGAACTCATTGTTTCAGCAGTTTTCTGAGAGATTGTTCCAGATTGGAGAAGCATAACGACTGAAAGCTGCTTCTCCATGTTCTGACTCCGAGGATGCAGAGCAGACTTGAACCAAAAGACCTGTGTGGTCTGGAAGGTTGATACAACAACAGATCTTTAACATATTTAGGTTGACAGGGATTTATAAACTACTAAAAGTATTTAGAAGTCTATTCTCTGGGCTACAGGGAGCCAGTGTATAAGGACTTCAGAACTGGGGTGGTTTTATTTAAACCAGACGGGGCCCATGGATTCAGCACTCCCTCTAATTTCTCCCACTTCGCTTCTTCAGGCCTTTTAGAAGCGACCCTTCAGCTCCGGGTGATATACTTTTACCCCAATGAGCTAGGAAACAGCTTTACATTTACGTTTCATGTCCGTTTTAAGCAAATAAAACAGCTTGGAGATTCAGGTTGGGGGGAAAAAAGCCGAACGCTACATGATGCTAACCACAGTCATGATGCGGGGCTCTCTAACACAGACACAACAGGTAAACACGCATTTTCACAACTATATTCACGGCTGAATAAAGTGAATTTACCTTAAAAATAGGGACGGTTCTCCTCCTCCATATAATTATAGGTGAAAAAGGGTGAAACACAACGATGCTAACAAGCTGGTAACATGGTAGCGTCTGATTTTTGTTCTTCTTTGGCTCTACGCGTCGCCACACTGCTGCCACCTAGTGGAGTTCTTCTTCTTCTTCTTCTTCTGATTTTTATTGGCGGTTGTCAAACAACGAATGGTGCATTACCGCCACCACTAGTGTGGAGTGTGGACCAGTACGACGCTCAAAACAAAAACCTAATAAATAAACTCAAATCCTCCCAAATATTCTACTTTATTTGAAAAACTGAAATAAAACCTGATAATACTCACTTTTCGAGTCCTTTCTCAAAAGATCAATAAGGTCTAGTTTCATTTTCATCTTACTTAAGTTTTGGATTAGTTTTCTTCTTTCTACCTGGTATTTCTGACATTGTAATATAACATGATTTATAGTTTCTTCTTCACCACAGTGTTCACATTTTCCTGTATTATGTTTCCCTATTATGAATAATGTATTGTTTAAACCAATATGGCCAAACCTCAATCTAGAAATAATCACCTCCTCTCTCCTACTCCTTCCAGTGCTTCTCATTTCTCCTACACTTCTTTGAATTTTATAAAGCCATCGTCCCGTCTTTTCCTCCTTCTGGTGATTTTTCCATTTTTTTCTTCATTTCTTGCGTTATCATGCTCTTTATCTCTTTTTGACCAAAGTTAATATTCAAGTCAACCAACGGGTTTATTGTTGCTTCCTTTGCAAACCTATCAACCTCTTCATTTCCTCTGACATAGTGAGCTGGGATCCATGAAAAAATGACTGTAAGTCCCATCATATTTATCCTATAAAGTGTTTGCTGTATTTCTATAAGGATGTCTGGTCTGCTTTCTGAATGACTGCATTGTAAACGGGTTAATGATGACCTTGAATCTGAACAAATAATTGACATTAGTGGTCTTTTTTCTTCCACCCATTGAATAGCTAACAAAATTGCTAGCATTTCTCCTGTGTACACTGATAATTTGTCATTTACCCTTTTCTTTACTTTGATGTGAAACTCGGGAATAATAAAAGCGATGCCAATACGATCTGCTGTATTCTTTGATGCATCTGTATATATTTGTACATAATTATAATACTTATCAATATAATCCTGTACTGTATGTGAATTTATTATGATTGATTTATCCTTGTTCTTCTTCTATAATAAAGTTAAATCCACTGATGCCTCAGGAAGTGTCCATGGTGGAATAGCGGGTAATGGAACTCTGCAACAGATTCTAAACTGGTCTAGTTTGAGTTCTACAGGTTTTTTAGTCATTGTCCATCCAAAGCTTTTTGTTTCCTTCTTTTCTTTCTCCCAGGAAGGTTTTAGTATTTCTTGTGTTGGATGATCTTGTCTCTGACCCTGAAGATTTGCCCAGTAATTTAAAGCTATCTATTGTCTTCTGATTTCTATTGGCACCTCACCTGTCTCTACTTGTAAAGCTGCTATCAGGGTTGTTTTAAATGCTCCTGTACACAGTCTTAGTGCCTGATTCTGGATAGAGTTTAATTTTAAGTCGTTTTTGCTGCTGAATTGTATGCTACACACCCGTAATCTAACACTGATCTAATCAACCCATTATATATGGCCTTCAATGATTTCCTGTCTGCCCCCATTCACTCCCAACTAAACATCTCATTATATTCAACATCTTTTTACTTTTATCCATTATACTCTGAATGTGTACACCCCATGTTATCCTTTCATCAAACCATAAACCTAGGAATTTAAAATATTTACTCTTTCTAACACCTGACCATACAACATAAGTTTAAGTTCCTCTCTAACTCTTTCCCTTGTAAAGAACATTGTCTTAGTCTTTTCCACAGAGAACTTAAAACCCCATTTGTATGACAATTCTTCCACTTTACCAATTGCTTCTTGTAGTTTCTTTACAATAAACTCAACATTTTTTCCTCTCTTCCATATTTCCCCATCATCTGCAAAAAGTGAGAACCCCATCCCATCTTTTATACCATTAAAAACATCATTTATCATTGAAGAAAATAATAATGGACTCACTATACTCCCCTGTGGTGTACCATATTCCACAGGAAACTTTTCAGAAAAAATCTTCCCAATTCTCACTTGAATATGTCTTCCCATTAAAAAATCCTTTACCCATTTAAACATTCGTCCGTTGATTCCCATTTTCCTAATTTTAATTAGAAGCCCTTCTCTCCACATTGTATCATATGCTTTTTCTATATCGAAAAATACTGCCACCACATTCTCTTTGTTTATTTGTGCTCTCCTAACTTCATGTTCTAAACATAAAATAGGATCCATTGTATTCCTTCCTCTTCTAAAACCACTTTGATATTTAGATATATATCCTTTTTTTTCTATATAGTACATTAATCTTTTATTTATCATACACTCCATTATCTTACAAACATTAGATGTCAAAGCTATTGGTCTATAATTTCCTGGATTAGTATTATCTTTTCCTGGTTTTCGTATGGGTACTACCACTGCCTCCTTCCAGCTTCGCGGCAGTTTCCCACCCTCCCAAACTCTATCATATAGCTCTAATAAAATTTCTTTAGCTTTATCACTAATATGGTTAATCATGATATAACAAATTTGGTATTTTCCTGGTGCTGATAATTTGGATTTTTTTAAAACTCGATTTAATTCTGTTTTTGAAAACAAAATATTTAACAAGTCATCATTATCTTCCACTTGTTGCAATAATTCTATATTTTCTATAGATGTATTTTCTCTTCCTCTTTGTCCTTCTTCACTGACATTATCTAAACTATGAATTTTAACAAATGTCTTTGCTACTAAATTAGTTTTCTCCTCGTCTTTTATTGCTATTACCTCACCATCATTTAATATTGGATATCCATACTCTTTCCTTATACCATTCATTCTCTTAATCATTGACCAAACATTTTGTATTTTTGTCTCCCTCCCCACTGAATTACAAAAACCCCTCCAGTACTCCTTCTTTGCATTTTTAACAGTTCTTCTTATCTTAGCCTGTAATTTTTTATACTCCATAAAATTCATAAAACTGGGATTCCTCTTTAAATTTTTAAAAGCTTTATTTCAATCCTTAATCATTTTATCACAATCCTTTGTCCACCAAGGTAATATCTTCTTTTTCCTTTTACCTTCTTTCTTCTTTATTGCCTGGTTTGCTGCCTTCAAAACTGCATTACAAACAGAAAAATTTAATGCATCAACATCAACATTCATATAAATTTTTTCCATTTCCTGATCACAAATTAATTTAAATTTTTCCCAATCTGCATTACTGAAACACCAATTTTGTACATTCCCCATATCATATTGCTCTATATTCAACTCTAGTTCGGTCATTATAGGATAATGGTCACTACCAATAGTTGTATGTTTGATTACCTGCCATGAACAAAAACCTGCTAATGAATCTGACACTAATGTGAGGTCAATTACTGATTCTGTACCGGTTCTAACATTTATTCTTGTACCACTTCCATCATTCAGACATAGACAATTTTTTGTTTCCATTAGTTCCTCAATCATTGCCCCATTGCCATCATCACTATTCCCCCATAATGTACTGTGTGTGTTAAAGTCGCCACACCAAATTACTTTTCCCTCTAAATGTTTTTCTAGTTCTTCTATATTTAAGAGTCTATTGCTCGGGTTGTAGAAATTGATTACTTTGCCGCTGTCATTTCTTGACCAGATTTCAATTACAATGTTTTCTAATTGCATTCCTATATTTACAACTCTATACTGAGTTCCTTGTTTTACTAATGTTATACATCCTCCTCCATTACCTTCCTTTCTATCTCTACGAACATTATCATAACCTTTTATAATAAAATCTAAATTAGGTTTAAGCCATGTCTCCTGAATACATATTATTATTTGTTTTGTTTTGCATTTATTGATAAATCCCTTAAATTCCTGTCCATTTGTAATTAAACTTCTGGCGTTCCATTGTAATATATTCATATGATCCTGTCACCAGAACCTCCTCCTTTCCCTTCCTCCCCAAGTCTTTTATTAATTTGTTCCCATGAAACATCTTTAATGCCAAAAAATTTCAATGCTCCTTTCACAATTATTTTTATTTTCTCTGTTTTGTGGTTCACTTGATCTGTACAATTTATAACATAAGCCAGAAACAAAATCATCTTTTCCACTGCTAGCCCTGTATGAGTTTCTTGTGTTTGCACTAAATCTAATGTTGACTTAGGCGGACCCTTTCTTATCCCATCCTTTCCATTCTGTCCCCTTTTTAGAGCCTCTGCATAGCTGATGTTATGAACCACTTTTATCTGTTCCACCTCCACTGCCTTCTTTCTGACTTCACAGCCCCCATAACTCACCCTGTGCTGCCCCCCACAGTTACAGCATTTGTCCTGCACATTTTCCCCACACTCCTCATATCTGTGTTCACCTCCACACTTTGGGCGCCTCTGTTTCCCTTTGCAAACTGCTGCAATATGTCCATATCTTTGGCATTTATAGCATCTAATGGGTGGAGGGATATAGGCTCTAACAGGGAACTCTAATTCTCTCTGGAAGGACATCCTCACGAAACTCCAAAAGTATGGATTGACTTTCACCCTCCTCTCCATCTATTGTTTTTAATAGTCTTTTCACCCTGTTAACTTCGCCACCACGAATACTCAACTTGAGTTTTTGCAGATCCTCCTCCACTGGTATGCCAGTAATCACCCCCCGTGCCACTTTATCTTCTCCCACTACCCTTTTCTCCCTCACTATCTTCTTACAGATACTTTCAATATTTAATACTTTCTTTTTCTGTTCTTCTGTCTTCACTTCTATCAGTAAGTTTCTATCCCTTAGAATTTTAGCCAGTTGTAGCTCTCCAAACTTTTTTTTCAACTCTCTTGATAGAGCTATTGGGCTTAACTGAACTTTCTCATCTTCCTTTCTGAACCTCACAATTATCTTAAATCCCTCTCTTACAATCTTTTTCCGGACAACATTTGTCCCCTCATCAGAGCTTATTTCCTCTAAACTCCATTTACTGGTCTGTGATCCAAACAAACTTTCCCCATCTCTTCTGTCTCTCCCTCTACCTGATCTTCCCCTATTAGAAACCTGGGACCATTCACCCAAATCCATTTCATCCTCTTCCTGAGACGCCATTCCAGCCATTCACACACCAGTTTATGCCAAACCTCCAAAGTCTGTGATCCAATATCTGTCGTCAAAATCCAGACACAAATCGTAATCTTTACATTTCGTTTCACTCCTCTCTCGGTTGCTCCAAGCACGTTCCACGATGTGAGCTTGCGCAAGACAAGAGGAAGTACTCTCTCTCGACCCGGCCGTGGAGCTCTTCTTCTCCTGCATTGTGGTTTGGAGTGAAATCTTGCTCATATAAAATAAAATACCATCAATCATCTACTACTATCTATTAATTTATTTGTTTAAGCTGTTTTTATTGTTCTGTCCTGCTGTTGCAATACTGGAAACACTTTACTAAAAAAATAATTATTTTCTTATTTCCTTTTTCTATAATATCCTATTTTCATTTACATTTTAGTTGTATTCTGTTTTATTTGTGTTTTTATTTTTATATAGCCTTTCTTTTTTTCCCTTTTCTGCCATATTAATAATCATTTTGGATGTTTTCATATTCCTTTGTTTTGTGTTTTTTGATTTTATGATTATTCATTCTATTTTTATTTACTTGGTTATTTTTTTTCTTGTTGACTTTATTCTTCAGATTCTACCCATCTGTCCAATGCAAAGTAACGAAAACACTTCCCTTCAAATATTTAATATCAATAATTTCCTATTAATTATTTTATTACTTTTTTATTTAGCCGTTTTGTTCATTTGTTTTCATATCTTTTATCATAGCCAACAATTCTTGAAAAAGAGTTTTAAACATGTCTTTTCTTACCCGTCTGCTTAGGGGACTTGTATATTCTTTCAATCAAATCATATTTCAAATTTGAACAAAAATGATTGGCATGACATTCAAATGCTTTTCAGTGCTTTCTGCAGAATTGGTAGAAACCAATATTTAATAAAACACAATAGTACATTACAGTGGATAACAAATTTTAAAATACTTTTTTAAATATTCAGATCCTCCTTCAACGTTGTAAAGTTTTTCATTGTCTGGTTGACACATTGTGATTCAGAATTTAGTTTTAAAAGTAGCTTTTGGAGGATTGTAGTCATCTTTGTGTTGTTGGAAAGGAAATGGTTCATAAATACAATTTAATAGTTGAAAACAACATTCATTTGAGGTTAAATATCAACTTAACAAAAGCCAGATAGCTGATGTTTAATCACTGGTTCACTGGTTTTTAAGTATTCAGATAAATTAAAATAGCAATGATGATTTATGTGTGATTCATACAGTAGTTAAAGGGAGGATCACTGACAGATTTTAAACAATCAAAAGATTTTCGTGGAAATTTTTCAGAACCAGTCTATTTTAGCATTTCTCAGCTATTTATATAGCTTACAAATTTTCAATGAAAACCTGTTTCTCATTTATCGGATTTTGTCCTGTTACAACCACAATATTTTAGATATTTATGAGCTCCAAGCCTTTTAGGGGTTGTTTCTACCAGCTAAAAGATTTTTACCCATTCTTTTTTGCTAAACAACTCAAGCTCAGTCAGATTGGATGGAGAGCATGTGTTGAACATACATTTTCAAGTCTTTCCACAGATACAAAGTTAATCCTAGGCCTGGACTTTGACTAGACCATTCTCATATATGAATAAACGTTTAAATTGTAGGTTCTGCTGCATGTTAAGGGTCATTGCTCTGCTGGAAGGTGAACCTCCTCCTCAGTCGAGCTTTTTGAAGCCCCTATAAGGTTTTCTCCCAGGATTGCCCAATTTCCCTGTCCCTGGTGGAGAAAATCCTCCCTACAGCTTGATCCTGCAACCACAGATGGTGTGTTCAGGGTAATGTACAATGTTAGTGTTTTGCATGTAGACCAATTAGTTCAGTTTTGATTTCTAATGGTCAGTTGGTTGCCCTCTTTTTTTTATATTAGGGGTATCAGAGTAAATACAAGAACATGAATGCTCAATTTTCAGATTTGTATATATGTTAAATAATGTTGAAATTCATGCCTCATTTCTCTTCCACCTCTGTTATTTTGTTGTTCTTTTGTTCTTCCTACCTCTGGCCAAAATAACATCACAGATGGACAGTCTCCCACCCCATGCATGAAGATGTTGCTGAGCTGCTGAGCTCCTTCAGTGACAGACTGCTGCATCCTTGGTGCATGAAGGAGCGTTTTCACAGATCCTTCCTCCCTGCAGCTATTAGACTCCAAAACCGGAACTGCTCCCAACAAACTCAATAATGTTTACACCTTTGCTGTAATTTGCACTGTTTGACTCACTTAATTAACATTTCTGCTGCTGTTATTTGCACATCTGTTTTTCACAGTTTATATTCTTTTAACTTCTTGTAAATATGTTTACTTTTTAATGCACAACTAAACATGCACATTCTGTAATTAGTTTCTGTTTTTAAATTATTGTACTGAGATTCACACTCAAATCTGAGTATGCCACTTTATTTTTAATAACTTCACAGTATTTTGGTTTTGCAATTTTGTCCTTAGTGTACATATATTATTAATTCAGTTTTTTATACTTTTCTGTTTTTCTTGTGTGAATCCAAATTACAAATATATTACCTGTCACTTTGCTGCTGTTACAGCTGAATTTCCCATTTGTAAGATAATAAAGGAGTATTCTATTCTATTCTCTCTGACGTGTTGCTCTGTCACGTTAATATCCAGTAAAATATATTAAAGATTGCTGTAAAGGATTTTGCAAAGCACTGTAGTCACCCTTTAGGCGTTGGTCTGTTTGATGTCAAAAGGGAGTACAAATAAAGGAAATAAACGTATTTAATATTACAAGACTGTAATTATAACACACATGATAAAATGTGAGACTCTTACACCCAAAACAAAGTGTGAATCAATTGTGAGTAAAAGTTAAACTGAAAATATTTGAGTCATTTTAAATGATTCAACGTGTTTTCACAGAAAATTGTTGGATGTGTGAGATACACAGAGAACCAATTTAACATTTCTTAAGTTCAGTGTTTTGCTTTTCTTGTCAAGTTATGCCTCAAAGGGAGCAGCAAGGCTATAGGATGGCAAGGGTTGTTGGCAGGACTCTCCGCCATTACTCCTCTGTATTGTGGTATCGGTCCGTCTTTTTTTTTAGTGTCAGACAGACTCCCATACCTTTAAATCTAGACTTAAAACTTTTCTTCCTATAAAGACTAATACACAGGGTTGAATCAGGTCATCCAAAACCTTACATTTTCTGGCAATTTTAAGTCTAATCGTGAATCACTGTATATTTTTATAATGTTTATATTCTGGAGTTTACATATAGCCTTAAAGGCAAGGCAATTTTATTTGTGTAGCACACTTTCCACAACAAGGTAACTCAAGATGCTTTACATGATTAAGGGGATTAAGGTGCTGGATTTTTATTGTAACTTTTTTGTTTAACCTTTTATTTACTAAATCAAACTGAATTTTCTTTTTGTTTTATTAAAAGTATTTTTAGTTTAATAATTATTATTCTCAGTGGTAGTAAATGCATCTCAAACTTCAATTGCTTGCTGTTTTCCCCTTCACCTGTAGATGGCGGTAGTGCTGTTTCTTAAAGAGTTGCTGCTGAACCCTTAAAAGGAGAAGAAGGGGAAGAAGCAGCATTAATCAGCCTGAGCCGAAGAGTGAAGAAGTCGGCCGCTCTCGGACTCTGAGGTGAGTTTAATGGTCTATTTTTTTTTTACACATTAATGTTGGCTTTTATCTTTATTTTTAATTTTCTTGCAGTTTTATAAAGTTGTTGGGAATTTTTTCTCATTTCCGGACTCACTTTGGAGTATTTTGTTAGCTAAAATGCTAAAAGGTGTTGACAGACGGTTAAGAGTTGACCTACCTGTTTACGGTGAATCAAAGTTTCTTTTATGTAAACAGGCTTTTATTACTGTATTAAAATAACAGTTTTTAATTGTTATTGCTTTATTTTGTGTTTATTAATTGGCGCTTCGTGTTTCTTAGAATTGTGAGTTTAGATTAAAACACTTTTTAATTGCTTACTGTTAATCTGTGTATAATTTTACTATTACTTGAATGTAATTAACATGTTATTACGCTTTTGTCTAATCTCAGTTTATCTTACTGAGTCTATACATTTAAGTAGTTTTATAAATATATTATCCTAAAAGCACGTATAATGTTTTTTAAATAATTATTTTTATTTATTCCTTTATTGAACCCCCCGTTGTTTTAGGGTAAAGTAAAAAGCATACTTTTATTAGTTTAAACAAGTAATAATATAATACTAACAATGAAATTCTTGTTACAAACCCAAAAAACTAATAGTTTATTAAATATCTTTCAATGAATGAGAATTTAATCAACGTTATTTAACTAATAAGAGTGAGCCCTCCATCCATATTATTGATCTAAAGTATTTTTAAAAGGTTTTACAATTACAATTTGAAATTTTGCTTAAAAACGCAAAGCAGCCAAAAACATTTAAAAAAATCAAGTTTGTTGGCATAAATAGGTAATTGCTTGAAAAAAATCTAATATTATTACTGTTTTAATGTGATATAATGAATTGAATGTAATTAACATACCGATAATAAGCTCTTTGTCCACAGTACTCCCTCAGTGTTATTATTTTTATGTTTTATTCATGAAAAGGATCTTAAAAACAATAATAAGCTTTAAAAAAAACTGTTGGATTGGTGCAAAGCTGAAAAAAGTTAAGTTTTACTTGTGTAATTCTGTAATAATAATTCGTACTACTTCTTTTTGTTTACCAAAATCAGCGTATTTTGGTAAATATTTTAAATAATTTGAACTTAATCAACATGTGATTCAGTCTTTCAGTTATCGGTTTTTGCCCTTAGTGTGTATTACTCAGATTCATGAATGAACGTTATCTTAAAGACACTAGATATTTAGTTTTTCTCAAAGCATCTTTTGACAAAAACTCTACGTTTGTTAGCATAAATGTGTAATAATATAGTAACAATCAGATTTTGTTTTTAAATTTAATGTCAGCAAAATGGGTAAGTTATAATTCTAAGAGGCTTCCCAAATAACACATTTAAGAACCTACTTGACATCAGGGTGATATCTGATCCTTTGTAGTGTTTATCGTGGGATTTCCTCAGTTCTTTTCATCCTAGTTTACTTTTACAATCAGCCATGCATGCCTGCTCGGTTTTACCAGTGACCGAACAGCAAAACGTCAAGTTCCAGTGACTCTATTTGCTTCCTGCTCCAAGCTCGGCTGATCTAGCTGGGCATGATGGGTAGAAAAATGTATATAAATATTTTTTTTTATCCTCTCCTCTTACTATACAAATATTAGTATTATTCTAAGTAGTGATAGTTTTGTTCAAATCTTTATCTCTGCATGGAACCAAAGGATGATCCCAGCAGATTTTGTAGCAGAATCTTCAGCACTATTTCTTTGCTCTGTAACTTAGCCACCTGATGCATTAAATCTAGAAGAAATAATCAAGTGTTCAATGTGACTCTGCTTTAAAACAAAGACATAGCAGAATTTAAGCTGTTCTCATCCCATTTTGTCTCCATATAGTTTTTGCATGAAAGGGTGAAGATGCAGACGCCAGCAGAGTCGATCCTCCACAGCGGGTATTTCCACCCGACGCTCCGATTCTGGCAGACTTGCGCCACCGATCTCAGGCCAGACAATCTCATCTACCCGATCTTTGTCACGTGAGTTAAATTCCTCTACGCTTTTCAGCCTCGTCAACGGGAAAACCGAAAACAAGCCCCTTGGATTTTGATGTTTGAAGACGTGTTAAGCTTTTGATGAAGGTATGATACTCATAGTTTCAGTCTCTTTACATCTGATTTTGTGTTATAGAGACAGTCCAGATGCAGTGGAGCCCATCGGAAGCTTGCCAGGACAGGCGAGGTGAGAATCACACCTGAACCAGAGCTGAAGATCTAACAGCTGCTAAATCTGAGACGATGCTTCCGTTTTTTTGATAGATTGTTGTCTTTGTGAATAAGTCAGGGGCCGAACTCATGAGGGACATTATGGGTGTTGTCCTCAGATAAAAGCTGCTAGGAAGGGTGGAGCCAGGGCCGAACAGTGAATCTGGACTGAGATAAGAAGAGAGTCGGTTAGATCTTTATTTCATTCAGAGCCGCAAACATGCACTCACAGTTCGTGTCCGTTCATCAACAGAGCTCAGCTCAGTTCTTAGAAACACAACTCTGAAGCATTAGTGGCTAGGATAACAGAGTTTCATTTCAACACACACACAACTTTGACTGTACTCAAGGTTAAATGGTTCTTTTTTTCATAATTTATTTTAATTTATTAATTTTGTTTTATTGTGTCTTTAGTTTTTATTTCTCTTTAATCTTTTTTTATTTTTTGGTTTCTTCAGTCATATACTTTTCATTGTTAGTTTATTGACTTAATTGAAGTATATTTAATCTTTTATTGATTTTGTTACTCATTCCTTTTTTTAGTTTATTAATACATTTTGTAAGCTTTTTATTTTTTAAATCTTTGTTAGTTTATTTTTAATTAAATTTAAAAAAAGTTTGTTTTATATTTGTTTTCTTGATTTCTTTTCATTTGATCTTTTAACAGTATTTTTAAAAGTTTTATTAATAGTTTAATATATTATGCTATGCTGATTTATTTAAATAAATTTACTTTTTTTAAGAATCTATAGTTTATCTATTGATCGATTGGTTGACTTGTTCATTTTATTTGATCCCTTAGTTATTTTTATTTATTTATTATTAGATGTTTTTAATTTCACTTTTTATGCATTTAGTTTTTTCTTTAATTTTTATTATTCTTAATTTATTGAATGAATTTTATTTAATTTGATAACATTTTTTATTTTTTTTATTTTATTTATTGATTGATTAACAGTTTTTATGTATATAATAAATACCTGCGATCCACAGATATGGGGTGAATAAGCTGGAGGGAATGTTGCGCCCCCTGGTGGAGAAAGATTTGAAATGTGTTCTCATTTTTGGCGTCCCGGCAAAAATAGCAAAGGTAATATCAGAGTAGAGGTGAAGAAACACATTTTTAAGGCAGAACTGGAGCTACATGTTTGCATTGTGATTATTTAGAAAGGGCTACTTTCAGATAATTGCATTTAACTTGCACCCTAAATGTTCTTATTTCAGGATGAAAGGGGTTCGGGGGCCGACTCGGGCGACACTCCCGCTGTTCTGGCCATTAAAAAAGTCCGATCTTTGTTCCCGGAGCTGCTGGTGGCGTGCGACGTCTGTCTGTGTCCCTACACCTCACACGGACACTGCGGTCGGGTGTTTACCTTCTGCTGCACGTTTAGAAATGATCTGCAGCACGTGTCTGATTTCAAATGTTATGCTTAATTATTTTTCAGGGATCCTGAACGAGGACGGCACGCTGAACAACGACGCCAGCTGTCTGCGTCTGGCGGAAGTCGCTCTGGCTTACGCACAAGCTGGTAGACGTCTTGTTTTGTGCTGTGATAAATGGGAACTAATAGAGGGCGGGATTTCCATAGAAATTACAGAGGGATTACTGACCCTGCCTGTCACCTTTCTGTTGCGTAACCACTGCTGAATTGGAATTGAATCCCTGGAAATGTGCTGTGAGAGGCGGTGGAAGCTGTGACTGTCTGCTAACGCGTCACAAACACGATGGTGAAAAAAAACATCAGTTTCTCACCCCTTTCCACATGGAGCAGACGTGAAATCTAAAACATTTAAGTAATGATTTAGTTTGGATTAGACAGAAAACACTCCATATATTCACCAGAGTTGCCAGATGAGATTGACAGTTTCCAGCCCAATCACAGCTGACAACCCGCCCAATCAAACAAAACAACCGCCCAATCCACGAAGTTGCCAGACACCCGTGTAAACCCGTAAAATAATCACACAGGCAATAGAAAACACTCATATGAGCTTCATATCACCATCAAATGGCCACAGATATATATTAGATTAATAGGTTATGATAAATTTGCAACCAACAAAGAGCACAGTAAATCAAGTAAATTGGCTGGACATATTGCAAAACGCATCGTTATTATTTATTGCTAGGGATGCTGGCAACGTTTGCCCGATGCTGAAAAACGCACAAGACCTGGCTGAACAGCACAGAGCAGCCGAATAATCATAGATTTCAAAACACACCAAACCACCAGTTTTTAAATTAACAAGCAAGGCCTTAGAAAGTGGACTACAGTTAAAGAAAATCTGTCACAGTGCAAATAGGATCATGTTACAGAAAAAACTCCTTACCATTACGCAGAAACAGCTTCAGTCTTTCCATAAACTTGAACAATGTTGAGAACTTGAAGAACTATTTAGAGTCACTGGAAGCCAGGGAAGCTGGCTAATACATAAATGAATCAAATCTCCCCAACAGCTGCCGGGGAGGTTTGAAAGTAGCGGAAGTCGGTCCGTTTCTGCTCAGGCCAGAGCGCACATCAATGAGGCTGGAAAGGAGCTGTAATCCCATGCGACTGCTAGCTAGTCTGTTTACGCTGACGTCACAGTGAAATAACGTGATTGAATACAACTAATGTCAATCAAACATTTCACAGAATTTTGTATCCGTTATTGTAGATTTATTTATTTATTATATCTTTTATTTTATTTTTTCACGATAAAATGAGAGGGTGTTGTGCTGATTTCACAATATAAAAAAAACGCCAAATGTGGGCAAAAGCAGCCCAATTTTCAACCACCCGCCCAATGCATTTTTTCCCCGCCAGGTGTAACCAAAAGAAGCCCAATTGGGCGGAAAACCGCCCAATTGGGCAACACTGATAATCACACATTCTGTATCACTGTGTGAGAATGCTGTCGTTTTCAATCCATCTGGGGGGGAAAAGAACCCGAAAATGAATCTGAACTCTGGCCTAACGGACGATAATATGTAGTTTCTCGTGCTTGATGCTATGAAGTCCTCTGGACTGAGCTTTAAAGGTTTAATAGGAGATGAATTTCCTGTGCAGGCTGCCACATCATCGCTCCCTCTGACATGATGGACGGACGAATCAGAGCCATAAAACAGGCCCTTCTGTCCAACGGTTTGGGAAACAAGGTCGGTCTCATCTGAAGGCGATATCTGTGCATCAGAAACGTTTGTTAAAAAAACCCCAAAAAGTTTTATTTTGTTCCATTTTATTTCCCGTGTCCTCGTCCAGGTTTCAGTGCTGAGTTACAGCGCAAAGTTTGCCTCTTGTTACTACGGTCCTTTCAGGTAAACACGAGTCAGTGGTGAGCAGATGAGCGAAACGCTCCCCCTCTGGCGTCTCTAACTCACTCCATGTTGCGTTTGCATGCAGGGACGCAGCGCAGTCGAAGCCTGCGTTTGGAGACCGCCGCTGCTACCAGCTTCCCGCCGGAGCGAGAGGACTGGCACTCCGAGCTGTGGTCGGGTTTGGGTTCCATTTTGGTTGCGGGTTGGGGGGAGGGGGGATTGGAACGCCGCAGCGGACGTAGCTGATCTCTGGGTTTCTGTTTGCCGCAGGAGAGAGATGTGAGAGAAGGAGCCGACATGCTGATGGTGAAACCGGGCCTGCCGTACCTGGACATCATGAGGGAAGTGAAGGACAAGGTGAGCGGCTGAGGGAAGGAAGGAATTTGATTCGGGTGTTTTCCGGGTCTGGATGATTCCCATTAAACAAAATAGTTTAGTGGAACATATTTGGATTTCCTGACCTTATTCCCTATCGACCCATCCACAAATCCTTCATTCCTCGTCTATCCACCCATCTGTTAATCAATCTTTTGATCCATCTGTTTATTGAGGGGCTTATTTGTTTATCCATCTGTTAATCCAGTGGTTCCCAAACTGGGGGGCGCGCGGTATGAATGGATAAAAATGAAATGCTAATATAAACGGACAGGTTTTTGACGAGGCTCCCACTTAAACGCAAAGCAGAAGATAAAACATCGCCAAGTAAGCTTCTAAATTAACTTCCTTCCAAGCCAAAGAGTAGAAAACATGATGAAGCATATCTTGGCCTTTAGTTTTGTTCCATCCAAACAACAACTGAGCTCATATAAAGTTTTGTACATAGTGGCACAGTTTGAAAAACCACAACTGCAGATGATTATATACTTCCCTGCACTATGGACATGGTTCCATCTATGATTCATAACAGAGGCAAGCAAACTATAGGTTATTCTGTCTAATAATACCATTGGCAGGCGCATTTATGAGATGTCAACAGACGTATAGGGACTTTCTAGAGATCTGCACAGATGCGGCAAAGTCTATGGCTGCAGGCGTTCATGCAGCGTGTCTCCCCCAATATTGCAGTGCACACGCTGCGTCTAAACAGCCGTGTCCCGAGCTGAACGATGTAATGATCGATGTCTTCGGCACAGTCGGCTACATCAAAACACCACCTGTCAAAGCCCTGATTTTTGCGGTACTGTGCGAGAAAATAGACTCCGATAAACAGCCATTCTATTTCACAGCGAGTTCCGAAAACGGTCATGTGGGAAGGAGCTGTCCAGGGTCTTTGAACTGCCAGATGAGATCTGCATCGTTTTGAAGGAAGAGGGCACACTTTTTCTTTCTGCATATAGTGGCAAATTTCTGAACGCAGTGTCCAATGAACCAAATTTAGTGATGCAGGGCTCAAACACACACCTGGCGGATAAAGTGACATCACAGCAGGCTCACACCGGGAAAGTGTGATGGAACATAGAAAGTTGGGATGATTGAAGACCTCAGTTTGGCAAAATAACCTTTACAATTGTTTTGTTTTTTCTCTGACTTCTTTGTTTTAAAGCAAATGTACACAGAGAGGCATTAGAAATGTATTGAAAGCAATGTTCGATACACACAGTAAAACTAATAAAAAATAAAATTATAAATGAACAAAAAAGTAATAATTAACAGATATATGTTTGCAAATATTTTGTGGGCATGGCCTAATTCGTGCGCAGCTCCCCCTAGAAGCATGAAGACAATTAGCCACAAGTAATGTCTTCAACTAGGATTGTTAATTTCAGTGCATATTTGTAGTTTCTAAAGACAATTACAAAAATCTAGAAGAAGTAGAAGAAGAAGAATCCTTTATTGTGCAACAATGGGGAAATTCGGCTGTAACAGCAGCGATCGACAGATAATAAAAGCAGTATAAAAACAAAATTAAGAATTATAAATGTACATTAAGGACCCGATTACAAAAACCAAAAAAGTATTGTGCAGTTATTAAAAAATAAAGTGGCATACTTAGATTAGTATGTGCATCTAAAGCCAGCATCCACACCCCACATGTAGTCTGTTATTTTGGTCGAAAGCTGCCATTTTGTGCCTTTTGAACACTTTGTTGTACAAATTTTATGATCAGGCTCAGTGGAAGTGTTGAGGCGGCGTTCAGTCGGAGGTGATTGAGTCCCGGAGGCCGGAGCGGCGCTAAGCTGCGAGGGCCGTTCGAGGCTGCTTGCAGCTTATCCATTCTTTTTCTTCTTTTTTTTCCTTTTACTTTCTTTTTTCCCTTATTTTGTTTTTTCTTTTTCCTTATTTTCTTTCATTTTTCTTTTTCCCCTTTCTTTCTTTTTGTCCTGTTTCCCTTTTTTCTTCTGTTTCTTTTTCTACTATTTTTCTATTCTCATCTATTTGTTCAACCATCCCTGCATCCTCTTATCTATCTACTTATCAGTTTTTCCATTTACCTGTTTGTCCATTTTTATTAATCTATTCGTTTATCCATCTGTCTGTTTTTGCTTTTATCCGCTTTTCTTATCCATTTGCCCATGTATTCTTCTGTGTATATTTTTCCATCAACTTTTCCATCCATCCCTCTCAGTCTCCAGGTTCCATATTTAAAGCCTGACGTCTGTAGAAATGTAAGTCTTGCTTCATTTCCTGCCAAAGGAAGAATCTGGTTGTCTGCTGCGAGCGTGCCGTGCAGTCAGACTGTTACACACACACACTCGTCCTGTGGTTATTCCTGTCTTTGTGAGGCCGCCAGTTATTGATACAGCCTGTGTGAGGCAGGGATGGAAGCCATTCTACCAACCAGAGAGTGTCTTATGCTCTCTAGTTGTTGCATGCTCTTTGGTCCATGCTCGTTGCTTGGTTCATCTGCACTCGGCCCAATGTCCTTTTTTACTGTTGGGGGGAGGGGGGTATAACTGTGACCATGCTTTTAAATCTGTTGGGGAGGGATGGGAATGTAGTTTTATGTGGGGTCATTTTAATCTGTAAAGCACTTTGTGATGCAATGTCTTGTATGAAAAGCGGTTCATAAATAAAAATTGATTGATTGATTGATTATGCCTTGTCCACACGTAGCCGGGTATCTCACAAAACTAAGTTATTTTTCTACGATTTGCCCCGTCATACACACGAAAACGCAGATTTACGGCATCAAAAACGATTCTTTCTAAAAACTCGGCCCAAAGTTGCCTCTGGCTCTTGTTGTTGCAACAACAGGAAAACATGAATGAGAGCAACCTCACTGATGGTTTGCTTGTTCTATAATGCATCTGTGTTTTTCTGTCTCTTCCCTTCAGTTCCCCAACCACCCTCTGGCAGTGTACAACGTGTCCGGGGAGTTCGCCATGCTGTGGCACGGCGCGAAGGCCGGAGCGTTTGACCTGAGGGCCGCTGTGATGGAGGCCATGACCGCCTTCCGCAGGGCAGGTGAGACGGAAGAATCCACCAGCAGACATACTGAAAGTTAATTTGATCAGTTAGTTTAAGGCAAAAGAGAAGAGGGTTTAAACATTTTGAAAAGTCTGGCCTAAATTTAACACAGGCCCCCTGAGTCAATGCTCTACAGAACCACCTTTCCCTAAAAACTATTGATGAGAGTCTTTTGAGTTGGGTTTCTAACAGCTTTGCAAGTCTAGAGACTGACATGTTTTTCTAGTCCTTTGGGTGCTAGACGTGTCTCCCGAAGTCCTTTGGGTGCTAGACGTGTCTCCCGAAGTCCTTTGGGTGCTAGACGTGTCTCCCGAAGTCCTTTGGGCGCTAGACGTGTCTCCCGAAGTCCTTTGGGTGCTAGACGTGTCTCCCGAAGTCCTTTGGGCGCTAGACGTGTCTCCCGAAGTCCTTTGGGCGCTAGACGTGTCTCCCGAAGTCCTTTGGGCGCTAGACGAGTCTCCGTATGGAAAGCCAAGAGGGCCAAAAACGGGCAAAATTTTGTGTGTCTTTCACACGTAAACAACACGTAAACAACACGTAAACAACACGTACTTTGTGTGTGAAGATAATCAACGCGAACACAACGCGAAAACAACACGTAAACAACGTGTTAATGACGCGCAAACAACATGCACTTTACGTGTAAGGTTATGTCGCTGCTGATTGGCTTCCAAGACGTGGGATGAACCACTACAACAATCAGAAAAGGGGGGGAGCTCAGCAGATAACAGCAGACTGCAGATAATGCTATTTTTGTCATCTGCTAGAATCTCCTGAAGGTAATATTAAGAAGATACTCCATCCCGATCATTTTCAATATTTTTTAAATTATTTTAACGTAAATAATACTTTCATATAATGGATTAACTTTTACTAAATAGTTATTTGTAAATCAAATGATACCTGAACGCAAGTAGCTATGTGAGACCAGAGTCCACTGAGGCCAACACTGATACAGGAACACACAATCATGGATGTCCCCAGACTCAGTAAACTCGAGCGCAGCAGGAGTAAATCATCAAGCAGCGCAAGAGAAGGTGATGAAACACGGACACAACACATTAATATGAGGTTGATCTGCAGAGTCAAATAAGGCAGCTTGACTAACATACAAGCTCCAGCGAGCGGTCAGCTGATATGTGCAAATTCACGTGCAGCGTCCACACAGAAGACGCATATCAGTTGTGGATGCACTTCTGATAAGACTAGTATATCATGAAAAGTAATGGAGGTTTTGACAAATAACAGGATAACGCAGTCTCCCTTTAATACCCGTTGTATTTCTCTCATTATTTCAAGCAAAACATCTAATATTGTTCTGCTGCTTCATATACCACCTCGTCCTCTCTCGCCCCGCAGGAGAGGCAGACTCAGCAGGTCCGTTCTCGGCTCAGAGTTCGGACTTATTGTCCCGCTGTAAACATTACAATATGTTGCAGAGAATCATTTAATTTGCCGTTATTCACTTCTGTGGCAACAGAAGTTGCTACTACTCTGAACAAATTAAACATCAAATCGGTTCCTTTTCTTCTGATTGAAAAATTATTACATTTTATTGGATCACACAGGTGCGCCTCCTCATCCGTCTCCCTGTTCCGCATCTTGCAGCAGCAGTCCTGGGTCCTTTCACCACCCTGAGGAACCAGACTAATTGTTCAAAGGTGGTCCGACAGTATTGAGAAAGAGCAGGACAATATGTATAGAAGCTTGGTTTGTGGAGCTCAGCAGATCACAGCAGGCTGCAGATAACGCTTTTTTTGTGGAGAAGATACTTCGTCCTGATCATTTTCAATATATTTTTAATTATTGCAACAACAATAATACATTCAAATATGAATAATATACTATGACATTTTTTACTAAATAGATATTCCTTCCTGCCACTCCCTCTTACCACTCAGATAGTGCATCACTTTTCTAAATTACTTTTTCATAAATGTTGTTTTACTTCATGTTGACAAAAAAAGGACAAAAACAGGCCCTTTGCATTAAACAGGAATATTTCAATATTGAAAACACAAGTTATGTGAAGCCAATAGTTGATGCATCTGTCTTATATCATACCAGCATGTCCAAAAGCCTTTTGACAGGACTCTAGTTATTTTGGAGTACAGCAGAGGGTGTAATTACAGGGTTGAAAATGTACCCCCCAAAAAAAAGAAATTAGTATTAGCAGGCTAGGCCACTCCAGGACCTTGAAATACTTCTTACAAAGCCACTCCTTCGTTACCTTCACTCCACTCCACTATCTTCAGTCCCTGGCTAGTGTAAGGAGGTTCTCACCCAAAATCTCACGATACATGACCCCATTCATTCTTTCCTTTACACGAAACAGTCATCCTGGTCCCTTTGCAGAAAAAACAGGTCCAAAGCATGATGCTCCCACCCAATGCTTCACAGTAGGTGTTCTTTGGATGCAGCTCTGCATTCTTTGTCCTTCAAACATGACAAGTAGACTTTTTTACCAAAAAGTTCTATTGTGGTTTCATCTGACCATATTACATTTTCCCAATCCTCTTCTGGATCATCCAAATGCTCTCTAGCAATTGTTACTTTTGGTCCCTGGTCATTTGAAAATGATCAGGATAAAGTATCTTCTCTAATGTGTTGTGTCCGTGTTTCATCACCTTCTCTTGCGCTGCTTGATGATTTACTCCTGCTGCGCTCGAGTTTACTGAGTCTGGGGACATCCATGATTGTGTGTTCCTGTATCAGTGTTGGCCTCAGTGGACTCTGGTCTCACATAGCTACTTGCGTTCAGGTATCATTTGATTTACAAATAACTATTTAGTAAAAGTTAATCCATTATATGAAAGTATTATTTACGTTAAAATAATTTAAAAAATATTGAAAATGATCGGGATGGAGTATCTTCTTAATATCACCTTCAGGAGATTCTAGCAGATGACAAAAATAGCATTATCTGCAGTCTGCTGTTATCTGCTGAGCTCCCCCCCTTTTCTGATTGTTGTAGTGGTTCATCCCACGTCTTGGAAGCCAATCAGCAGCGACATAACCTTACAAGTAAAGTATGTGTTGTTTGCGCGTAATTATCACGGTGTTAACGTGTTGTTTACGTGTGAAAGACACACAAAATTTCGAGCGTTTTTGGCCCTTTGGGTGCTAGACGTGTCTCCCGAAGTCCTTTGGGTGCTAGACGTGTCTCCCGAAGTCTTTTTGGGTGCTAGACACGTCTCCCGAAGTCTTTTTGGGTGCTAGACACGTCTCCCGAAGTCCTTTTGGGTGCTAGACGAGTCTCCCGAAGTCCTTTGGGTGCTAGACGTGTCTCCCGAAGTCCTTTTGGGTGCTAGACGTGTCTCCCGAAGTCCTTTTGGGTGCTAGACGTGTCTCCCGAAGTCCTTTTGGGTGCTAGACGTGTCTCCCGAAGTCCTTTTGGGTGCTAGACGTGTCTCCCGAAGTCCTTTGGGTGCTAGACGTGTCTCCCGAAGTCCTTTTGGGTGCTAGACACGTCTCCCGAAGTCCTTTTGGGTGCTAGACGTGTCTCCCGAAGTCCTTTTGGGTGCTAGACGTGTCTCCCGAAGTCCTTTTGGGTGCTAGACATGTCTCCCGAAGTCCTTTTGGGTGCTAGACATGTCTCCTGAAGTCCTTTGGTGTGCTAGACGTGTCTCCCGAAGTCCTTTGGGTGCTAGACGTGTCTCCTTTGGGTGCTAGACGTGTCTCCCGAAGTTCTTTGGGTGCTAGACGTGTCTCCTGAAGTCCTTTTGGGTGCTAGACATGTCTCCCGAAGTCCTTTGGGTGCTAGACGTGTCTCCTTTGGGTGCTAGACGTGTCTCCCGAAGTTCTTTGGGTTAGACCCTAAGGTTCTAGATCACCCATTCATTTAAAGCAGGATGGAGAAACCCTGAATTAGAGGAGGCCAGATCTAGATCTGATGTACTGAATCGATCCCTCAAACAGGTGCGAGTTTCCTCCTATAGATCCACATCTAAAGGCTTTTTCTTGCAGACATTAAAAGAGGGGTTGCTTAGAAGCTTTTTCCCGTTAAGTTGAGCTGTTGATGTCACCTGCAGGCGCTGACATCATCATCACCTACTACACACCTGAGCTGCTCACCTGGCTGAAGGAGTAAAGGACCCGACGCTGCTTTAAACCACTGATTGTGACTGAGGGGAACTTCAGTAACTGGAAAATACTCATTCCTTTATTCTTGGTTAGAACTCTGCTTTCTGCCATGGCGCCTGTAGACTAGCTCGGGTTTTTTAGCTTTGGAAGCGACGACATGTTGAGAATGTAAAAACTGGTTATTGTGCTTTTGCAAAACGTGTCTCTGCTGCATAAAGTTAGATCATCAATAAGATAATTATGACATGTATATGTTGGAGTTGGTTTCAAATGGGGAGTAAATAAAGTTGTTCGTTCTGATCTGGAACTGTGTTTTATTTATTTAAAGCCTGTGTTCATTATTTGGTGCACAGACGGTGCCTTCTTTTGTCTCACTTATTATTTTCAGATCAAACATATTTTAAGATCCTAAAAAGATCAAATAAATGTGATTAACCATATTTTTTCAGCTCAGTTTCTCTCACCAGATCTCAGTATTGCCTGACCCATACATGTAAGCACTTAATAAAACCTGACTGACAACATGAAGTAGGCCAATACAACTTAAAAATACTCCACAGCGTTACGAAGCCATTTCTTAGGCTTTGGGACCTCAGTGAGAACCTGAGAACATGGAACAGTGGAGAACCTTCCCAGGAGAGGCCCACCCTACCAGAATTAATCCAAGAGGGCATCAATGCCTCATCCAGGAGGTCCCAGAAGAACATATATCTTATTTCTCATTTCTATATGCTGAAGAGCTCTGTGTGTAAGAAAGGTTCCTCTGCTGTGCCACTTTGCAGGTCGCCTACCAGAGCTGCTGTCAGCAGCTGCAAGGATAGATTAACAGAAGTCATTTCTAACAGCAGCCTGTTGAGGAGCTAGTTCTCATAGTTTGTGTTGTAAATATTGAGCAGTTTCTGTCCTTTGGTATAAAATGTGAATTCTGTAAGTCAGACCTGACACTGTTTTTTGCTCTCATCTTGTGCAAGATTCTTAATAAACCTCACTGAGTTTTTTTTTATACGACAGATAGGTTTAGATTCTGCGGCGTTTCCTGATCAAATATTTAAAATCGCAACCCTCTGATCCATTGGGCCAGTTTGCATCAGCCTACTTCAGCCTGCCCTTCCTGCTTCTGCGTATTCCAACATTCAGCAGGCTCTGCACTGGTGGCAACTTGATTCTCAAACTCAGGAGGAAGCTGCTCTTCCAGACTTAACTACACTCAAATCCTACTAGTTTATGTAAAAGGTACGCAAACCATTTGATTTTAAACAAATAATTATAGAAATGTGCCTTTTTTATGTGATATTTTATTTACTGTAGTTCATATTCATCACTGGAAATATTTGTTTGCTTTAAAAGCACTTTGCAAAAGTTTTCATTGCAAATGTTATAAGCACAGGTGGGTAGATTAGCCAAATATTGTACTCATGTAAAAGTAGCACTACTACACATTTTTACTCAAGTAAAAGTACAAAGTAGTCATCCAAATAATTAAGTAAAGGTATTTGTTAAAAGGCTATTTTGTATTTGTTTTGAGATCATACCATTATATTTTATACTTAAAATGATAAATGGACAAAAATTTGAAGTTATGTGCAAATTTAAAAAATAAATAGAAATACATGACATGATTACAAAATAAGAAATTCAAGTAGAAGGAAATTTTTTCCAAATCCATATTTTTCAAAGTGAAACTTTTGCAATGAAATAATTGCAAAAATAACAAATTAGAGTAGAGGAAACATTTTTCCAATCCAAGTAAAACTAATGAAACCAATACCAGTAGGTAATGTCTATATGTTAGACCAGGGTAAGGTACCCCCACTTGACCTCCAAGTGGTACAACAGCCTCAGCAGATAGAAAATAATGTTAAAATGATGAAGCTTGTCTATAAACCAGAGGTCTCACTTCAACACAAGCTGTAGGTGAGTCTCATGCATTTTGGCTTAAAACAAGCTTGTTCTTCATTCAGTGAAGTCACTCACTGTGGGTAGAGTAGCCAGAAGTTTTACTCAACAAAGAGTAGTGATAATTCCTAAAAATATTACTCAAGTAAAAGTAAAAAGAACGGTGTAGTAAAACTACTCCTAAAAGTACTTCTTCTTTTTTTTTTTTTTTTTTTTTTTTTTATGTTACTCAAGTAAATCTGAGTAAATGTAAGTAGTTACTACCCACCTCTGGTTATAATTTGCTTTGTCTTAAACATTTCTTTTTATTTCGTTGAACATCCATAAAATACTTTCTAATCCAATCTGATTTCAACTTGTAAGGATGGATTTTTATTTCTTATAATAAATACAAAACCATGAGCCGAGTGAAATGATCGATTCTGCCTGCAACCAGAAGAGGGCAGAGTTGCACCGTGTTCCACAGCACTGATGCCATTTTTGCTCTGTTATTTAACACAATGTGACTGATTAGCTTAAGTTTGTAGTCAGCTTTTTCCCCTCATCCATCCATTCATCCTCTACTTTATCCCGAATGCCTTAAGGTGAAGCTGTGTGGAGACGGCTACAGAAGAAGGAGGTAAGTTCATGCAGTGATGTGTTTTACCTGAAAGCATGGAAAGGTGTTCGATTGTTGTTTTTCCAGAAACCAACGGCTGAAACCCAGTGACCCATGTGGTTCCTTTCAGTCGGAATGATTAGAGGCCGCTGGCTGATCTGGAGGAGGAAGGGAGCTCCAGGCGAAGCACTGACTCCCAAACTGACCTCTGACCTTCTGCAGGCAAAACACATGTAAAACACATGTATTCAGTCCCAACAATAGAGACACTTTGGACACTCCCCCACCACAGAGCAATTAACACCATCAAAGACTTCACCCACAGCAAGCACCTCCTCACCCCTCACCTATGACGAACTCACATCAGCTCCAACTAAAACCCTTATATTCATGAAGCAGATGTGAGGAAACAGTTAAAGAGCCTAAATGCTAGAAAAGCTCCCGACCCAGACGGTGTGTCTCCTGCCACTCTCAGACACTGTGCAAACGAGGTGGCCCCAGTATTCTCTGGCATTTTCAACTCCTCACTGCAGGAATGTCATGTGCCTGCCTGCTTCAAGACCTCCACCATAGTCCCTGTCCCCAAGAAGCCAAGGATCACTGGACTAAATGACTACAGACCTGTGGCTCTGACATCTGTGGTCATGAAGTCATTTGAGCGCCTGGTTCTGTCCTATTTCAAGACCCTCACGGCCCCCATCCTGGACCCTCTGCAGTTTGCCTACAGAGCCAACAGGTCTGTAGAGGATGCCATCAACATAGCTCTTCACTTCATCCTGCAGCATCTGGACTTCCCGGGAACCTACGCCAGGATCCTGTTTGTGGACTTCAGCTCTGCCTTCAACACCATCCTCCCAGACCTTCTCCGAGGCAAGCTGTCCCAGATGAACGTGCCTGATCCCATCTGCAGGTGGATCACTGACTTCCTGACGGACAGGAAGCAGCATGTGAGGCTGGGGAAGAATGTCTCGGACTCTTGGACCATCAGCACCGGCTCCCCTCAGGGCTGTGTTCTTTCTCCTCTGCTCTTCTCCCTGTACACCAACTGCTGCACCTCCAACCACCAGTCTGTCAAACTAATTAAGTTTGCAGCAGATTATTGTGGACTTTAGGAAGCACACAGCCCCACTCCCCCCCATCGTCCTGACTGACACCCCATCACCACTGTGGACTCATTCCGCTTCCTGGGTACCACCATCACCTCCGTCATAAAGAAGGCCCAGCACAGGATGTACTCCCTGAGGCAGCTGAAGAAATTCAACCTGCCAACACGGATGATGATGCAGTTCTACACTGCAATCATCGAGTCCATCCTCACCTCCTCCAGCACCGCTGGCGCCACCATCAGGGACAAACAGAGACTGCAGCGTGTTGTGCGCTCTGCTGAGAAGGTGATTGGCTGCAGACTCCCATCTCTGCAGGACCTGTACACCTCCAGGACCGACCCTTCTCACCCTGGACACAGACTGTTTGATCTGCCCCCCTCAGGCAGGAGGCTCCGGTCCATTCGGACCAGAACCTCTCGCCATAAGAACAGTTTCTTCCCCTCTGCCACAGTTCAACCAAGGGGGCAGCACTAAGACGTTTTTAGACCAAAAAGTGTAGAATTAAACAAGTTCACATGAATGTAAAAAAAATCCCCAGAAACTGAAAGACTGCATTGGTAAAGACCCATTTATACAGTTTAGAAGCAAAAAAAAAGTTGTTTTGAGGTTTAGTTACTCTTTAAGTGTTTCAGCAATTCATGGGCGGCTGTGGTCCGCTTGGAGTTTAGCTCAAAGCACATTTATGTGTTAGAGTGACCTAGTCAAAGCCTGAATTGAATTGAGAATGTGTGCCAAAAACCAGTGTTCAACCTCCGTCCAATGTGGTTGAGCTAGAGTTATTCTGAATAGAACATTTCGCGCACAGATACAGCCCGAACTGGATCTTAAGGGTTTCTGCACAGTGCTGACTCAGGAGGGAAGAACAAATACATGCCACACTTTTCAGATTTTCTTTTGAAAAAAATGGTGAAAACATTATACCCCCCCCCCCCCCCAATCAATTATGCTGCTGGTTTTCTTGATCTTTCACTTTAAACCCAAAGGATGTACTGCTGTGCAAAACATAGCCGCTAGGGGGCGACTTAACTTTACTTAAAAAAGAAAAAGAAATATTAAATGATTTTTATTTTGTTTTATTTTTTTGTTATTTGCACACTACAAAACAAAATTACTAAGCCGTGTTTTATCAGTGGGTCTGTTTCAGACGGACTGGATTCTTCTAAAGATAATAATTGATTATGTATTTTAGAGATTTAAGTCAAAGGTTGTCTTGTTTTTTAAAAATTTGATTCAAAAGTAGTCAGAGTGTCAGCTGGAAAAAACATTTTAGCAGGAAAGCTTCGGAATGAAATCCGATTCGGACACTGCTGCGGTGTATTTTCTATGTTCTTTTATTTTTTACAGTGTGTGACGTGTGGAGGGGGCCGAGCAGAGCCATGCTCCGATTTAACTTCCAGTCATCTGGCAGTGAGTGATCACTCTGAGAGAGGCCATCACTGTGAGGACCGCGCTGCGCTTGGAGACTGCCACAAAGTTCGTTTCTGGTGGATTTGCGCAGCGGAGACGCATGGCACAACCGGAATCACACAACGGGATGACGACTTTATTGAGTCTGTGCCACTTGTGAGGGAGAGCGTGGGGTGCGTTTGGGGGTATTTATGGTGCGGTGTGACTGAGTGGAAGCCTCTCCAAGCTGTGCGCTCTTCTCCGGGCACAGAGATGGGGCGCAGCGGCGCGCTGGGATGCTGCCTGGTCACCGCGCTCTGCTGCTGCTGCTGCCTCTTCCGCGGTTGTTGGAGTAACATCACCGTGGCGGTGATGCTGCCGGACAACCACCACATGTACGCGTGGGCTCTGCCGCGCGTCCTCCCGGCCATCCTCATGGCGCAGGAGGATCTGCACGGCAAACACAAGCTGCTGCTCGGCCACAACATCAAGATCCTGAACTACAGCACGCAGGACCCCGTCGCGGGCTCCTGCGCGGAGAGCCGCGCTCAGGTGGTGGCCGTGGACGCAAAGCTCTACGTGCGCCCGGACGTCTTCTTCGGACCCGGCTGCGTTTACCCGCTGGCCTCCGTGGCGCGCTTCGCCTCCCACTGGAAGCTGCCGCTGATCACCGCCGGGGGCCCCGCGTACGGCTTCGACGAGCGGGGGGAGGAGTACCGGACCATCGTGCGCAGCGGGCCTACCACCACCAAGATAGGGGACTTCGCCAACGCGCTGCACACGCACTTCAACTGGACGTCCCGCGCCGTGGTGATCTTCTACGACCTGCGGCACGACGACCGGCCGCACTACTTCCTGTCGGAGGGGATCTTCCTGAACCTGAAGCAGGAGATGAACATCACGGTGGAGGCGCTGCCGTACCTGAAGGAGCAGGACCACAAGGAGCTGGTTACCTTCATGAAGGACAGCGGCAGAAGTAAGTTAGAGCTGCTGGGATCAAGAGAACATCCATCTGTCTGTCCATCTGTCCATCCATCCATCTATCTGTCCATCCATCCATCCATCTGTCCATCCATCCATCTATCTGTCCATCCATCCATCCATCCATCCATCCATTAATTTATCTGTTTTATCCATCCATCCGTCCGTCAGTCCTTTCATCAATCCATCCGTCCGTCCATCCGTTTTATCCATCCGTCCTTCCATCCATCCTTCCATCCGTCCATCCGTCCGTCCTTCCATCCATCTGTCCATCCATCCATCCATCCATCTATCTGTCCATCCATCCATATATCCATTAATGTATATGTTTCATCCATCCATCCATCCATCCATCCATTAATTTATCTGTTTTATCCATCCATCCGTCCGTCAGTCCTTTCATCAATCCATCCGTCCTTCCATCCGTCCTTCCATCCATCCATCCTTCCATCCGTCCGTCCGTCCTTCCATCCATCTGTCCATCCATCCATCCATCCATCTATCTGTCCATCCATCCATATATCCATTAATGTATATGTTTCATCCATCCATCCATCCATCCATCCATCCATTAATTTATCTGTTTTATCCATCCATCCGTCCGTCAGTCCTTTCATCAATCCATCCGTCCTTCCATCCGTCCTTCCATCCATCCTTCCATCCGTCCGTCCGTCCTTCCATCCATCTGTCCATCCATCCATCCATCCATCTATCTGTCCATCCATCCATATATCCATTAATGTATATGTTCCATCCATCCATCCATCCATCTGTCCATCCATTAATTTATCTGTTTTATCCATCCATCCATCCGTCCGTCAGTCCTTTCATCAATCCATCCGTCCTTCCATCCGTCCGTCCATCCGTTTTATCCATCCATCCATCCATCCATCCATCCATCCATCCATCCATCCATCCATCCGTCCGTCCTTCCATCCCTCCATCCATCCATCTTTTTTAACCATCCGTCCTTCCATCCATCCTTCCATCCATCCGTCCGTCCTTCCTTCCTTCCATCCATTCATCCATCCATCCATCCATCCATCCATCCATCCATCCGTCCGTCCGTCCGTCCGTCCATCCCTCCATCCATCCATCTGTCCATCCATCCATCCATCCATCCATCCATCAATCCAGCCATCCATCCTTCCATCCATCCATCCATCCATCTGTTTTAACCATCCATCCATCCATCCATCCATCCATCCATCCATCCATCCATCCCCTCCCTCCCTCCCTCCATCCATCCTTCCGTCCGTCCGTCCGTCCTTCCTTCCTGCCCTCCATCCATCCATCCATCCATCCATCCATCCTTCCATCTCTGACCCGTGTTTAGAAATACAGATATGAGATAATTAATCTATCATAAATTGTGTCACAATAACGTTTTACTGAGCTGATTATCACACAGGAATGTCTTTAGGCTTTGAGCTGCAGCAGGTTAAACTCCTGTGGATGAGAAGCTTCATTAAATCTGTTCCATCACATCCAAAAACGAACCGCATGTTGTTCACTTTGGAACAAAGAAAACACAGACTCTCGCAGAGACCGTAAGCAGATTCACTAATATTGGACCCAAGTTTTCCCTGAACTTTTCACTCGTTCCAAGTCATGTGACAGACCAATACAAAGTCGTAGCTGTAAACAGGAATAAAAATAAAACTGTCTTACGTATACATAAAACTTAAAAAGGTGCAGAGTCCTTTTTGCTGAATAACAGAAATTTTGGCCCACCCTTCTCAGCTGGAGTTCAGCCAGATCAGATGGAGAGCGCCTCTAAATATCAGGTTTCAAAGTTCACCATCTATTCTCAATCATATTTAGGTCTGGGCTTTGACTAGGCCATTAGAATACATGAATCTGCTTAAACCCTCCCATTGTATCTCTGTATGTTTAGGGTGGTTGTTCTGCTCGAAGGTGAACCTCCACCCCAGTCTCAACTTTTCTGCAACCTCTAACAGCTTTTCCTCCAGGATTGCCCTGGATTTAGCTCCATCCATCCATCTGCCACAGCATAATGCTGCCACCGCCATGCTTCGCCATGGTGATGAAGTGTTTAGATTGATGTCCAGCGTTAGTTTTCCTCCACTTTACATTCCCGTTACATTCTCATCTCACCTAACCAGAACATCCTGCTGAAGGGAAGCAGTCCCCACAGCATGATGCTGCTACTACCATGGGGATGGGGTGTTCTTTGGTCTTCATGATCTGTTTGCTCACTAATTTTCTGTATTAAATAATTAGATAACTTCTGAAGGCAGTTGGTTGCACAGGAGTTATTCAGGGATTATTGAGTAAATTATGGGTGTTGAATATAAATGTACGCAAAAGCTTTCAGGTTTTAATTGTAAAAAATAAATAAATCCCTGTATCGTTTTTAATTTATTTCCCAATAATGCACAACCTTCTGTTGTTCTGTCACATTAAATAGCAATAAAATCAATAAAGTTCATAATTTTAACCAGACAGGCTGTCAAAATATTCAATTGGGTCTCATCGTTTTAAATTTACAACGATGCACTTCTTTTTTTAGATCCATCCATCCATCCGTCCAACTTTAAAGAAATGCTCATTTTAAAGGATGCACTTCTTATTTTAGGTGATGGATTTTTGCTGTTCATGCCAACAGACATGTACGAGCAACCTTTGCAGGAATATTTATGTTTTTGCAGCGATGATTTGTCTTGGAAAGCTCGAGGAGCGAAGACGTGCTGCCGACGGCTCAGAAAACACGCGGCCGGGACTGTTTTTGGTAAAGGCGGCCACAGACGATCAGATTATGTCCACCTTGGATACTATTCACACTCTCTTTGAATCCATCATAGGGAATGTTTGCTCAAACACACTGGATTTGCATTAGGTGTTTGTGTAGTTCATGAGGAATCTCACAATGTTGTCCTATAATGTGAAGGTTATTTTTGCCGACGCTGGTAATCAGTGATAGCTTGTAGGCGACTTGAGAGGAAAAACTGTCCTGGTGATCCAGGAAACATCTGGAGGGAATCACCGTTTAATAAAGCTCCACATTTGAGAGCAGAATGTGCTTACAGACAGTAAACATTGCAGCATCTCAGGTTCCTGGCATTGAGTAACATCAACAACCACAACAAAAAAAAATAAGAAATTCTCGGCTTCTTTATCTGTTGCTGGTTGAACATTGTAATCAAAAGGCAATCCGGCAGCGTTCCCTCGTTCGGGAATTAGGGAGCAGGAGGTCATGTGAGCTAATGGTTTTGTCAGTGCTTGTCTCGCCTCGCCACTCGGCTCACCTTTCATCCCCGAGTATATCCCGCAGGCGGTCAGGGTTACTCCGCTGTGGACTAACAAAAAGAGGGAAGTGAAGTAGAGGTTTTAGTGGGAAGACAAACCACAGCAGACATTTAAATGCACAGGTCACCTTCTATAATATAATGCCAACCTTCTTGAGCAAATGAATCTGGTGATATTTTGTTCGTTTCCCTCTTCAGACAGGCAGCCCTTGCAGCAAAGTATTGTCAACAGGATTAGGACAAAGGCGTTATACGGGTAAATGCTTAGATGTCTCTTAATGGAGTACAAAATATGCTTCAGTCTAAACGATAAATAAGGCCTTAGAAGAAGATTTATATATGTCACGATTAAAATAAATATATCAAATAAATTGTGTACATTTTCAGGAACTTTTAAAAAGCACAATTAAATAATTAAATGTAGTAATCAGTATATCAAGTTTTTATTTATTGGGTAAAATAAAACATTAGAATTTGTGTACATTTTATTTTCTGTGCTACAGAACATCATTAAATAATTTAAACTCTCACTTTCACACTATTAAGTCATTCACCACCGGACCTTGACACAATAAAATAATGCTGAAATAATGAGAAATGATTTTAACATGCAATGAATTCAATTGTTTAATATTTGCTGATGTAATTGAGATGGCAATATGTTTTCTTTAGTGCTTCTCCGATTTTAAAGAAATAATCACACATATAAACTACGGCGATATTTCAATAGCAATATATGTCGATCAAATGACGTATGGTACGATAGGAAAAAAAAGGATAGATAAAAAGTTCCCCCTTCTCTTTTCATCATAGCCTATCGGGTAGTTATTGCTATAGTTACTAACAGTCGTTTTGAACCGATACGGGACGCACATCAATACTGAATGTAACAATAATGAATCAAATTAAAACGCAGAAAATACGACAGTCAGCAATGTTGTCGTGGCGGGACCCAAGCAGCTTAATAAAGTGTTATAAAACTTTTAAAAGAAATTGAAAAAGCATCAAGAATAAGTTAAAAAAAATTATTAATAACATCATTAAAATATTTTAAATCAATAAATAATGGTTAATAACATCAGTAATTCCTGATGTCACTCAGGTCTCTTAGCTTGATTTCTTTTTGTTTCCTACGAACTTTCAGCTATGGTAAAAAAAAAAGTGTTTGAATAAAGAAATGAGAAGAATTTTGCATTTGTGTCCTTTATTATAATTAGTTTATTAGAAAATAGCATAAAATGGCGAGGGGGGCACTTGAACTATATTTTTTACCTTTTTTGATAGTCATCAACAATTATCTATCAATCAATATGACTTTTCTTTTTTTCAATATGCTCTTTTTCTATACCATCCAGCCCCAATATAAACATTTAATTACCTACTTTGTTATTTATTGAATTGTGGCACTTTTGGCTTTCCGTAGCCCACATTCCTCTCCGACACCACAAATGTCACAGTTAATAGTTTAAAGGTTTGTCATGCATCTATATCCAAAATGTTATCATTCAGTATTCAAACATCTTTGCAGAGTTTTCAGAAACTTGACGAATCCAAATGAATAATAATAATACATAAAAATAAAAAAAAAGATAGTTTATAGAGAAAAGGAGCAAGAAAGCCAGGCCCTCTATGGAACTCCATAACTCTGCCATATTCTCCAGTATAAACAGCATTTAAAGTTTAAACGGGTCATGGAAAGTTTTATACATTTTATTGCTTCAATAAAATCTGATTTTAAGTTTTAGAATGTTTTTTTTATGTTTTTTAATTATTTTATTTTTAGATTTGAGCAAGGAATGTTCAGCTTAGCTTTTGACGATCCCTTAAAATCATTCAAAAACTTCAGCACAGCTTCTCATCTGTACCACAAGTTAAACATCAAAACGTTGGTATTATTTTCCTTTTTTCTCACTCAGTGTTTTGCCGTTTCTTTTTGGACCTACAGTTTTCTGTCGAATCCCAACTCAGAGAGCACACCTCCATCCTCCCATTCATCTCCCTTGTTATTCTTCCCTGAGTCACCCTTTCAAAACGTCTGATCAAAAAAATCCTTAAATTTTCGCTGACCCCCCCCCCCCCCAAAAAAAATGCAGGAATCACCATAGCAACCACAGTGACTCGGGATTTTTTTATATTGTTGATCATTCCTGTGTTATCCTCTCATAGGTGTTAAAGGTGCGGCCCGTGGGGCGACTTGCGACCCTATGTACTGGTTTTATGCGACCGCCCTCCCCCCGATTGAAATAAAAAAAATGATGCTAATTTCGCCCCCCACCACGGATGGTTGACGCAGATGGAGACTCTTTATTTTTATTTAGGGCAAACTTATTCCCGACATATTCAAATCTTTTTACAAAACAAAGTATTTGTCCTTTAAAAACCTAGCTTTTTTCATTCATTTTACCTCATCCATCCAGTGACTTTTACACTCATTACTGAGAATAGACTAAATTTGTTTTTTTCTTCTTTCGAGGTGAAAAGATTGAAAGCTTTGGATCTGCAATGATTCACGTAAACCCTTTGCTACAAAAAATACTTTATCTGTAATTAAAACAATAATTTATATGCTTAGTTTATTGTTGAGTGGTAAAAAAAAAGTTTTTGTAAAAAACAAAAACAGTTGAAGGGTTAAAAAACACTGGACTAGAGGATTAAGTTGCAGGTTCTTTAGATTTCAGTGTTTATGGTTCTGAAAACTGTATCTGAACCCGCTGTAGATGCATGCTTTTATTCCCACTAAAAGTTTTTGCCACGCAAAGTGGAGGTTTTTATTTAAATATTAGTTATTTGGCTGCAAGTGATACAGCATTTCTGGGGTGTCTGGTTTCTATCCTGCAGGCTCTTCTTTTTAAAAGCAATCCATCATGGCTGCCCATGTAGACCTTGTATGATCTTACAAAAAGCATCATCCCTGATTAGACCATATTAATTTGAGGACAAGACACACTAGTAAGAGTGCATCTAAAATCAATGTTACATGTAGCGCCCGGAGCTCTTAACATAAAGTAAAAGTGGTGTTTGCATATGGAAAGCAGAGTTTAAAACAATGTTAATAGAAAAACTACCACCAATGGCTATCTGGGCGTCGCCATATTGGAATCCCGACTTATCCGATTACGTTACTGGAACGCTGTTTACTCGGGTGTGACGTCAAACCCAGCGAGTTCCGATTAAAATGGAGCGCACCATAACATCCGTGATTTTTTTAAACCGCCACGTGTGTGGTCTCTCAGGTTTTGAAAATCGTGCGACTGTTTTAAGGCAAGGGAATTTTATTCGTATAGCACAGTTTCAACAACAAGGCGATTCAAGGTGCTTTACATGACTAAGTGGTAAAATAAAAATAGCAGTAAAACACAGACAAAGCATATAAAGTAAAAACAGCAGTAAAACAAGAAACACACACAAAACATGATACATGAAAGCATTACTCAAAGGCAGCTCTAAACAGATGAGTTTTTAGTTGTGATTTAAAAGAACTCAGTGTTTCAGCAGCTTTGCAGTTTTCTGGAAGTTTGTTCCAGATTAGAGGAGCATAGAAACTGAAAGTCTCCATGTTTGGTTCTAATTCTAGGGATGTTGAGGAGACTGGAATTAGAGGACCTGATTGGTCTGGTGGGGTTGGTATAGTAACAGTAAATCTTCATCATACTTTGGTGCTAAGCCATGTAATGATTTATAAACTAGTAAAAGTATTTAGAAGTCTATTTTCTGAGCTACAGGGAGCCAGTGTAAGGACTTTAGAACTGGGGTGATGTTCTCTACTTTTAAAATCTCGCGGAGTTTACCAGCCGTGAGTGTGAGAGAAAAATGCAACAACAAAAACCTTTTTTCATTGAAATCAGTAAAGATGAAGCAAAAAAACAGCAGAAATCATTATCCAAACAAAAAATAAATTAAAAAAATTGGTACTGCAAAAAACTGGATATCAGGAATCGGACACAAAACTCTCCTTTGGGTTATTAATGTTGCTCACCCTGATATTGGGATCATGTATTCGTAATGAACAGTGTAATCAAAGACAAGAGGGAGAATCGCTTCCAGTTTCAAGACGAAAAAGGAATCTGCATGGTGGGGTTTTACTTTTTATGTGTGCTTAAAGATTGATTTCATTGGAGCACCACTAAAAATAATCCAGCTTCGATCGGAACGCTCTCATCTGGATACTTTTAGTCTGCTAATGTAGCGCAACAGGCAGAATCTCTGCTATGTGAAAGAAGGACCACAGGGGTCTGCGTTTTTTGCTCCCTGTCCGGTATGTTCTGGGCATTAGTGGTTTGCAGCTCACAGTGGGAGACGAAAAGAGAGCCTCTGCAAAACACAGCTCAGGTCGGCCCTTATTATAATCACAGAAATCCTGGATAACCTGCACGCTCCCTTTACACATTCAGTTTGCAAATCAGAGGCCGTCTCTCGTTCTGACAGAGACAGAGAAAGCTCCTCAAGACAGCTGGAGGTAATCCGCCTCGACTGGAAGGAGAAACATGACACTTGTCTGAAAATCTGCAGTAATCCCTGAAACAAAATTCAGTAACTGACTTGATTCCTGCTAAACTTGAGTGTGATTATCTGTGAGGCGAACACTTACCGTGGAGAAGAGTCTGTCAGGAGAGCTCGTTTTAGCGTCTCCATCTAAACCAGAACCTGGAGACTGATGAGGGAAATATATGTAAATAAACAGAAGCTCCGACCAGAACAAGTGGGTGTTAATTCATTCTGAGGTAAACTCAAATAGCAGGTTTAGTAAATCAAGGGCTAAATGGAAACTTGGAGCAATAACAGTAATGATAGTCATGACCATGATGGGGTTGTTTCCCTCAGTCAGAGCTGAATGGCGCCAAGAGGCAGAGTCATTTTGCCGCTCGCTGTTATTTACACTCAAGTTTCTCCTTGTGTTCCCCGAGCTTCATGCCGGCAGCGACCAAAAACAGCTTCGTCTGGTTCGGAGGTGACGTGTTGCACATGCGGGGCCAGTGATGGGTTTGGAAATGGTGCGATTTGCAAGGAGCCGCAACGTCTAGAACAAACTTTCTGCAACCGGGTTCTCCAACTCAGCTGAACCGAGTGAACGGCCCGTTGCCGGGCCTCTGCGGAGATGAGGGAACTCTGCTGTTTTGATTCGGGGGCATTGGAGCAGGGGTGCATCTAAATGTTGCAGGATGGTCGCTCTCGAGAGCCGTGCTTGCGCACCCCTGGTTTAGAAGGAGCACGAGGGTGAGGGATGGCCTCATTGGGCAGTTGCTGAACTGGAAACTGGAAACGGGCATCATTATCAGCACCTCAGAGTTCTTTGGGGGTCGAATTTTAAGGTTTGCATAAGGCCGGGTGGTGAAACCAAGCAATCACCTGGCTTGTAATGATAATGCATGCTGAGTTACGATGCGTAAAAGTGCCCTGATGTTTAATACGTCCAACAACATGCTGGACAATACATCTTAGAAGCCCAAGAATGTCATCCCAGCGGGGGTAATGCAGTATAGGTTATCCACGAGATTGTGTCTGAAATGTAGGTTCTATTCTGATTTTTGTGCAAACAGCTCGCTAAGAGGACGGCTAGCTAGTTTTCTCTCATCGATCTCTTGGTTTTTGCAGCTCAGACCCAGGATATCATCGTTGTAATCCATCGCTGAATGTGCAGGAATCCAGTCCTGCAACACAATCCCCTGGAAACGTAGGAGGCGGCGATGTGTGTGAGAGAGAATAATCTGTGTTACACAGCTCTGCAGGATTTCAGTAATATTTCAAAGCAACAAACTAATCAAAGTTAAGACTATGAACTGTCTTTAGCGTCTTAAATGAGACAGGTAGCAAGATTAGCATTCAACCAGCAGTCCCTTACCTTAACTGCAAGATTTCCAAAAGACAGCCAACTTTTCCTGATCCAGCATCTTCCACGACAGGTTTTAAAGTAAACAGTCCTTTTATTTAAGCCTTTTGCGTTTTTGAGTTCTGTTGGCGGTACGTTACATACTTCCGGGTCAAATCTGCGTTTTTAGCAACGCCCTTTCTATGTACATATACATATTATACATAATTTGAAAGCTAAGATTCTTGAGATTCCAATGATGTATGCCAATTAAAGATACAATCATAACTATAGTAAACGCCTTTGTCAAACCGCTCAGAAAGAAAAATAATGTCCAGCTCACCGTTCAAAGCTACATATCATTGACAGAACAGAGCCAAACAAAAACTTTTTACATCCACAAGGGTTCAAATAATGCCCTCCTAAAATAGCTAGTCCACAACAAGTCTTACGTCCACAATCCAACATAGTCTGCTGCTGAAAACCTTGATAATTTCCTTCCTTGTCTGTATATCTCACAAAGTTTCCATCACAACTACCGTTAGCATGCTCATATTAGTCTAAAATTAACACAGCAGGGCCCTTCTTCTTATTTGCTATGTTTATTGGTGGCTTGCAAACAACAAATTTACCGCCACCTACTGGTATGGAGCGAGGAACAGAATGTCATTCAAGGTTGCACTTGCCTCTCTAAGTGATGATGGTGATGGATTAGCATCGTCCCTGCTTGTACTAGCTTTGCTCTTGCTTTTATTAAGCCATGGTCTAATGTCCATTTTGGCATACAACTGTATAAAAAGTATCTTCTTTACTGCCTCCAAAAGTCCCAAATAATACCCTACAGCACCCTCTGCTGGTTGTCTTGAGTCAATACAATGCGTGGTTGCAACTTAATTTACACCGGTGTTGTAATCTATCTTGGGCGGGCCTGGATTGGGGTCGATCACCTCTAACCATTTCGAAATGGTGAACAACATCGAAGCTAATATAAAGCTACAATTATTTATTGACCTTTACTATTCATGGTCATGCTTTGGATGCTCTTCTTTGGTATTTTTAATGTTTGACTACCCCCTGAGTTATCTTCACCTACTGGAGAAGCATCTTATAAAATATATTTTCCAGAAAACAGCCAGAGTAGTTCATGCTTGCCTTATATTTATTGACGCAAATAAGTAACCTCTCTTCTTGCTGCTGTCTCACGGTTTTCCAGGGAAATCTTCCCCTATTGTTACCAGTTTCCTGTCAACTCTCTGTGATCTGTTACATGAGGCAACCCAACTCCACAGTTGTAGGCCACTGATTAGCCTCAGACGTGATCAATAAAGTATTATGTAATGGAGTTTTAATGGTTTTACCCTTAGAAATAAATGTCCGTGTGTTTATCATTACAAAAATGAGCCGTTATTCAATTATTATTGCTTGATTCATACAAATTGGACTTGGTAGGTCTTCATTCAGCTGATTTCTGGACTTGAGAATGTTTGAGGGAATAAGCATCATTGTCAGGAAAGACAACCTTCAGTGGAAATCTGAAAGTTTAAACGCTAAACTTGAGTGTTTGTGACTAGAATGTGTCTACAGGCGGTTAAACTTTTGCCCTCTAACTTTTAATTAGCAGAACGTGGACAAGAACATAGCTCCGAACCAACCCACATACAAGCAACAAAAAGGAAAAACAATACCTGGTACTTATGACTCCAGGCTTGTTGATTCTAAGAAGATTTCTAGATGATTAAAGGATGTCCATATAAGTCAAGTAAGGTTGCTAAATCTCAATGGAAGTATGTTAATCATTTCTGAGAATAAAAATGATTTTTAAGTGGAACAGAGCCGATCTCGGAGATTCATCTTGATAGCTACCCAATTGGAAGTTGGGAGTCAGATTTCCGCGTATTGGCTTTGTACTTCCTGGCAATGCAATGCTGGGAACATCTGTTGGCTCTTTTTTTTAATTGTGCACCAACGCTTTAAAGTTGTTGTTGTGAGAATCCTAGAAGTTTTTATATAAACTTGATTTTACTGGGATTTTATGTGATTAGTCGACATATTCAGCCTCCTAATAGCTCAATAATTTTCTGTTAATACTTTTATTGCAAATATATCAGCAAGCCTTTCAGGCCTAAATCTTAACCAGATTCTCATTTGGACTTTGACTAGGCCATATTGTTCCATCTTGGTAGCCTCACGATTTCGATTCGATTAACTATTCGGACGATTCGAGCACTATTTCTTTTCCTTGGTGCTGACTGGCTGTACCCCTAAGAGCAGAAATAAGGAAAACCGCGGATGTTAGCTTCTGTGGTCGCACTAAGACTGTTTCCACTGTGTGTATTGATGCATATTAAGATATTTTTGGTGTTTGAACTATTAAAGTCGGCAGTTAAAAGCATTCATCAATATTAGCTATTTCCTGGCAGCTGTGGTCCATAAGGCCAATGAATACTGGGGGTTCTCTGTATGCCAGAATGCAAAATATTAAGTCTCTTCTGACTTGAGCCCTTCCCTACATGGATCTAGCTAACTTCAAATTAGACTTTAAAGAGCTTTTTTGTGTGCCACCCTTCTATAAAGGCAAAATTTGTGTGTAGCAATTGATTGCACAAGGGTTTTTTAGGGATAACATACTAAAGGGGGGTTTTTGCATTTGGATTCATGCCACATTTATAAATCATTTCTCTTCCCCTTTACAGTTATGTGTTGCTTTGTGTTTGTAACATGACAACTTGTGCAAAAGATCAAAGGGGGTATGAATATTCTTGCAAACCTGTAGTGCTTCCTAAGACAAGAGCAAACAGGTTAAAATGAGCAACTAATGATAAACGTTTTATGCAAAGTGAAAGCCGCCAAAGCCAGAAATGACTCCCAACACTGGAGGACATTTTTTTCTGGGATCAGTCCAGGAGACGGAGGGAACGCCTGCCATGGCGAACCACGCTGGAAGAGCCGAGCATTAAGGTCGGAGCAGCGGCCTAACGCATGAGGAAACGTCTGCTAACTGGGAGTTCATACGCTGTGCATGAAAATAACGCTTTGTTTTCAGTCCATGACTCAGCAGCGGGAGGCTGTGGGCGCGGGGTGAAAACAGCAGGTTGAGGCACTTGGAAAAAAAAACACAAAACGCTGTTTGGTTTGATTCTTACAACTGCAATCACAGTGGCAGAGTGCCCTCGAGCAACACAGTGAGCAGGAATGTTTCCTGTTTGTAAGTATTTGTGACTCTCTGAGAGAGTAACGTTCAGGAACGACTGCTGGTAATAAAGTGAAAAAGGACGTTAGTATATTAGTTGCTGTATGATGAATGCTGTAATTTTAGGGTCAGTGTGCTGCAGTTTCTGTTCTTCCTTTGGTTGTTTCCACATCCCCAGATCTGATTAAATATCTTGCTATCAGGCCAAATTCCATTTTCTGGTGTTAGTTTGAGCAGCGGTTAGAAGATTCCTCGGCTATGAAAACTCCGACTCAATATGTCAATAGTTTTGTCTAAAATGACATAATTATTGGCACCCGTTACAATTTCTGTGAAATAAATGTGATTATAGCTTTTTTTTTCAGTCTGAAAACTTCTGATTTCTAGTGACTAAATTTCTTTATGCATGAAGTGAAAAACACAATTTCAAGTGGAAATTCTGAAAAATGGGAAAGATGAAAAAACTGCTTTCATTCCATCCATCCATCCATCCATCCATCCATCTGTCTGTCCATATATCCATCCTTTTGTCTGTCCATCCATCGTTTTGTCCGTCCATCCATCCATCCATCCATTTGTCTGTCCATCCATCCATCCATTTGTCTGTCCATCTGTCCATCCATCCATTTGTCTGTCCATCCATCCATCCATTTGTCTGTCCATCCATCCATTTGTCTGTCCATCCGTCTATCCATCCATCCATTTGTCTGTCCATCCATCCATCCATTTGTCTGTCCATCCATCCATCCATCCATCCATTTGTCTGTCCATCCATCCATTTGTCTGTCCATCCGTCTATCCATCCATCCATTTGTCTGTCCATCCATCCATTTGTCTGTCCATCCATCTATCCATCCATCCATTTGTCTGTCCATCCATCTATCCATCCATCCATTTGTCTGTCCATCCATCCATTTGTCTGTCCATCCATCCATCCATTTGTCTATCCATCCATCCATTTGTCTGTCCATCCATCCATCCATTTGTCTGTCCATCCATCCATTTGTCTGTCCATCCGTCTATCCATCCATCCATTTGTCTGTCCATCCATCCATCCATCCATCCATCCATTTGTCTGTCCATCCATCCATCCATTTGTCTGTCCATCCATCCATCCATTTGTCTGTCCATCCGTCCATACATCCATCCATCCATTTGTCGGTCCATCTGTTCATCCATCCATCCATCCATCCATCCATCCATCCATCCATCTGTCCGTCTGTCCATCCATCCATTTGTCTGTCCATCCGTCCGTCCATCCATCCATCCATTTGTCTGTCCATCCGTCCGTCCATCCATCCATCCATTTGTCTGTCCATCCGTCCATCCATCCATCCATGTCTGTCCATCCGTCCATCCATCCATCCATCCATCCATCCATCCATGTCTGTCCATCCGTCCATCCATCCATCCATCCATTTGTCTGTCCATCCATCCATTTATCTGTCTGTCCATCCATCCATCCATCCATCCATCCATCCATCCATCCATCCATCCATCCATTTGTGTCCATCCATCCATCTATCCATCCATCCATCCATTTATCCATCCATTTGTGTCCATCCATCCATCTATCCATCCATCCATCCATCCATTTGTGTCCATCCATCCATCCATCCATCCATCCATCCATCCATTTGTGTCCATCCATCCATCCATCCATCCATTTGTCTGTCCATCCATCCATCCATCCATCCATCCATCCATCCATCCATCCATCCATCCATCCATCCATCCATCCATCCATCAATATCTGCTGTTAAAATAGGGTTTCAGTTCCAGTTTATTATTATATCCATGTGAGTATAGTTAATATTCAGAAGGATTTCTCCATCTCTAACTCTTATTATAAATGATTAAAGTTCAAGAAATCTGAATGAATTTCAGTGACCTTTTTATAATTTGGGCTTTTCAACATTACCCTCATCTTTTTATCAGAATCAGACGTCGATAATCAGACTAGCTCTTAAAGGATATTATCAAATGCATGATCTAATTTCAACACAATAAGTGAAACTAGAAGCTTTTGTAAAAATGTGTCATTTTGCTGTTAAAAGAAATTATTAGTGCTGTCAGAGGGAAAATTGGCTTCTATGCAGAACAGTGGCAGGCGCACATAAAGGCCTTTAATTGAGTCCGGTCACATTAAATGAGCCGATGTCGGAAGTCTGGCTGTTCCTGGTAGTTTTATACGATGTAACCGTGATCAGAGATCGTTTCTAAAAGAAGACAGTCTGCTTTGATGCTAGCTGAGTTTTCATTTTAAAATATCTCAAACCTGCATAACAAAGTTTTCTTTTGCTTGTTCGCACGTCTAGTCAGTGTGGTTCCCCTCTCTGCTGATTGCTACGCACTCCAGGTGGTTGACTGAGCTGATGACCCAAAGTGTTGCTAAACTAAAGGGTTATTCCACATGCTTTTAAGGAATCTGGACCATTTGATCATCTTCAGTTCGGAACCCAGTGAAACCCGGACTTGTTAAATCTGAACGGACTCATTTTGCATTGAACAGGTCCTTTTGGGTCTTTTAGATTCGGACGAATTGCTAATAAATAGGTCAAACCTGGACGCCGTTATTCTGACTTCAGTTTGGGTTCTTTAAAACGCTGATTTGATTTGATTTGGCAAACCTGAGTTTTAAAACCAAGAAATGCAACAAAAGAGGATTATTAGCTTTTCTAGGAGGGATTTTTTTTCTTCCTTTTCATGAATCCAATAATGTAGATACAATTGAAATCAGAAGTTTACATACACACAAATTACAAAAAAACTTTTTTCTCATTGTCTGTACTTTAATTAGACCAAAAGTCCCCTTTTTTTTAGAAGTACCTACATTTTATTTGTATTTTCTAAAAGCCACAATAATGAGAGAAAGAAAATATGTCAAAAAATAATTTATTAATGTCTTCAGAATCAGGAGTTTACATACAGATTGATTACTGTCTCTTTAGATGATGATGTCATGGCTTTGGAAACTTCTGATAGGTTAACGGACATATTTGAGTTAATTAGAGGCACGCCTGTTGATTCTTTTTTTAAGCCCTCTCCTGGAACACACTGCTTTCTGGTTGGACTTGATGGGAAAGTCAGAAGAAATCAGCCAAGATATCAGGAAGATAATTTTGGAGCTGAACAAGTTTGGAATTTCCAGATGCTTGAAGGTGGTAATATAGTTATAGACACGAGGGGAATGTCCGACCATCATAGCGCTCAGGTAGGAGATGGGTTCTGGTCCGAAATGTGTAAATGGACCCTGGAACAAAGGCCGAACAACTTGTGAAGATGCTGGTTGAAGCTGGTAAGACACTGTCACTATCCACAGCGAAACGTGTCCATTACCGACATGGGCTGAAAGGCCACTCAGCGAGGAGGAAGCCATTACTCCAAAAGAAGCAAACACCTTTATTTCTGGAGACATGTCCTGCAGTCTAATGAAACTAAAGCTGTTTGGTCATAATGACCATCGTTACATTTGGAGGAAAAACAGCGACACTTTTAAGTCAATGTTCTGGCGTGATCATCACTGAGTCCTGATCTCAGTCCTGAGAGAGAATATGTGGGCGGATCTGAAAAGGCGTGTTCTAGCGAGGCTGCCCGAAAAACCTGACCCGGTTATACCGGTTCTGTCTGGAGGAATGGGCCAGAACTCCAGCAAACTGTGGTGAGAAGCTCGTGGAAGGAAACCCAAAATGTTTGACCTGAGTCTTCCATTTCAAAGGCAACGCTACTAAATACTAAGGACAGGTATGTAAACTAAAATAAATCTCTGACACGTTGTCTCTCTCATTATTGTGGCCTCCAGCAAAAAGAGATAAATTTGGTGATTCTGACTGACCTAAAACTATAGAAGTTTGGTCTGATTTAGAAAACAAATTTGTTTTTGCATGTAATCTTCTGGATTCAACTTTACTGGGTGTAAATTAAGGCAAGGCGATTTTATTTGTGTAAGTATTTCACACTTTCAACAACAAGGTGATTCAAGGTGCTTTACATGATTAAGTGGTAAAATAAAAGTTGCAGTAAAACACAGACAAAGCATATAAAGTAAAAACAGCAATAAAGCTAGAAGCATACAGATACATGAAAGCATTAATCAAATCAGCTCTAAACAGATGAGTTTTTAGTTGTGATTTAAAATAACTCAGTGTCTAGCCTATATATCATCTATATCTATTATATTATCTATATTATACACGTGTATATTACTCATGAATTATGTTGTATATATTATTAAAATGACTGAGTAGTAAAAAAAAAAAAAAAAAAAAAAAGAAGTCAGTGTTTCAGCAGCTTTGCAGTTTTCTGGAAGTTTGTTCCAGATTAGAGGAGCATAGAAACTGTAAGCTGCTTCTCCATGTTTGGTTCTGATTCAAGGGATGTTGAGTAGACTGGAATTACTGGAATGAAATTAATGCTTATAAAATCAAATAACAGCCTTTACATAAGGTTGCATTTAGGTTTCTTGAGTCTAACTTTAGGACAGTTGCAGAGAGACTCGCTTAAGGTTATTTGACCGGCACTTCCAGAATTGCAATATTATGTTTTGCCTTTCAGGCTCAAACGCTGCGGCTGACATAACTCTCTCATTCCCTTCTGCTCTGTGTGCAGTTATATACATCTGCGGGCCCCTGGAGTCATTCATGAGCATCATGAAGCTGTTCCAGGACGAGATCCAAGACCCGGAAAACTACGCCATCTTCTACCTGGACGTCTTCGGGGAGAGCTTGACCGATCGCAAGCCGTGGCAGAAGGCCGGCTTCGACTGGGCTGATCCCGTCCAGGTCTTTAAGGTAACGGAGATGCATGTCTGTAGACACCAGAACCTTCTCTGTCCTTGTTCCGGCTGGCTGGAAGCGTTCGTGTTCACGACAGACACTTTTAAGACCGTACTCAGTCTCCCAGTCAGAGGAGGCAAGCCGTTCCACTCACAATAACTTTCACCACTTTAGGGAGTTTAAATTCCTGCACAACATTAATGAAGGAGCGGACTTGTTTTTACAGGAAGCCCTATAAATGAGCGGCGTGTGAAATAAGACACCAGACACAGACGCTGTTCCTCTAATTTATGTCCCTAAATGCCACGCAGGCCTGTCTTAATTCCCTTAACTTCTTTTTCACAACACTTTGAAGGACATCAGCTTAGTACCTGCAAAGATGCTCATCTCTATAAGACTTGATGGTAATTTAGCTTTTGTGGCTGGTTGCAGCATTTCTCTAACTAAATCACTGACATTGATGGCAAGTCGAGGCGATTTTATTTGTATAGCAACACTTTCAACAACAAGGTAATTCAAGTTGCTTTACATGATTAAGGGGTAAAATAAAAATAGCAGTAAAACACAGACAAAGCATATAAAGTAAATACAGCAGTAAAGCAAGAAGCACACACAAAACATGATACATCAAAGCGTTACTCAAAGGCAGCTCTAAACAGATACGTTTTAGTTGTAATTTAAAAGAACTCGGTGTTTCAGCAGCTTTGCAGTCGTCTGGAAGTTTGTTCCAGATTAGAGGAGCGTAGAAACTGAAAAATTGTGTCGCCTTGCTGAACCTTTTCCTATTTTGCCACATTGCAGCCACACACTTTATTTTATGTGATTTTATGTGATAAACCAACATGTAGTTGTGTAATAATGTGAATTAAATGTTTTTTCAAACTTTTTTCCAATCAATATGGCATAGATTCTATTCCACCTCATTTATCCTGATACTCCTAAATAAAGAACCACCTTCCGCTGGTTCTTCCACATCATCTAGGGAGTTCATTTTACTACCATAGTTTTTTTTAAACAGGTCAAACTCAGCCCAGATTTGATGAAGTCCATCAATTTGCAAGTTTTTGCCACACATTTTTAACTCGGTTTAGGTCTGGACTTTAACTAGGCCACTCTTTTCACATTAATACGCTTTTAAACTATCCCAAGTTGCCTCCCTGGTTGTGTGGTTAGGGTGGCTGTCCTGCTGGAAGGTGAACTTCCACCCCAGTCTCAGGTCTTCTGCAGCCTCTAGCAGGTTTTCTGTCTCACAGCATGATGCTGCCACCACCTTGTCTCACAGTCCTCCACTCATACCTGTTTGCATTTTGGGCCAAAAAAATCTGACCAGCATAACCTGCTGGACAAAAGCATCCCCACAGCATGATGCAGCCACCAACAGGTAATCTGTGAACATCAATTTTCAAATCTTTTGTAGAGATTTTCAATTAGATTTAGGTTTGGACTTTGACTAGGCCATTCTAACACACGATTATGCTTTGATCTAAATCGTCCCACTGAATCCCTGGTTGTGTGTTTAGGGTGGTTGTCCTGCTGGAAGATGAACCTCCACCCCAGTCTCAGGTCCTCTGCAGCCTCTAACAGGTTTTCTGTCCCCACAGCATGATGCTCCCACCACCATGTTATTTGTGAACGTCAATTTTTCAAAAAAAAAAATGTTTTGTAGAGATTCTCAATTAGACTGAGCTCTGGGCTCTGACTAGGCCGTTCTAACACATATTTATGTTTAGGGTCTACTTGCTAATAAGGTGACTTTTGCTGCATATTTTATTTTGGGTATAAGAGTTAGAGGAACATGACAATTTCCAGATTTTGATTAGTAAAAAAACCAAAAAACTTGTTAGTTTCCTTCCACTTCACAACGATGCACTACTTTGTGTTGGTCTATCATGGCAGATCCCAATTGAAGAGAGGGATTTTGGCTCTAACAGGTAAAAAGTTCACTAACAGGGATCTCCCATCCGGTTAGCTCCTTTCACCCACCCATAATCTGTTGGTGTTATTGATTTGGAGACAGCTAGATGTCTGGGTAGCTGGCTGCTGAGAATTATATAATGTTATCGGCCTTCGGTTTTGTTCAAACAAAGCTAGTTTTCTGGGTCACGGCAAAGCCAAAGGGTTCGCTGAACTAAGCAGACAATTAAAATCCCACAATGCCAACTACTGTCTGAGGTGAACAATGCTTCAATTGTGCAAGAGCCCTATTAGTGCATTTTCTGTCAATTGGGGGTTCACTGGTGTTTAATTGCTATCCAACATGCAGGAGTAGACAGGAGTCAGGGCGTTTCCAGTTTAGAGAATCAGGATGGGCATTTTATGAAGGAGTTAAGCTCACAGTTAAAAACAAAGCAAACGGAAGTATGTTCTTTCTATTTGACAAGGCGCTGTTTCATATTTTTTTCTGTGACAGACAGTTGTTTACTTAGTTGTTATTCGTGCCGCTGAGCAGTGTTAGTATTGGTCATTGTTTTACGTTCAATGGTTATATTTTCTGAGATCTCTGAAGGCTCAAGGCCCATTCTGGACTCGAGTTATGTGGATTTCATTGGACCGACTTTAGCTTTAGTACTTCATGTAAAAAAAAAAGTTTCAACAAGAATTCAATCTGGTTCTTTGCTCTCTAAGCAGTGCACAGACATTTTGTTATACAGCCCTCTGCTGAGGTGGGTAGCAACTAGTTATATTTACTAAATCACATTTATTTGAGTAACGTTTTGGGGGGAAAAAAACTTTTAGGAGTGGCTTTACTACACCCTACTTTTTACTTTTACTTGAGTAATATTACTATGAAGTATCGCTACTCTTACTTGGGTAAAATCTCTGGATACAGCACAGACTGTGAGTAACTTACCTGAATAAAGAACAAACATGTTTTTGCCAAAAATGCACCTGAAGCATATATATATATATATAAATATACGTACACACACATATATATACATATATATACATACATATATACATATATATATACATATATATACATACATATATACATATATATATACATATATATATATATATATATATATATATGTATATATATGTATGTATATATATGTGTGTGTACGTATATTTATATATATATATATATATATATATATATATATATATATATATATATATATATATATATATATATATATATGCATATGTATATGTATATATGTGTGTGTATATATATATATATATATATATATATATATATATATATATATGTGTATATATATATGTATATGTATATATGTGTGTGTATATATATATATATGTATATATATATATATGTATATATATAAATGTATATATATGTATATGTATATGTGCGTATATGTATATGTGTGTATATGTATGTATATATAAATATATATATAAAGTGGGTATGCACTATATGCGGCGCAAAGGGGCGCTGCACTAGAGGGGATGCCAAAACGATGAAGGGAGAATTATTTTTGTTTTGTGGGCATCTTCTGTGTTTAACAGCTGTTTGTGCATGCATAAATGGTATCATTAATAACACACAAACACTCTGGGCGATTGTTTTCATTTGACTCTGATGACAAGTAGAGCTAGGCTAGCTAAAGCTGGAGAGGCAGAAAAGAAAGCTCTCAGGGGAAAAAACAGAAAACGGAGAGGGGAAAATGAAAAGGATTTTGTAGGGATGAAAAAGAGCTCTTCAAAGTGGTTTAAAGACAGTAGGTAAGTTATGTCAGTTTATCAAGAGGAGGATTATAGTTATTCAGATTAACTAAAGCTACTGCTAGTAAAATGACAGGTTACTGTTGTCTTACAACTGTACTGATCAGTATTTAGAATATATAACAGATCATGACAAGAAATATGAAGGAACTGGTTTGTGATTGTGTTGTTTTTCAGACAGTAATCATTTGTTTTAACTAGATGGTGAACCGTAAAATGGATAAATGATTAAACTTGGGATACAGTTGAATTTACATTTCTTCACTAGGACATAAACACTACAGTGCTTTTGTAATGTATCTGAAAATTATGATCCGATTTCAATCAGTAACTGACATAAAACAAGAATGTTAATTAAAATTCAAATGTAGAACTATTTATTTGTAGTTCAGCGGTCGCGCTGCAATTTTTTGTTGTTGGTGATTTTGGCTGATAGGGTCAAAAGAATCAGGTCTTAATCTGTTTGTACCCATCAATTTTTTAAATGATAGTAATGACCTATTCAGTAGTATTTAATTTTCCTCAATTTTAATCAATGCTCAATCTGAACGAACTGAACAGAGAATCCACATCGTGGCATTACACATGGAGCTGATTAATAAGCTACATGCATTAATTATGAACATTTCACCTGCTGTGGCCTGAACGCTCCGCACGGAGCTGAACGCGCTCCGCCTGTGCGTAACGGAGGCTGAATCCGCGCTCTGTTGACACATTGGAGACGGGAACATTTTGAAATCAGGGAACATTTCTCTAATTGAAGTGAAGACTCTCTGAATGGCAGCTTTTCTGATCGCTTCAGCGGAAATCCCCATTGCAGCTGCAGCGATCTGTCACCGTTGGTCTGTATCCGGTGCAAAGCCTCAGTAACTCTTCAAGGCGCCGTCAGCTCCTGGATAACGAGATGCATTGGGTACGGTGACCAGATTTGAGATGATGCTCAGATGTTCTCATTGGGAATCTATTTTTTGATTGATTTAGTTACATGAACTCTGTGCATAAAGTTGAAAATGTCTGCGCGTCTGCACCAAGTGGTCAGGGGTGGGAATTACAATCTGTCAAAATGACCGACAGCCTTCAGATTTAAAACGGTCAAATACAGAAAAAAATTTGGCTAACGCAACCCCTGCTGTGCTTTACCTCATGTATTTTTGAAAATTTCTCAACACAAAGTTCATGTTATTGAGCTATGAGGATGAAGTAAAAGAGGAGAAGAAGAAGGAGAAAGAATCAGGACAGACAGGTGAAGGCAACAAGTTGGTCTAATATTAGGTGGAAGTGTAGGAACTTAATACCAGGTAAATATAAAATATTATTTATATTGATAAAGTGCTTTATGAAAATGAGTAATTTTGAGACCAGCGATAGCATCAGGTAGGAATATTGAAACTAGTGAAGTCATAAAAACCTTCGTTTTTCGATTGAACTGATCACCTGCTGTAATATGTAACATAAAAGAAGTCTGTAATAAAAGCTTTGTACTTTTTTAATCAATCAATTAATAAGATATCTACACGTAAACATAATTAAAAGAAATAAATTAGTTTCCATGGAGCCGGGGGTGAAGTGTGGCGGGGTGCGATGCCGTTATGTGGCTAGACAAAATTATTTCTGCCTGAATTTGTTATTTTGTAACTATGTTATTTATTGGTATGATGTTTTTATTTTTATTTTAGTCTTTAAAATACCATCATTTGTACATAGAAATATATTTTCTCCCTCTGAAAACATCATCAGTTACTCAGCACTTAAGCAGCATTTATATTAAATACTTTTTTACTCTTACTTGAGTCATTTTTTTGAACGGCTACCTTTTCCTTAAGTAAAAACTAGGGCTGTCAAAAGATTAATCACATCAAATTTATCATAGGGCAGCTGTGAATTAATCAAGCTGTCGCTCTTTTTTTAAGGAAATACAGGAAAGATGCATGGAACTTTTGTTTTGAACTGCACTATCACATTTACACATTTGGGTCTTTTAACCGATTTATCTTTTAGCCAGTTGCTGAAGCAAACTACCTCGTTAGCACTTTCTGAATGTAAAGCTGATCGTTTCTTATTTATTTTGGACAACCCTGAGCGTCCTCTTCATGGAACTATCCTACAACAACAGAGCGTCTTCAGTCAGAGGCTTCTTCAGTTTCGCTGCAACACAGACTGCTACAGGAGATCCTTCCTGCTTACAGGAAATAGTAGGAGCTACAACACTTAATTTCTCTCTGGGATCAATAAAGTATTTTTTAATTGAATTTTTCAAGATAATAAAGGGGATTATTTGTTTATCAACACTGCAAACCTTTACATTACTCCCTGGTTCCAACTGTTAGTATTTGCAGTTATCTTGCAGCTGCAGTGTTGGTTGGCTATGTTAGCTTGTTTGTTAGCCAAGGCTTACCTGATGTGAAGCTATCGCTGCAGATTGTTTCATTTTTTTAATCATCTGCTCGTTCCAATCGCTTCTTCTGGTCGCTGGCAACTAAAGACGTCTTTTGTTTGCCTCGAAAAGGAGGGAGTCGATGGAATGCACGTTTGTTGTTTTTATCATAGCGACCAACAGCAGAAGACATAATCGCGTCTCTTTCTGCAGACTACACAGGGAGTGACGTAGACCGATAATCGCTGAGAGACGTTCACATGGAACCACAGATGCAGTTCGTGTCTGCCATGCTGTTTTACAAGACAAGCGAGCGCTGAAAGCAGCTTGGGTTGAATTGTGGGACAAACAGGGAGGGTCATTCTGTGCATGTGTTAATTGTGGTTAATAAAATGAATCATGTTCATTCTAAAAATAATCGACCTGCGTAAATTTTGACAGCTCTAGTAAAAACATATTGAAGTAGCGCTGTTAGATGAGTACATTTTTTGGGTACTCTACCCACCTCTGCCCCTCTGTGGACTCTGATCTTTACTCTGCCTCTTCTGAGTTTTTTTGGGCTATGTCTCTACCACCTCTACCATTAAAGCTTAGGAGATGGATACGCTTTTACCTTCTCTGCAAAATAACACAAGCTCAGTTTGACTGAATGGAGAACCTTTATGAACAGCACTTTTCAAGGTTTACCGCAGATTCTCAGTTGTATTCAAGTCCGGGCTTTGATTAGGCCATTCTAACACATAGATAAGCTTTGATCAAAACCATCCCATTGTAGATCAGAGAACCTTCTTCTACATGTTCTACATTACATGCTTTATTGTGTATCATGTATAATGTGTGTTTCTTTTATGTGTTTCTTTTAAATCACCAAATCATGTAAAGCACCTTGAATTGCCCTGCTGTTGAAAGTGTGCTATACAAATAAAATTGCCTTGCCTTGCCTTGCCTTACATTAAGTATGGTAGAGGATATGTGTTCTTCTTCCTTTTTTAAATACGTTTTGTATCTCTTTTCGTTTTACTCTCTTCTCGTCATTCTGCGATTGGACAAGCAGAATAACGAGTCACATCTAATTAATGGAAAGATATGCTTAGTGCTTCCATGCATGCAATCTTGGCTAGCAGCACAAATGTTTTATTTAAGTTGAAGATTTAGTGCCAGTTACCATCTCAAATATTTACAACAGTATTCTTTTGAACTACGAGAGACGGTTTTTACATTACCCACTTAAAATAATTTAACCATCCAGGTATGTAAATAATGGTTCCAGATATCTGCCAGCTTTCACTGTGTATCTATGCTGTTCTTTTGTAAAACTGAGCAGCCAACAGCTTCAACATTAAACATGTTTTTTTTTTTTTTTTTTACTTTGGGACCAAATTTCTGCTCCAGTTCAGCTAAAACATGCAAGGTATGAATTCGCTGGCGGGCTCTGACAGGGCGTATTATGGCAACACGGTTTTGTTTTTTTCTTTGGTGCAGTAATTGCTTGTGGAAGTTTGTGGTGAGGTTTTAATCTCTGTTGTGACACGAAAAATGATCCCAAGCTTCTTAAATCAAGAGCAATGCTTACAGACTTTATTAAAAATGCCAAAGGGCGCGGTTTTTTGACTGCAGGTATTTAATGTTTTGCAATTTTTGTCACGTAAGAACAACAAACTTCAATAGGTTTTATTGGGACCAACACAGCGTAGTGCAATATTATAGACCAGAAGAAAAATGATAAATGCTTTTCATATTTATTCAATGAATAAAGTCTGAAACATGGTTTATGGATTAGCCTATTTTATTGTTTTACTCCTGAAGTTAATCTGGTACAAAACACTTCACACACAGGGATTCCATTATGTGTGAAGATGGAACTTGTTAATGATGTGATAATGTTTGAAATAAACCTAAATATTTGTCTTCTCGTCTGCCTTTGTGAATGCCTTTTTCTCTTTTGTGTGCTTCCTCTAGTCCATTTTCATCATAACATACCATAATCCAGAGAATCAAGAATACCTGGACTTCCAGAAGAGACTCCATGCCAGAGCCCAGAGGGATTTTGGTGTTCATTTGGAGCCATCATTAGTAAGTGTTAAACTCCTGTGTGTTCTCGGCTACAGAACAGCCGCTTTAATGTTTTATAGGATAATCTAGATGGAGAAAACATCCCACTGTGCCGGGTAATTGCTTTAACTTAATGAGGAACGATGTTTACAGTATCATTTGCAGTTATTGCATTCATCCCAGGCATTTTATATGTGAGAACTGTAAAACAAATAGCATTTTATTCAGAATCTGCTAAATTAAATACACTTTTCCTTTTACATTACTTAGCCTCTGCTTCAAAACACTTGTTCTGGTTGGTTTAAGCAATGCCTTTTATTGCAGATGGACTACATTGCAGGCAGTTTTTATGATGGCTTTTTGCTCTATGCGATGGCCTTGGAGGAAACTTTAGCAGACGGCGGGCTACAGAACGATGGCATTAACATCACTGTGAGGACGCAGAACCGTAGATTCTGGGGTAAGGACATTTTGATGAAGTGTATATATTTTTAAAAACCTGTTTAGAACATTTAAATCTAAATTTAAATGACTGACTTGCCTGTCCGTAGCTGAAATATTGCAATTAGTACACCATTCTCTTCACTCAGATCATAATCCACAGGCCCTGAAACCTGCAGAACATAATCACTTTAACCTCACCAAAGGACTAAGTCTGCACCGGTAAAGGTTTAACAGGACAGCAGAGATGCTCACAAGTCTTTGAGCTACAGTCCAAGTCGAGTCTCAAGTCTCTTTATTATATTAAGTCTGCGGTTATAAGTGTTGCATCATCACCTACAGCGACCCATCCAACACTGCATAGCTATATATAAGGTATATAAGGACTCCTTTATCTATTAGCATACAGTATCAGCTTTGATTTTGATATATAATTAGTTTTGCAAAATGACCAAAACACCAAGAATGCTTTACTCTTAAGTTAATATCTGTATTTTGCCTTGTAGCATGAACACACAGTACAGTACAGACCAAGGATTCCTAAAGGGATATCCTGATTCCTAAAGGTTAAAAAGTAAAAAAAAAGTTACTAATTGGTTACACAGACTGTTTTACATTAATTTTAACACCCTATATTTTACCGCAAACTTGCGACTATATTTAACTTTCTAAAGAAGACGCAATCGCTTGTTTGCTAAGGGTTGGGACCTACAGTAACATCAACAGCCTGAAACTATTGTATTCAAGATAAAACATGTTTTATAGCACTTTTTAATCTGTGATTGTGTGTTAAAAGTGTTCAGGAGAAACCAACATGTCGCCAGCCGTCTTCTCTGCACCAAATAGGCCACGCCTCCACAGGTGATCCAGACAGATGTGCTGTGCACGGAGGGGAGGGGCTGTGTGTGTGTGAGAGAGAGAGACGAAGAGAGAGAGAGAGCAGGGAATACGCTGCGTGTTTTAAATAGCGGAAAAAAGAAACGCAATATGTGACGGTCGGTGTTGATTTATTTATTTTGGTCGGGGAATAACAGCGAGTTCATCAGTTGTTCACGAGTCCCGCAGCTCAAGTCCGAGTGAGTCTGAAGTCTTTTGAGGACGAGTCTCAATTCAAGTCTGAAGTCACTGTGTGTGCGACTTGAGTCGCACTCGAGTCTGAGTCTCAAACTCGAGTCCCCATCTCTGCAGGACATACGTCTTAACTGCGGCTTTACTGACAGTCAGTGCTGCGTTTGTTTGAGCCGATCATAACGTCCTGATTAACAGAGAGGAAAAGTGTAAATTGGGTAAAATTTTATGTAACACAAAATAAATACTGTACTCAGTTTTATTCGGCAATTATAAAACTCTGCGAACAAATATCACACGTGGAGTTCCTCAAGGCTCCAGTCTCGGGCTACTTTTATTCAGCATCTATCAATCTCAGTCTTCTTTTATACCTCTCATTGCACAGACAATGTTGGCAAGACGTTAAAATAAAAATAGGAGGCAACACAAAGATGAAGATGAAAACCTGTGATGTGCAGAAACTGTCGGTTCCTTTTATTTAGAACCGAAAACATTAACGTTTACTGCAGCTTTTCTGTTCATTTTTATGTCTTTGTATGAACTACTTTTTAAATAAGCAGTTTTAAGCTTTATTTTCTTATTATTTAAATGCATTTCTTGTTTTTAATGGAACTTTCTTTACCTCTGTCTCCTGTAAAACCCTTTAAATAATCTTCTGTTTGAATGACGTTATACAAAAAAACCTTTGGCTTGACCGTACGACTTACCGTAGATGTGTTTTAACTTTAGATAGGCATCTACTGACGAATAAACAACAGATGCACTTAAAAGAAACCTTTTATCCTCTGTGGTAGAACCAGGCCAAGTGTTTGGGCCAACTGAACCCTGAATTTGACTAAAATCTGTAGCTTTCTTACAATAATTATAATCTGATTGCACATTTTCCCCCAAACAACTTGGTCCAAAGTGAATTTTCATACTTGATGTGTATTGTGGCACACATTCTCGGTTAGATCTTTGCTCATATCACATTTAGAGAGGCAGATCAATGTTACTGTGTTGCTTCAGCTTGATGGATTGATTATGGTTGTTTTTCCATGGTGCAATGCTGGGGAATGCAGACCTTTAAAATAGTCATCCAGAAAACTGCATTTGTGGAAAAAATTGTATGGTTGTGAGCCGAATGTGTTGTAAGCAAATGCAATAAAAACTACCTCACTGGGTACTTTTTGTTCTGTTTTAGGAGTTACTGGACTCGTTACCATAGATGACAAAAATGCGAGGAATATAGACGTGGACCTGTGGGCGATGACCAACCAGGAGACGGGAGAGTTTGGGGTGAGTCCCGGTTTAGAGTCTCAGAAAGCAGCCCTGTGTAGTTTCTCCGCTCTTTCATGTTGTAGGTGAGAAACTTTTTCCTCTTTCTGACCCAGTTTGGGTCGAACTTCAGCTGTTGACTCTTCATATGACTCTAGAATACTCGAGTTTACAGAAGAGTTTATGTTTAACTCAGTGGCTGCAAAACAAGCCCATAGTATAGCTCTTCCACCCCCATGCTTGACAGTTGGTGTGATACTCTGTTTATTTTTTTCCAAACTTTGCGCTGCACATTATGGCCAATAATCTCTACTTTGATCTAATCCGTCCAAAGGACACAAGTCTTGTGGTTCATTCAGATGCAGCTTTCCTAAACAAAGTGTAGCTGTTACGATCTTTTGATAGTGAAGAGGCTTTTTCCTTTGATCCTTCAAAATAAGTAATGTTTGAGTTTTTTTCTGATTGTCCTGTCATAAAAGTGGATGTTGTCGACAGCTACTATACACCGTGTACTGATCATTTATCATCAGAGTGCCGTTAAGCAAGATCACAGATGTTTTTTTTCCTGTTTCAAACCCAAACAGAACTATTAACGTATTTTACTGCTAAACGCTTTGCTGAGGATGAGGAGCTCAGGGTAATGTGGAGTCTTTTATCCCCACACAGATAGCATTTATCATATCGATCAAAATGTTCGGTTTTGGGTGTCCTCTGATCAGAGAACCTTCTTCAACATGTTTGCTGTGTTCCTTCATGGCTGGTTGTGAACAGCACACTGGACTTTTTATGGTTTTCTTCTCACCAAGCTTCGATTAAAGCCAGATTTGTGGAGTGCTTGACTTCCACCTGAGCTGTGGATCTCTGCAGCTCATCTGCAGTTACCGTGGGCTTCTTGACTGCTTGTCTGACTAATGCTCTCCTTGCCTGGTATGCCAGTCAAAGTGCAGGAAACCGTTTACAATTGCCTTTAAATTAAATTGAATTTAATGCAGTGAAATCAAAGGAAAAAAATTGTGCTGATACGCAAATTTCCTGAACCTAAAAAATAAAACATGATTTTATTGATTTTGTAATATTAAGCCTCTAATCTGTGTCCACTATGTTTTACTGCATCATCACTGATGAATCAAATTTGAAAATACTTTTTTCCCCAAAGAGAAACTAAATGTTGTCGTAACTCAAATCATCCAAGTATCTTCAAAAAGTCGTTGTGGAGGGTGATGCTGTGGGAAGGATTGGATCTCCAGTAACAGTCAGTCACCCTCTGACTGAAGACAGATGACTGTAATGACATGCTTACAGCTCAAAGTCCAGGCAGCAGACACAATATTTTTCAATAACACATCTTGTATGATCAGTTGTTGGCAAGCACTGCTAATCCACCTCATTTGCTTTTGCCACTCCTCTGTAAATCTCTGTCTGGCCTTAGAGAGCCGGGCAGAGAGACTTTGGAGTCGGGGATGAGATAATTGCCCGTTATGTTGGAGGAAAGAGATGGTTTGAACTTCCTTCTCCTCTCTCTGCTCTTTGGTCCTTCTCTGTATTATTTGAGCTTTTAAGATGATAATCATGATAACCAGCTTCTCCCAGTTGTAAAATAAACAAAAACAAATACCATGAGAATACTAATTATCCAAAAGTAACAAAGTAAGAGGAAAAAATCCTTCAAGCTGCACAGCTTACATAGGGAATATTTGTCCAAACATGCAATGAACCCCCCAAAAAATTATAAACTAAAGTCCCTATAGATAACAAATCAGCCCCAACCTAACAGAGCTGCTCCAACATATATTTAGCTTACAAGCTAAATATTAAGGTCCAAACTAAATATTTAGTTAGCAAGCTCAACATTTAGTTCAAAGCTAAATATTTAGTTCAGACCTAAACATTTAGCTAAAATGCAAATTCACTTGCTGATAACCTCTATATAAACTCCTGTTGCTGGTAAAGTTATTGTTGCTGTAGAGTCATTGGTTAACGTCTGTATTGCCTTTAAAAAAGCTCCTCCTATGTTTTAAGCTGAAATGTTTTTCATGTCAAGAGGAAAAGAAACAAGTCTCGCCAGGAGCTTAAATAGAGGTTTGCAAGACCCAGCTTTTATTTTGATAGTCCACTTCTGCTTATCGCTAAATGTTTGCTAAATGTTTAGCTCTGAACTAAATATTTAGCTTGCTACCTAAATATTTAGTTTGAAGCTAAATATTTAGCTAGCTATATGCTAGCTAAATATTTAGCTTCAAACTAAATATTTAGCTTGCTACCTAAATATTTAGTTTGAAGCTAAATATTTAGGTAGCTATATGCTAGCTAAATATTTAGCTTCAAACTAAATATTTAGCTTGCTACCTAAATATTTAGTTTGAAGCTAAATATTTAGCTAGCTATATGCTAGCTAAATATTTAGCTTCAAACTAAATGTATAGCTTGCTAACAAAATATTTAATTTGGACCTTAAATATTTACCTTGTAAGGTAAGTATTTATTGTGTAAACTAAATATTTAGGTTTCCAATTAAATATTTTTTTATAAACTGACATAGTAGTGGGTGTTATAAACTGTATATGTTAGAAATTATATAAATGTATCCAACGGTAGAGGTTTTTATTTACCTCCCTACTGTGATTGCGCATGTTGATGATGTCATCAAGCTGTGCCTACGTACTTTGTTGGAACGCAAGAAGGATAAATACTGATGTTCAGTGTTTGTGTTTACTTTATATATTGTACGTCTAAAATCTGTTATTTTCTATTCAACGAAAAAGAAACCTGTTGAAATTGAGTGTTTTTAGTTCAGATATGTGAAGCTTGCTTGTGTTTTCGTGTGATTTTAAATTTATAAATAAGTAATCCGGAAAGCAGAAATAAATTTTGTTTTTCTTTTTACATTTTGTACTTCAGTTCAAACAATTTAGAATTTTGTGTTTTCTTAACATTCAGCTTGTATTTTATTTCAAATATCTACATCTTTATTTAAAAATTCTCTTTATTTATGAGAATTTTTGTGTTGCATTTTTCGGAACAAGGTTTGTGGGTTTTTTTTATGCATTTTGCACAGTAAATGTTCTTTGAATGGCATTCTGTGCTTTTTTTTTGAAGTCGTTCTGGAAGTACATGAAAGAATGTTCGAAAACAGTCATTTTGACATATATAAACAGAAGAAAAGAATATATTGCAATAAATATCGTTACCACTCATGCTTCAGATTATATCGCAATATAGATTTGAAGCCACATCGCCCATCCCTACAGTGATATTCATAAATGCATAAATAACAATGAAATAAAAAACTATGATAAAATTACACCACTCAAAATAAGTTAGGGATATTGTTATTTACATGAGTCCTATTTCTATTTGGTCTGAATTTTAATGAAATAAGTAAAAGTATCCTTTGATATTACCAATAATGAATGAAAAGACACACCATTTTCATTAGTGTAATACTTATTACCCCAAAAATGTAGACAATAACAAGGGTAGCCCTAGATAACACAAATTGACAATGTCAGTAGTTGTGTTACCACCATTTGCCGCAATGACAGCTTGACAGCGACGTCTCATGCTCCTCACTAGCTTCATGATGTTGTCCTGAGGCAATGAGTTCCACTCTTCCACAAGTGCTACATGCAGTTCTGCCAGGTCACG